>CM060340.1:38041278-38051278 GCA_030674155.1 Stramonita haemastoma
ACGAGAAGAAGAGGTGTGGAGAAGTGAGAGTCATAAGGTTAGAAGTTGTACAAAATAACGGAAAGGGAGGTTCAGTAGGAAGAGTCCCAGTTTTACAGAATACTCCAACGCAAATTTACGCTGACAGGAAAGGAAAGAACTATAATGGGCAGCACTGCTCTTGTGGCGGGAGACCGTCCTGAATTTCATGCAGCGAAATCTGCCACGACCTGACGTGGTGTACAATACAATAACATACAATACAATGATGTACAATACAGTTCAATGCAATGTAATACAGTACAATACAATACAATGCAATTCAGTGCAATGTAATACAGTACAGTACAGTACAGTACAGTACAGTACAGTACAGTACAGTACAGTACGGTACGGTACGGTACAGTACAGTACAGTACAGTACAGTACAGTACAATACAGTACAGTACAGTACAGTACAATACAATGCAATGCAATACAATACAATTCAATCCCAATGCAATGTAAAAAAAATATAGTACAATACAATCCAATGCAATGTAACACAGTAGAATACAATACAATACAATACAATACAATACAATACAATGCAATGCAATGCAATGTAATACACTACGCTACGCTACACTACACTACACTGCACTAAACTGCACTAAACTGCACTGCACTCACTACACTACACTACACTACACTACAACACTACACTACACTACACTACACTACACTACACTACACTACACTACACATACACTACACTGCACTACACAACACTACACAACACTACACTACACTACACTACACTACACTACACTACACTACACTACACTACACTACACTACACTACACTACACTACACCACACCACACTACAATACAATACAATACAACACAATACAGTTCGATACAATATAATACAATTCAATGCAATATAATACAGTACAATACAATATACTCAATCTACAGAGAAGCTGGTGGTTGATATAAATGTCTGTTCTAGCGCTTTTCTGTAGGGGAATGAGTTTGTTTGGTTTATTTTTTGTGGAGGGCACGGATAGGGGAGCCTTGTGCCCCGAGCATTATACTCAAAGTTTCAATGATAACTGAAGACCTGGGTTCAAATAAGGTGTGGTACTCCTGAAAATCTGCCTTCTCTCTTGACAAATGTGACGCTCCACCACGAAATGAGTCGCTTAGCACATAACCCACTTTTCCGCTAGGAGCCATTAAAGGCAGGTAGGGTCAAGTTGGCAATTTTGAGATTTTGCTTGATTATTAAAGTATAGCCATTATTCTACCTTATAGTGAAATATCAAATCATAATTTTGTTTCCTTTTGCCTTTAAACGTGTTTTAAAAATACACAAGCCCTCATTCTGACCACCTATTAGGATGCTAAACTTGTCAATTTCTCATTTTGCCATTTCCTGCAGTCTAGCATTTCAACTTTCAATAACTTTTCCTAGAATTGTCTGATTTTCAATCTGTTTTTTGTATTGTATAGCCATTTTATTGCAGTTTGATGTCATATCAATAACTAAAAATTGACCTCTGGTGCAATGCGTCTCATTATGTGGTGGAGTGTCACAAATATGTCCTACTGCCTTCAAGATATCCCAAACTGGATGATACAGAACAAGTTCCAACTAAATGCAGATAAAACCGAAGCCATGCTTGTAGGGACAAAACACAAACTGTCTTCCATCACAGCAGCTTTAACAGAATTCGGCAATACGTCAGTCCCTCTATCCACTGCTGTCAAGAATCTAGGAGTCGTCATCAACAACACTCTCTCGCGTAATTCAAAGTACCTGTCCACTGATGCAACATCCAAACTTGTCACTTTTCTCATTCTTTCACGTCTGGACTATTGCAATTCTCTTTTGACTAGTCTGCCAGCATCATCTATCCACTCCCTCCAACGTATACAAAACTCTGCAGCTCGACTGGTCCTCAGAAAGAAAACATCTGAGCACATTACCCCTCTCTTGCAATCTCTCCATTGGCTGCCCATACCACAGAGAGTAAACTACAAGATCAGTACCCTCTGTTACAAATGTCTCCACAAAACAGCACCCTCCTACCTCTGTGAATGTCTTCACTTGTACACACCTTCTTGTTCCCTCCGCTCTGATGCAGATACTTTGTCCTTAAGAATACCTAGATTCAACCTATCTACCGTTGGCTGCCACTCTTTCTCTATGTCTGGCCCATCGATCTGGAATGACCTCCCTCTCTCCCTTCGGCAAAAGCCTACTTATGACACTTTTTAATCCAACCTCAAGACACACTTATTTCAAACTAAGATTTTCGGGACACACTTATTTCAAACCTAAGATTTTCGCCTTCTGTTTTCATCTCCTATCTGTCCTTGCCTTCAACATCTGAAATCCACTTCACCCTGCCAAAGTGTAAAACCTTTATAAGTGTGTGCACGTGCATGCGTGTGTGCGTATATTTGATTTTGCTAAAACTATTAATTGTTATTGATTGCTTGTGTATTGTATGGGTCAATGCTAGTGTTTTAATTTGTTTTTGCAAGATATATTGCTATATAAATTCCATGTATTATCATTATTGTTATCATTAAATACCCACTAAGATATCATTTGCATGAGACTATAAACAGAGGCCTGTGTGTGAACATATGGAAAACATCATGAACACAAGTCAAAAACCTGTTTCACCTTTTCAAAGATCAGGCCATTGTGTAATAGTAAGAGGGGATGACAAAATAAAAATCCAGCATGCACACAGGTGTTGTGTTTAGACACCATCCCTAAGGAAAAATCAGAGAGTTGGAGTCCCCGGCAGTTCGGGGCTGTAACTTACAACATTTTCCACATTAAAACTCTGTCTTTTGTGCTAACATAAAACATCTTACACAATTAAACTCTGTCTTCTGTGCTAACATAAAACATCTTACATATCAAAACTCTGTCTTTTATGCTAACATGAAATATCTTACACAATAAAACTCTGTATTGTGTACTAACAAAAAAACATCTTACACACTATAACCTTAACTGTTGTGTTAACTAGCATACAACATCTTACATGTTAAAACATTATCTAGGAAAACCCTTCTCTCAAATTTGCCACAACCTGGAGTATTCCAGAAAGTATAAAGAGAAGCAGGCAAGTGTTGTGTGTGTGAAAGTGACTGTGTCTTCAGTGCCTCAAGTCTGCCTGACAGTGGTGTATTTATTTATTTATTTATTTATTCTTTTATATCGAGGATAACAGAATAAGCAATCATGTGCTTTTTTTCATCCGGTCCCCGTGTGCATGCAGTTTTGTAAATATTGTCATCTGTTCCCACCGGCACACGATGGCCTACTCTTACGAAAAGCGGAACAGGATTTAACGTGTGGTGTAGAACAGCAGAGTGCAGCATGTGCAGATACACATGAAGTAGACCTACCAACAGTACACACACAGGACAGCAGCAGGAAAACATCAGTTGGTTTGCCTTCATCTGTTGATTTAGAACCCCTCTGTGCGATTGCAGTGCTGATATGTGTGTGTTTTACAGCCTGCTGTGGACTACCAACCGAGGATTGATAGTAATGTTAGTGCATTCGACACAAGGAATGTCACACAGTATGTGGCTACTATGACTGATAGATCTGTACAGCAAAGATTGAGAGACAGCCAAAGAAATAAACACGTCAGTAAAACTGTCCTACATCATTCAGATGGTGAAGATAATGTGATCTGTGAGTCTGACCACATTGTGATCCAGTGTGCATGCCAATCAGACAAACAACAAGACAAAAACATGTTAAAAGAGGAACGTGTCAAACTCGCCAGTTTGTGGAAAGGGAGGCGAATCCAGGATGCACAACACAAGGAGACCCTACCACCTACTTCAAGAGATTTAGTGACCCTTTGAGACCTCCTCCAGTTCTATCTTGCCTATCAGTGTGTGACAGAGACTCGACACAATACAAGAAAGGCTCAAATGTCGTAACATATCTAGGCAGTAAAGAGTTTCGTGTCTGGCTGTACATTATGAAGATTGATGCCCTGGTTTCCATGTCATGGAATAGCACTGTGCAGCTTAAAGCAATACAATTCTGTCTGTCTGTCTGTCTGTCTCTCTGTCTGTCTGTCTCTCTCTCTGTCTGTCTCTCTGTCTGTCTCTCTCTCTCTCTCTGTCTGTCTCTCTGTCTGTCTGTCTGTCGGTCTGTCGGTCTGTCTGTCTCTCTGTATGTTTGTCTGTCTGCCTCTGTCTGTCTGCCTCTGTCTCTGTCTGTCTGTCTGTCTCTCTCCCTCTCTGTGTCTGTCTGTTTGTCTGTCCCTCTCTCTCTGTCTCTCTCTCTCTCCCTCTCCTTCTCTCCCTCACTGTGTCTGTCTGTATGTTTCTCTGTCTGTCTGTCTGTCTGTCTGTCTGTCTGTCTGTCTGTCTCTGTCTCTGTCTCTGTCTCTGTCTCTGTCTCTGTCTCTCTCTCTCTCTCTCTCTCTCTCTCTCTCTCTCTCTCTCTCTCTCTCTCTCTCCTCTCTCTCTCTCTCTCTCGTTCAGCCAGTCCTGTTTTGTGTTGTTATTGTTTAATCCTTGTTCAATAGTTGTTTTGAGATCAGGATAAACCTTTTTTTTCTTTTTTTTTTTTTTTTTTTTTTTTTTTTTTTTTTACCTCAGATTGGCTTTAAAAAAATCTAATAATTATGGGTAATCTAAAGCCATTTCAGATGAAAATTAGGTGCACCATCACTCACGATTTCTTTTGCTCTGTCGTTCACAGGACATTTCTGATAACAGATTGTTAAGTTTCATTTGCACCCCCCCCCCCCCCCCCACAATTATTGTGCAACAACGTATCACCAAAAACTGTGTTCAGTATGGTTTTGATTTTTTTGACATTCAGTGCTGTATGCCAGCTTAGGAACAAAAAAGAAATGACAGATATAATAAAGCATCTATAACACTTCTGCAAACATTTTGTTGTTGTTGGATATTTACCTGAAGACTCCTCTGAGCTTTTTGAAGAAGAGAAAAAGGAGAGGACAATGGATGGCATTTCTCATTTATGGTGTTTGTATTATCAGTGACGTTTAATTAGCTTGCAGGCTATATTCTGATGTAGCATGTACATCATATGTTTACGGGACATTCTGTGTTTCCCACATGTTGCCAAATATCAATCAGTTTTACATAGTCTAATTCAAAACATATTAACGCAATATGAAATACTAGAAAGTGCAAGAAATGTTTGAATGTAGATACATTTTTGTTTAAAAGTGCCAAATGAATGCATGGGTATAGTTTTACTCTGTTTACTTTTTTTTTTTTTAAATCCACTATATGTCAACAAAGTGTTTCAAAAATAAAAGTAAAATGTCATCAGAATATGCCGACAGGTATTGTTTGTTTTTTGTTTGTGTTGTTGGTAAATTGTTTGATTGTTTCTTGTTTTTTGTGTTTTGAAAGATAAAAGTTTTGATTCATTAGAATTAATAAGATAGTAGCTTTCGTTTTTTTTGCTTGTTGATTGTTATTGTTTTGTTGTTTGATTGTTTCGTCAATGCAAGTATTTTAAGATTGATTTGTAGAGTTTTAGTTAGCTTGTCTTGTTGCTTCTATTCGATTGTTTTTTTTTATCTGTTTTTTTCTCTCCTTTAAGTTTCTTTCTTTTTTCTTTCTTTTCTTTATTATGCTTGTCTTTCTTTCTTTTCTTCTCTTCTTTCTTCTTTCTTTCTTTCATTTTCCGTTACTTTCTTTCTTTCTTTCTTTCTTTCTTTCTTTCTTTCTCCCTCTTCTTTCTTTTTCTTTCTTCTTCTTTCTTTCTTTCTTTCTTCTTTCTTCTTTCTTCTTTCTTTCTTTCTTTCTTCTTTCTTTCTTTTTTTTTCTTTCTTTTTTTCTTTTTCCCTTTCTTTCTTTCTTTCTTTCTTCCCTTTCTATTCTTTTATAGTTCTTCTCTTCTTAATGTCTTCGCACCTTCTGATGTTCCTTCTTTTCTTCCTTTCTTCTTCTTTTTTTGTTTTGTTTCCTTTTTTCTGCCGTTTGTTCTTTTCTATCTTTATACCTTCTTTTATTCCTTCTTTTCGTCCTTTCTTCTTCTTTTTTTGTTTTGTTTCCTTTTTTCTGCCGTTTGTTCTTTTCTATCTTTATACCTTCTTTTATTCCTTCTTTTCTTCCTTTCTTCTTCTTTTTTTGTTTTGTTTCCTTTTTTTCTGCCGTTTGTTCTTTTCTATCTTTATACCTTCTTTTCTTCCTTCTTTTCTTCCTTTCTTATTCTTTTTTTGGGGGGTTCCTTTTTACCTGCTATTTGTTCTTCTCTCTCTTTATTCCTTCTTTTAGTCCTTTCATTCCTTCTTTTCTTCCTTTCTTCTTCTTTTGTGTTTTGTTTCCTTTTTTCTGCCGTTTGTTCTTTTCTATCTTTATACCTTCTTTTATTCCTTCTTTCATTCCTTCTTTTCTTCCTTTCTTCTTCATTTGTGTTTTGTTTCCTTTTTTCCTGCCATTTGATCTTTTCACTCTTTATTCCTTCTTTTCTTCTTTTCTTCTTCATTTGTGTTTTGTTTCCTTTTTTCTGCCGTTTGTTCTTCTCTCTCTTTATTCCTTCCTTTCTTTCCCGGAGCCAAAATTAATAATATCAATTTCGTCTGTTACTGAAGTCAGGTTATGGCTAATGCCAACATTAAAATGGGATCATGTTGTGTTCGGGATGTTTTCAGCCAGGATAAGCTCTTAACATAACAACCTGCACTCGCGCACTCATAAACACGCACACACACACACACGCACACACACATTTATGTATTTATCTATTCTTCTATATCGTTATAAAATAAGATGAATAATAAGTAAATACACACACGCACTCACGCAAGCACACAAACACACATGCACACACACGCATACACACACACACGCACACACGCACGCACACACGCACGCACGCACGCACACACACACACACACACATGCACGCACGCACGCACACACGCGCACACACACACACACACACACTCACACACACACACACACATACACACACACACACACACACACACACACACACCACACACACACACACACACACCACACACACACACACACACACACACACACACACACACACACCACACACACACGTTCGAATCTCATAAGAGTCATAAAGGTTTTTCAGACTCTGGCTGACTCCTACCCAGACATACAGACAGACAGACAGACAGACAGACCGACAGACCGACCGATAGCAGACAGACAGACAGACAAATAGCAGACAGACAGACAGACAGACATACCGATAGACAGACAGACAGACCGACCGATAGACAGACATACAGACCGATAGACAGACATACAGACCGATAGACAGACCGATAGACAGACAGACAGACAGGCTAGACAGACAGACAGACAGACAGATAGACAGACAGATAGATAGATAGATAGATAGATAGATAGATAGATAGATAGATAGATAGATAGATAGATAGATAGATAGATAGATAGATAGATAGATAGATAGATAGATAGATAGATAGATAGGTAGGTAGGTAGGTAGGTAGGTAGGCAGGCAGGCAGGCAGGCATGCAGGTAGGTAGGTAGGCAGGTAGGTAGATAGGCAGGTAGGTAGATAGGTAGGTAGGTAGACAAACAACTGAATTCTAACAGTGCACCAATTCTCGGTCTTCCAGCTGATTTCTTCTCTGCAGGTAAAGGTTCAGTCAGCCTTAAAACTCCCCTCACACTCACCACTGGCCAGCTCAGCTTACAGTCTAAACCCAACAATCACCCTGAAAGCAACCAGCCGACCAAAAAGACCCCACCCACCCACCCCGAAACACACGTACACACACACACACACACACACACACACACACACACACACACACACACACACACACACACACACAGACACAGACACACACAGACACACACACACACACACACAGACACACACACAACACACAACACACAACACACACACACACACACCAACCACACACACACACACACACACACACACACACACACACAACACACACACACACAACACACCACACACACACACACACACACACACACACACACACACACACACACACACACACACACAACACACACACACACACACACACACACACACACACACAACACACACAACACACACCAACACAAAACCATTAGTAACGTGATGGCACTGTTTCAAAATGAGAATGTCCTGTGATGTAATCCACAAAAGAGTGAGAGAACTCTGAACTCTGAAACTGTAGTACATCGGCTTAGGCCTAGTCACAATGCATCAAAAGTGACAGAGAGAGAGAGAGAGAGAGAGAGAGAGAGAGAGAGAGAGAGAGAGAGAGAGAGAGAGAGAGAGAGAGAGAGAGGAGAGAGAGAGAGAGAGAGAGAGAGAGAGAGAGAGAGAGAGAGACAAGGCAAGGCAAGGCAAGGCAAGGCAAGGCAAGGCAAAGTATTTTATTCGAGGATAATAGATAAGCACTTGTGTGCTTTTTTACATCCAGTCCCCGCCCTTTTCAGGGATACATCAAGTTGAAAAGATACTAAACAATAAAGCTTTACGCAAACCAAACAACACACAAGAATAAAGACTCTATATATGATAAGGTAATAAAAATGCACTCGATCAGAAGACAAAAATCAGAAGTCACAATAAAAGATTTTGATAATGAAAGAATAGAAAAGTGTTAATAGGTAAAGAGCAAACAAGAGAAGAGAATAAACAACTGAAAACATCAATCCACCACCATCTGTCAAAAATTATACATGTGATATAAATCATACATTTGGATAAAAGGGGGAAAATTAAAAAAAAAACTAATATCCTTATTGGAGGGGGGGGGAGATACTGCCAATAAAAATATAAATAAAATCAACAATTATAATGATCCAAATACCAAAAGTAAGGAACCATACCAAGTATCAAACAACAGGCAAGAATTAACACAGAGGTACAATATTAAGGTAATGTTATAAAGTCACTGATTCAGAAACGAGAATGAGAAGTAAGAATCAATGATGATTTTGAGTTGAATAAAGAAAGCAAGAAGAACAAAGAACAAACAAAAACAAAACAAAGAAAAGGCGCAATAATTAAGAGTAAACATGAAAATATGATGAGGTTAAATGACTGAAAACATCAATCTACCACCATCTAACATCAAATAAGTCCCATAAAACAAGATTTTGGTAAAGGGGAGAAGAAACAACAACAACAACAGGTAAGGAATACGACAGAGATACAATATTAAGGTAATGTTATAAAAAGGCACTCATTCAGAAACAAAATATGGAGTAAGAATCAATGATCATTTTGATTTGGATAATAAAACACAAAAACAAAACAAACAAAAAACAAATAAACAAACAAAAACAAAACAAAGCAAAAAAAGAGAGAGAGAGAGAGAGAGAGAGAGAGAGAGAGAGAGAGAGAGAGAGAGAGAGAGAGAGAGAGAGAGAGAGAGAGAGAGAGAGAGAGAGAGAGAGAGAGAGAGAGAGAGAGAGAGAGAGGAGATGATTGAGATTTTAATTTGAATATGAACAAGAGTACTAACTTTTTTGTTGGTTTCAAAGACACAGAATGGATGTTATTTTTGAAAATAAAATGATTTTGAACTTCATGGGTTCAGTTTTTAAGATTTTGTGGGGTCAAATAGTTGACGCATAGTCAATAATAGATAGAATATAGCAGCAAACAAACAGTTTTCGAGAATGGTCATTCAGAAAGTGTTTCATTTTGGATAACTGAAGTAGCCTGTGAGCCAGGCGCTTTCCTAGTGACATCATGTGATCAGTCCAAGGCATACTTTAGTTAATTGTGACACTAAAAATTTTATGAGCGTCAACTTCTTTAACTAGTCTGTTTTTAAAAAACAGAGACTAAAACTTATCTTTCATTTTTTTTGGTCTTTTTTTGTATTGCTGATACATACATGCTTTTTGGGGTTTTTGTACACTTAAGGACATATGGTTTAATTGAGTCCAAATAATCAATCTGTCAATGCCACATTGAAGTTTGCAGTTAAGCTGCATGGCTCTGAATCACTACAAAAGAG
>CM060340.1:38061278-38063778 GCA_030674155.1 Stramonita haemastoma
ACACACACACACACACACACACACACACACACACACACACACACACACACCACACACAGAGCTATCCCTTACCTAAATATATACTGATATGTGCCCGCATTCCCATGCTAATAAATGATCACACACACATACGCGTGCGTGCGTGTGCGCACACACACACCACACACAACACACACACACACACACACACACACACACACACACACACACACACACACACACACACACACACACACACACACACACACACACACACACACACACACACACACACGCAAACACACACACACGCAAACACGCAGAGACACACATGCGTGCATAAATGCACACATGCATGCACACAAACACACATACACTCACACTTACACACACACACATGCACGCACGCACGCACGCATGCAAGCATGCTCGCGTGCGCACACACACACACGCACACACACACAGAGAGATATTGTAATATTTATCTTACTCAAGTTAACTTGCTTCTATAAAGCAGCGAGGGAGAGGAGATGGGCGCCGCTCTCAATATGCCGGCCCCTAGAGAAGCTGAGGTCTCTGATGCCTCGCTCCCATACGACCGCCTAGGTTATGGGACACCTTTACCTTTACCTTTTACCACATGTATAGCAGGGGTCATCAACAAGATGGCGATTAGATAAATCGTTGTTTATGCCACTGACTCCAAGACAGAGTGGGGTATGAAAAGTCGGTCTGTTCTCTTCTCTCTCCATCTTATATTTTGTACCACTTTATGTCACAGCAGATTTCTCTGAGTGAAATTCGGGCTGCTCTCCCCGGGGAGAGCGTGTCGCCACATGTGCAGCGCCTACCCATTTTTTCCCCTTTTCCTGCATGCCGCTGTATTTGTTTCCCTATCAGAGTGACTTTTTCTACAGAATTTTGCCAGGGACAACCCCCTTGTTGCCGTGGGTTCTTTTACGTGCGCTAAATAGTGATGTGTAACACACGGGACCTCGGTTTATCATCTCATCCGAAAGACTAGCGCCCAGACCACCACTCAGGGTCTAATGGATGGGGGAAAAGTTTTGGGTCCAAACGGGGTACGAACCCCCCACACTCCGACCCGGACTTCTTGCTTTGTAGGCAAGGCGCGTTACCACCTAGACCACCGATCCACCGAAGAATACAGTTTTTGTTGTTGTTGTATTTAATGTAAACAAATATGGAGGCACACATTATTATACACACAGACACTTATATATATATATGTATATATGTATGTATATATATATTATTATTATTATTATTACATGGAATTTGTATAGCCATATATATATATATATATATATATTATGTATATATATATATATATATATATATATATATATATATATATATATATATTATATATATATGTATATATGTATGTATGTATGTATGTATGTATGTATGTATGTATGTATGTATGTATGTATGTATGTATGTATGTATGTATGTATGTATGTGTGTGTGGGGGGGGGGGGTTGTGTGTGCTTGCGTGCGTGCGTGCGTGCGTGTGTACATGTATATTTATTTATTTATTTATCTTATTTTCTTCTTTTATATCGAGGATAATAGAATAAGCACTCATGTGCTTTTTTTCATCCAGTCCTCGTGTGTATGCAGTTGTGTAAATATTGTCATCTGTTCCCACTGGCACACGATGGCCTACCCTTACGAAAAGCGGGACAGAATTTAACGTGTGCGCAAGATGTTCTGCGTGCGTTCGCACACGGGGCCTCGGTTTACAGTCATCCAGAAGACTTTTGGGGAGAGTGGGGTCACCATTGATGTTAACTCCAGGAGAAAAAATCCGCTCCACCGGGAATCGAACTCGAGTCGTCAAATTGCCAGGCGCAATGTTCCGACCATTGGGATGTGTGTGTGTGTGTGTGTGTGTGTGTTGTTGTTGTTGTTGTCTTCAATTTTACGTCTGTTCACTCTCAGTGATATTAGACGATGTATAAAAAAAACAAACAAAAAAAACACACAACCTCAAAAACATGTGTCACCCTCCATCCTAAAAAACAACAAATACAAACAAACAACCCCCCCCCCCCCATAAGGAAACTTGGTTATGCAATAGAAATAACAGAAATATAAGAACTCATTAACGTTAACGTAACTATAACAAATGTCCTATCGGACTGTGATAGAGACCCTTTACAATTTCAAATGCCAATTTTAAATTACTGAATATGTTGGTGAGAGAGTTTTCAGAAAAATGGGGCATGAAAGGCTTTACACTCTTGCAGTCAAAAAGTATATGAGTATTAGTGATATTCTCACCACACAGACATTTACCATTTTTGCTGAACTTGGTTATCAATGCGTTTAGTTTCATTCTATAAAATAGTGTATTAATTCTTCTTGATGTGAAAACATTTACACAAGTCTTTGCGTAGTTGACAACTGTTAACTTATTGGTATTGATCACAGTTCTATTTAAAAATATCTTATTTTGCTGATTAGTTTTGGTGACATGTCTCCATGATTTTTG
>CM060340.1:38071278-38091278 GCA_030674155.1 Stramonita haemastoma
GCTAAGAAAGCGTGTTTGTCGGAAGGAAAGCTGGTAAGTATACGCGACAAAAAAAGGCATCGCGCACAAGAGTAATGACAATATACAGCAATGTGATGCAGCACAGCAAGCTGCAGGGTCCCAACCACAGGTGCGCACACAAACAAACACACTGACAAACACCAGCGCGCGTGTACGTGCGCTCAAGGATACCCACCCGCCTCCAGAAAAAGCTGCCGTTTTGTGCAAAGATGCCACCGAAAGAGCCGTTTTCAGCAACGTCAAACCACCACAAGTTAAAAAAATAAAAATAACACACACAACACACACACACACACACACACACACACACACACACACACACACACACACACACACACACACACACTCGAAATGTATAGGATCAGGAAAAAAAAGCGATCACAAAAACAAGACTATTTTTCAAATGCAGTGTTTTTGTATAATCAACTGCACTTTCTCCTTGAAACAAACCACAAAGACACAACCACCACCACCATTATTACGCGCACATTAACAGTCTGGCTAACCAGCATCCGGTACAGAGCAAAATCTCCTCTCTCTCTCTCTCTCTCTCTCTCCTCTCTCTCTCTCTCTCTCTCTCTCTCTCTCTCTCTCTCTCTCTCTCTCTCTCCTCTCTCTCTCTCTCTCTCTCACACACACACAACACACACACACACACACACACACACACACACACACACACACACGCGCGCGCGCGCGCGCGCGCGCGCGCGCGCGCGGCTGAGTCAAGGTGTAGGATGCGAATATAGTTTCATAAATGAATTTAAAGATAAGACTTATTTCATGGTATAAACAGGATTGGCATTCGGAAATAGAGAATAATGACAAATACAGGTGGTACAGCTCGTTCAAGAGCGTATTCCAAACTGAGAGATATCTGTCTTTTCTAACCAATAAATGGTGCAAGATCAGCCTCACTAGATTTCGGCTCTGAGTGGCCTTAAAAATTGTAGGCAATGGTTTTCAAGTGAAAATAACCCTAATGATAGTACGTGCCCTTCATGCCAAAATGCCACAGAAGATGGAAGTTCACTTTCTCTTCAACTGTGTGGCGTACTCTGAAAAACGCAGAAACTGTGAAACACTAAATGTCCTTACAGGCACCACTGATATGAATTCTGTTTCAAATATACTTTCTGACAGCAATGAAGCGAGAATAAATTGCGTAGCTAAATTTATCGGAGAATCAATGAATATCAGAAAAAAGATAACGGAACAGAACCATTAGTTCCTAGATGGTCCATCATAGATTCTATATGTGTGTGTGTGCGTGTGCGCGTGCGTGCGCGCGTACGTGCGTGCGTGCGTGCGCGCGTGCGTGTTCAATTTCTTTTAACGTCTTTTCACAATTTGTAATATTAGACGGAAATGAGGGAGAGAGAGAGAGACAGAGACAGAGAAATACAGAGGGGGAAGGGTGTGTGAATGTCAGGGGAGGAGGGTGTAGTTGGTAATGTATGGAAGATGGAATTTCAGGGGATCAATAGGGCCTACATGTGGATTGATAAAAAAAAAACAAAAAACTTAACGTTACTTACCTACTAAACTACAATGAACAAAAAGGAAAATGCAGCTCTAACAATTTCTAACAGAAACAGTAATGCCAACGAAAAAATGTGAGGTAATTTCACCTGAGAAAAAAAGTCGCAAGTAGCCTCCCCCCCCCCCCCCCCCCCTCAAAAAAAAAAAAAGAAAACACCACCAACAATAACAATGTGTGTGTGTGTGTGTGTGTGTGAGAGAGAGAGAGAGAGAGAGAGAGAGAGAGAGAGAGAGAGAGAGAGAGAGAGAGAGAGAGAGAGAGAGAGAGAGGAGAGAGAGAGAGAGAGAGAGAGAGAGACAGGCAAGGCAAGGCAAGGCAAGGCAAGGCAAAATTCTTTTATTCGAGGATAATAGATAAGCACTCATGTGCTTTTTTACATCCAGTCCCCGCCCCTTTCAGGGATAACATCAAGATAAAAAGACAGCCTCAACTAAAACAAGAACAATTATAATGATCCAATTACCAAGAGCAAACCACACCAATTATCAAACAACAGGTAAGAAATAAGACAGAGATACAATATTAAGGTAATGTTATAAAAAAGGCACTCATTCAGAAACGAAAATAAGAAGTAAGAATCAATGATGATTTTGATTTGAATAATAAACAAGCAAACGAACAAACAAAGAAACAAAAAAACAACAACAACAACAAAAAACAAACAAACAAAAAAAACCAACAACAACAAAACAACACAAAACAAAAACAAACAAACAAAAAACAAAAAAAAAAAAAAAGGTGCAATGATTATAGATCAAACATGAGAATATGATGAAGTTAGATGACTGAAAACATCAATCCACCACCATCTATCATCAAAATATGTCCCATAAAACATAAGATTTTGATAAAGGGTGAGAAAGAGCAACAACAACAGGTAAGAAATAAGACAGAGATACAATATTAAGGTAATGTTATAAAAAGGCACTCATTCAGAAACGAAAATATGAAGTAAGTATCAATGAAGAATTTGATTTGAGTACAAAAAAACAAACAAAAACCAATCAAAGCAAAAAAAAAAAATAAAAAAATAATGATAATAATTAAAGAGCAAGCATGAGAATATGATGAGGTTAAATGACTGAAAACATCAATCCCGCCATCTATTATCAAAATAAGTCCCATAAAGCACAGTTTTTTTTAAACAAAAAAACCCCTAACTCACACACTCACACACACACACATACACACATACACACACACAAACACACACACACATACACATACATACACATACACATACACACACACACACACACACACACACACACACACACACACACACACACACACACACACACACACACACACACCTCACTTAGTCTTATGATTATAGTCATAAGATCATCATAATCTGAGAGAAGTGAGGAGGGAGAGGGCAGATAGTTCGAGAGGGGAGAAGTGTGGTTTGTTATTTTTGATTCATCAAGTAGATTAGAAGGTGAGTTTTTAAGGTTGTTAATGATTGATGCTGTTTAATTGAGTCAGGGAGGGAGTTCCATAGCGTAGGGCCTGAGTATAGTAAGCTAGTTTTGAACAAGTCTATTCTTGGGATTGGGACACTTGGCTTTACCGTATTTCTGGAATGATTCATTGGGAATTTGTCTCTTAAGGATGTGGGGACATTTCCTGTCAGTATCTTAAACATCATGATGCCTTTGTTATATTTTAGTCTTTGGTGTAGGGGAAGGATATTTAACTGTGTATAATCCCCTTCTAGCAAGGTTGTTTTCTTCAGAAGGACCAGTTTGAGACCACGTTTATACAGACTTAGTAATGGTTTCATGGTATTTGCACTGGCAGAGTCCCACAGGGTTGCAGCATAGTCTATTGAGGATTGTATATAAGCTTGAAAAAACAGTTTCCTTGAATGAAAATCGAGAAAGTGTTTTATTTTAATCAACTGGTAGACTTTTTTGGACAAGTATTTGCATAGGTGAGATATGTGGTAGAACCAGCTGAGATTTTCATCAATTGTCACTCCTAGAACTTTGTGGTGAGAGGTCTGTTCGATTGCTTCCTTTTTTATGTGAATTGGAAATAGTTTATGTGGTAAATTTTGTCGCTTTTGTCTGGTAGTGATAAGCATGCATTTTGTTTTTTGGGGATGGATAGTCATGTGGTTCAGTTCAGTCCATTTGACAAGGTCGTCAGTGCTTTTTTGTAATAAAGTTGTGAGATAGTCAATGTCATTATGGCTCGTATGTATGGTTGTGTCATCTGCAAATAGTTCACATTTGGAATTGATATGTAGAGGAAGGTCATTTATGTATAATGAAAAGAGAATAGGGCCCAATATGGATCCCTGTGGTACTCCATAATGAATGGGCTTTAGTTTGGATGTTGATGTAGCTATTGAGACACACTGGTGCCTATTTGTAAGATATGAATCGAGTAGTCCTAGGGTTTTTGTAGAAATGTTATACAGGTTTAGCTTTTTAAGGAGAAGTTTGTGGTCAATTGTATCAAATGCTTTTTTGAAATCAAACAAATAATACTCCACAAAATTTATTGTCATTGATGTTTGATAGCCAATTATCTACAAGACTGGTTAGTGCTGTATGACACGAGTGCTTTATTCTAAATCCAGACTGATTAGGATGAAGTAAGTTGTTGATTTCTGCATGATGGACTAAGTGTTTATTCATATGTTTTTCCAGTGGTTTTGAAAGGATCGGTATAATGGAGATGGGCCTATAGTTTGAAGGATCAGAAGTATCGCCAGACTTGTAGATGGGGATTACTTTAGAACATTTGAAGGCATTGGGGAAATAGTTCTTATCAAGGCAGAGGTTATATATATATGTTAGGGTGTCTGTGATAACTGGAGCTGATAATTTTAGTATACTGCTGTCTATTCCATCTAGACCACGCGTTCTTGATTGTTTGAGGTGAGTCAGATAGTTGTAGACCTCTGAGACAGACATGAAAGGTATGTGAAGTTTTGAAGGAATATGCTTTTCTTGGCAGTATTGTTTTAATTCATTAAGATCATTGGACTCTGAGTTATCATTGCTAATTAGGTTGGGAGAAACATTGATGAAGTGGTTGTTAAGCTTTTCAGCGGAGATGTCTTTGATTACATTTGATTTAGGAGTTGATTGATTGTTTGTTATTTGATTTATTGCTCGCCATACAGTCTTTGAATTTTGTTTGGAAGATAGTAGGTCTTGAAAATATTTCTTTTTTTCACGCCGTTTTTGTGAGATTATGGCGTTTCTTAATTTTTTTGACTCATCATAATATTTGTGTTCTTTTAGAAGGTCTCTAAGATAACATGCTTCCTCTAGTTCCTTTGTGAGCCAAGGCGGTTTGGGGTTGTGTTTGATCCTAATGGTTTTAAATGGAGAATGTTTGTTATAGATTTCAGTGAACGTTTTTATCCAAAACTCAATGGCTAAGTCTGGATCAGTAATATTGAAGGTTTCTGAGAGTGTGGAGTTGCATAAGTCTATGAGAAAAAGCTGTTCATTAAACTTTGCAAAGGAACGATAGGTTATAGTTTTATGGCCAGGTTTGGGAATTTTAGTTCCTTTTTTTGACCATGTGGCACAGACTGGGTAGTGATCGCTGCAGTTGTAGACAGGGACACAAGTTTCTATGATGTTTTCTGGGTTTGATACATAGATGTGGTCAATTAATGTGTTTGAATTTGATGTGACTCTTGTGGGAGATTTAACTAATTGGTGAAGATTGAGTGAATTCATAACTTGGGTCCATTGATTATGTACTTTTGTTAGGTCTATATTAAAATCGCCCAGTAAGATTATTTCCCGAGATTCAAGTAGGACTTCGTTTATCATGGAGTCAAATTTGTCTATCCAATTTATTCTTTCACTTGGATTCCTGTAACAGAACCCCAACATAACAGGCCGTGTACCTTTCATGGAAACTTCGATCCAGATAGATTCTATTTCATGACGTTCTAGAGCGGGCAAACGTTTGAACGTTACAGAATCGCTAATATAGATTAAGATACCTGTTTCTTTTGGCTTTTGTGGATCTTTCCGCAAGATTTTATAACCTGGAATGTGTATGTCAGCATCGGTTAAATGTTCGGTGAGTCTTGACTCAGAAAGCCCTAGTATGTGGAATGGTTTGCCTTGATTTGTGATGAGTGTTGATATATCTTCCATTTTGTTAATTGCATGGTTTATGTTTAGGTGGCAAATTCGTAAGCCATTCTTGGAGGGCCAGGTATTGTGTCTTGGATGCATCTATTACAGGTAGTTTGGTAAGCAGTTATTAATGAGTGCAAAGATTGGTGAAGAGAGATTATTAATATGGGAGGAATGTTAGCACTTGATTGGGGATGGAATGAATTAAGAAGGAATAAAATCAAAATCAAAATCACTCTACATATGACACACAATGGTATAATCAAGATCAAATCAAATCACACTACATATAACACACAGTGGTATAAAAACTCGATCAAATTAAGTGTAGGCCTACTTCAGAAAAAGAGTCAAGTAGACCTAAAACAGCAACCTGGTGTTCAGGTGATGTGGTTCAGATAATTAAAGAAAAGGGACAGGTTTTGAAAAAACAAAATGAAAAGCAAATAAAAAAAACAAACAAAAAAAAAACATAAAATAAGATAAGGCAGAACAACACAATTAACTCTGGACAATCAAGGCAATACTATGCCAATCAATGTTTATAAGCAATATCAACACAACAAGAGTGAAAATAATATGGAATATATCCTTATGCACAATCAGCACAGTTCCTGAGAAACAAAATGTTGATGCACAATCCAGAGAATTCAGTCAGTCTTGTCAGTATAGAAGTCTGGTCTGGGAAGGACCAGTCACAGTTTGTTACACAATACTATGCCATTCAATATCTATAGGTGATAACAACACAGCAAAGTGAAAATAATAAGAAGCATATCATGATGCATAATCAGCACTGATTCTGAGTAATAATATGTTGATGCACAATCAGCAGTCCAGAAGATTCAGTCACTGTCTTGTCAAAACACAACAGTGAAGTAATAAACAGCATATGATAATATGATGGTGCACAATCAGCACAGTTTCTGAGAAACAAAATGTTGTTGCACAATCAGCAAGATCCAGAATTCAGTCACAGTCTTTTGGGTATAGAATTCTGATCTGGAAATGATCAGTCACTGTTTGCTGCACAATAGGAGCACTGGTTGGGTGGACGAACCTTGAGTTAAAAAACAAACTAGCTGGTATATATATAAGTTTCAGTCTGTGGCGAGTTGATGGTTCAAGACCATGGGTTGCAGAGCACAAGTGTCAGTCTTCATAATCTTGTCTCATTACACACACACTTATATATACTTGTACATATCAGACATATGCATATCTATGCACGCACACACACACAATCATGCACTAACTCACATGTCTATACACATATTTTGGAGGAGCATGACTTATCACACCAGAGTTTCTATGGTGTACACTGTGTTGTACTGGCGATAAGGTTCTCTTGTCTTGAGAGCTGGAGCTGGGTAAGGTCTGGTGGTGAGCATTGCTGGGTAGGGTGGGACAGGAGGTGGGGTGAACGCTGGGTCGACACTGATTGTAGTTGTTGGAGGGTCAGTCTGTTGGCCCAGACATTGTCATTCTGGGGTTGGGGTTGGGGGGTGGGACGGTGTCCAGTCATCTGTGGTAAATAAGGGTGTCTGGGGACACTGGAATGTCGTTGGTACTCTTTATGTAGTAGTGCTGAGGGTTGGGTCTTCTGTTCGTCAGTAGGTCGTGTAGTGGGTGTTGTCAGGAGTGGCTGTCGTTTATGTCTGGGGTCAGCATATTTGAGGCTGTATGCTAACCTGTCTGAACCTTTGGAGCTGGGATGAAATGTGTCAGAATAAAGATCTTTGCGTGGGGCCCCACTGGAGGTTGTAAATATATTAGTGTGGTCTGCAAATGAGATGTTTTCTGCAGCACACACTTTAGCTAATGAGATATTGGAAATATTGATGGTTTTCTTTAGGGGGTGCTGTCCCATAGGGGGGATAATGGATGATGCCAGCAGCCTGGCTCGGGGGAATACATGTTTGATGTTTCTGATGAGCTGAGTCCATTTACTTTCAGTGATGGCTGTATATTTGCATGTATTTATTCCTGTGTGAAAGATGATGTGCTGTATTTCTTTGTTGTGGGGAATGTGGTGGAGCCAATGAATAAGGTCATCGACAGTGATACCTGAGATACTGAGGTTTTGATTTTTACCTTTGTAGAACAGAATATCGGATTTGATATGTCGTGTTCCTGAGTCTCCTAGGATGAGGTTAGTTGTGCTGGAGTGTACTCTTTGTTCTGCTAGTTGTTGGCGTGGTGTGAGAGTGTTGTCGGTGGTAGTATGTTGTGCTTCAGAAGTGTGGGTTTGGGTTTTTGTGTCTTTTCTTCTTTTTTTTGGAGAGACTTTTGTCCATACGTTTGGGTTTGGTTCATTGCCCTCAGGGATGTTGGATGTTTGATTGTCAGAGTCTGTTTGGTTGTTGTTTTTGATGGTGATGACAGTGTTGACTGTTGTTTGGCTGTTGATTTCTTTAGTGGTGTTGGAAGTTTGTTTGTCAGGGTCTGTTTGGTCGTTGATTTTGGCAGTGTTGACTGTGTCTTGTGGTAAAGGTGGGGTTGGATCAGCTGGGGCTGGCTTCTGATCAGGGTTGTTATGAATACATTGTTTTTTGTTTTCGTGGTCGAGGGACAGAAGAGAGAATCTGTTGGTGGTAGGGAAGGATGATAGGAGGGTGTCTTGTTCTTCATCTGACTGCTCAGCTAAGTGCGTTTGTGTGTGTTCTTTTGATACTGTGTGTTTCAGCTGGTTCAGTTCCGACTTTAAGTCATGGTTTTCTTTTTTCAGTTGGAGAACAATCTTGGTGAGAAAACCTAAGTCTTTTGTGTTTTTTTTGATTGAAGTGGATAGTGAGTGTATTTTATGTTTCAGTTGTTGTGATGTTTGGGTAGGTGGGTATTTGCAGAGGAATCGAGGAAGGTGCCGTGGTTTTTTGTGGGGATGAGTGACTGGTGAGGCAATGTGTCGCACAGTATGATCCAGTGTACTTTGTGTGTTGTTTTTTGGCTGATTGTTGGATTGACAGCATGTTTTGTTCTCTTTCCTGTTTTCAGTTGTGTGAGGGAGACCATGCATCAGCTCAGGGTGTGGGTGTGGTGTTTGTGCTGTGTTTTGTGGAGTGGTTTGTTTTGTGTTCCCCACAGCTGAGTTTAATTTGCCTGGCTGCTGGACTGGTGGGGATGACGGTGGTGATAGATCAGGTAATTGATCATCGGGATTGGGTGGTGGGCTGGTGGGATTGATCAAAGATGGCAATTTGGTGAGACAGGGACTCCTGGAGAGAGAAGAGAGAGAGAGAGAGAGAGAGAGAGAGCGAGAGAGAGCGAGAGAGAGAAGAGAGAGAGAGAGAGAGAGAGAGAGAGAGAGAGAGAGAGAGAGAGATGAAAACTAACTTATTTAGTTGTACATATAAGTGTGGAGCAAGAGGAATATTTGAGGATGGAATATTATGTTACACAAAACTAAACTAGTTATCCCCCTACAGGGCTGTAATGCTGAATGGACAATAAACCTGTCAGTGTGTCAGTGTCAGTGTCTCTCACACATACACACACACACACACACACACAATATATATATATATATATATATATATATATATATATATATATATATATATATATATATATATATATATATATATATATATATATATATATTCAAAAAGGCCTCAGTTGCATGAGCACGACCTCGATCCTAACATCCTGAAGAACTATAGACCCGTCTCTAATCTGCCTTTTATCTCTAAAGTCCTTGAAAAAGTTGTTCTGAAACAACTCAATAGCCATCTTCTTTCCAATAATCTCTTTCCCCCTTTTCAGTCTGCCTATCGCGTCAACCACAGCACTGAAACCACCCTGGTTCATACTCTAAGCATGCTTCTCCATGCTTCTGACTCAGGGAAAATCTCCCTTCTTACTCTTCTCGACTTATCTGCTGCCTTTGACACTATAGACCATTCAATTCTCCTCTCCCGTCTCCAGAACATGTTTGGCGTTAAAGGCACAGCCCTCACCTGGTTCACTTCATACCTTGCAGACCGAGTCCATACTGTTGCAGTAAACAAGATTCAATCAGCACCTGCCAAACTGGAATGTGGTGTCCCTCAGGGATCAGTTCTGGGCCCTCTTCTTTTTACCCTCTATACTGCTCCACTGTCACATATAATAGACCGTCATCATATCAATTATCACTTTTATGCTGATGACTCGCAGATGCAAAGCATTGACACACCTGAAAATCTTCCTTCACTCTTGACAAATATGACCAGCTGCCTTCAAGACATCCAACACTGGATGATACAAAACAAATTACAACTAAATGCAGATAAAACCGAAGCCATGCTTGTAGGCACCAAACACAAACTCTCCTCCATTCCAATAACTTCAACAGAATTCGGCAATACGTCAGTTCCGCTATCCACTTCTGTGAAGTATCTAGGAGTCGTTGTGGATAACACTCTCTCCATGCAAAAATTCATTACCCAAACCTGTCAGTCATGCTACTATCAACTACGGCGTATTAGCGCATTTCGAAAGTACCTGTCCACTGATGCAACTTCCAAACTTGTCACTTCTCTTATTCTCTCACGTCTGGACTATTGCAATTCTCTTTTGGCTGGTCTGCCAGCATCATCCATCCACTCCCTTCAACGCATACAAAACTCTGCAGCTCGTCTGGTCCTCAGAAAGAAAAAATCTGAGCACATTACCCCTCTCTTGCAATCTCTTCATTGACTGCCCGTACCACAGAGAGTAAACTACCCTCTGTTACAAATGTCTCCACAATACTGCACCCTCCTACCTCTGTGAATGTCTTCACTTGTACGCACCTTCTCGCTCCCTCCGCTCGTCGGCAGATACTTTGTCCCTAAGAACACCCAGATCCAACCTATCCACCATTCGCCGCCGCTCTTTCTCTGTTTCTGGTCCATCGATGTGGAACGACCTTCCTCTCTCCCTCCGACAAAAGCCTACTTATGACACTTTTTAATCCAACCTCAAGACACACTTATTTCAAACCTAAGTTTTTCTCCTTCCGCTTCCATCTCTTACCTGTCCCTGCCTTCAACATCCACCTGCCAAAGTGCATAACGTTTGTAGGTGTGTGTGCGTGCGCGCGCGTGCTGCGTGCGTGCGTGCGTGCATGCGTGTGTGTGTGTGTGTGTGTGTACATTCGAATTTGTCAAAACTGTAAATAGTTGCTGATTGTGTGTCCTGTAGGTCGAATGCAAGCGCTTTGATTTGTTTTTGCAAGATATAGCGCTATACAAATTCCATGTATTATTATTATTATTATTATTATTATTATTATTATTATTATTATTATTATTATTATTATCATTATTATTAGATCATGGAGCACCATCTTTTTGGTTTTTTGTTTTATTTTTTTTATTTCTTTATTTATTCTCTTCCGTGTGGGTGCTCTACACGTCTTTCTTCATTGGCCACCCCCCCCCCCCCCCAAAAAAAAAAACACACACAAAAAACCCACCAAATTTTCAGTCGTAAAAACGTTACACAGACTACAATTCTTATGTAAAACAAAATATATCAACAACAAAAATAAGGTATCGCCAAAAAAACAAGAAACACTGATTAAAGAAACAGTCTCATATTCGCGAATCTAAAAGAAATAATAATAATAATAATAATAATAATAATAATAATAATAATAATAATAATAATAATAATAATAATAATAATAATAATAATAATAATAATAACAATGATGGCTTGTATTAATTTTGTCGAGGCTACCTACTTCAGTTCATGGCTAAACCCCAATCAAAAACCAGAATTCCATACTATACAAAGATACATCAATTTATCTAATCAACTGTCATTTCACATGTGCGATAACGAACACGCACGCATACAAGACCACCAAAAAAATGTTCGACAATACCAAAACAGGACCCATTAAGTCTAACATTGACTTTATCCAGATATAAAAAATATCTGTCTGATATCAAAAGGCATCTCAATCCCAGACACCGATACTGACTTAAAATCAAAGACCTGTAAAGTTTACAGGATCAATAATTTTTTGTGTGTGGAAAAAATCGATTAAATTATCTAAATAGTCAAAATATTTAAAACTACATCAGCTTGTAATAAGAAGAAATGGAAAAATACTTTAAAACGAGAGATTAACTTGTAGCTCTATCGGCTTCCAAGGTCATCAATAGCATTACGATGGTTTTGAGCAATCCCCTCAGTCAGAATGATGGCATAGATGATGTCTTTAGTCTAGCATTATAGAAGAGTGTACACAGGACTATAAAATTGATTTCTAGAATGACATTCACAAATTGCCTTGCTACTACTACAGTGTCATCTCAGTGCCAGAGAACGGACATTTCATGCGCAAAAAAAACTTGAAAAAAATCATAATATCTACTACTACAATAAAGAAAAAATATTGTATATTCGATTCACGAATGTAAGAAACACACACACACACATACACACACACACACACGCACACTCACGCACACACACACACACACACACACACACACACACACACACACACACACACACACACACACACGCACACTCACGCGCACACACACACACGCACGCACGCACGCACGCACGCGCGCGCGCGCGCGCCTCCTTCAGATGGGACTATGAACCAAAGTCCTGTGTGCAAACGCGCACAGAACATCTTGCTCACTTATTAAAACCTGTTCCGCTATTCGGAAGAGTATGCCCTTGTGTCTCCGTGGAAACGTATGACAAAATTTACAAAGCTGCATACACATGAGAACTGTAGGTAAAAAATGCGCACGAGTACTTCTTTCTTTATCCTCGATATAAAAGAATATAAAAAAAAACAAAAACATGTGCACATTATCTTTATGCTTTAGGGAAAAACCCAACCAACCACACAACCAAAAGTAAAAAAGAAAAGCACCACCCTCAAACAAAAAACAGCCCTCGTGTTGAAAGGTAATATCATTTTTATCATATAACTGCAACTAAAATTAAGCCATACCAATCTTTCATTTCTACCGAGACCAGTCACCAGTAGATCTACATGATAAAATTGATTTAGACAAAGGGAAATAAGTGTTTCTTGTTGGAAACAAAATTGAAGGTAGCATAGATTACTTCCTAACATACTTTGTAAGATAACCCCCCCCCCCCCCCAAAAAAAAAAAAAATCATAAGCAAAGAAAACTCCAAACCACAAAAAACAAGAACAAAAAAATTTACAACAAAAAAAAACAACAACAAAACGAAAGACAAAATAATCTTCGGTCACATCGAGATTACTGGTCATCACAGCGATACCAAAATATTTTCTCTATTGATCAGCTAATTCAGCTTTTAATAGGAGTAAATGAGAAAAAAACAATCTATATATGTATATACATATGTGTATATATATGTATATATATTATATATATATGTGACGCTCCACCACATAAGGAGTTGCATTGCACCAGAGGTCTATTTTTAGTTATTGACATATTAATCTGCAATATAAAAAAAGGCTGTTTAATGCAAAAAAAAGAAAAGAAAATCGGACAATTTTGTGCAATGTTATTACAAATTGAAATGATAGACTGCAAGATGTGACAAAATGAGAAACGGGCAAGTTTATTTTCGTAACAGGTTGTCAGAATGAGGGCTTGGGTATTTTCAAAACACATTTAAAAGCATAACGAATTTAAAAAAAATTGTGCCTTGATATTTCATTACCAGGTAGAATATCGGATATAGTTTAATTATAGATCAAAATATAAAAATTGAAAACTTGACCCCCACCTGCCTTTAATGGCTCCTAGCGCAAAATTGGGCAATGTCTTAAGCGACTCATTTCGTGGTGGAGCGTCATATATATATTATATTGAAGGCCTCAGTTGTATTTTCTATTTTCTAACACTTTATGTCATTGCAGATTAATTTCTCCGCGTGAAATTCGGGCTGCTCTCGCCGGGGAGAGCGCGTCGCCACAAGTGCAGCGCCTACCCATTTCTTTTTCTTTTTCCTGTATGCAACTGTATTTTGTTTCCCTATCAGGGTGGCTTTTTCTGCAGAATTTTGCCAGGGTCAACCCCCATGTTGCCGTGGGTTCTTTTACGCGCGCTTAATAGTGATGTGTAACACACGGGACCTCGGTTTATCGTCTCATTCGAAAGACTAGCGCCCAGACCACCACTCAGGGTCTAATGGATGGGGAAAATGTTTTGGGCCCAAACGGGATACAAACCACCGCACACTCCGGCCCGGACTTTTTGCTTTCTTGGCAAGGCGCGTTACCACCTAGACCACCAATCCGCATCATGCAGATCATGGTGTACCATCTTTTAAAAAAACTTTTAGTTCTTTGTCCTCTTGTATGTAGGTGCTTTACACGTTTTTTTCTTCATTGGCCACCCCCCCAAAAAAAAACAAAAAAACAAAAAAAAACCTAAATAATTTTCAGTCGTGATAACATTACATACAGTTGCATACAGGAAAAAGAAAGAAAAAATGGGTAGGCGCTGCACTTGTGGCGATGCGCTCTTGGGGCACGGGGACTGGATGTGAAAAAAACACATAAGCGCTTATTCCATTATCCTCGATATATAAAAGTTATATCTATCTATCTATCTATCTATCTATCTATCTATCTATCTATCTATCTATCTATCTATCTATCTATCTATCTATCTATCTATCTATCTATCTATCTATCTATCTATCTATCTATCTATCTATCTATCTATCTATCTATCTATCTATCTATCCATCCATCCATCCATCTATCTATCCATCCATCTATCCATCTATCCATCTCTCTATCTCTCTACCCTATCTCTCTATCTCTCTACCTACCTACCTACCTACCTACCTACCTACCTACCTACCTACCTACCTACCTACCTACCTACCTACCTACCTCTCTCCCTCTCTCTCCCCCTCTCTCTCTCCCTCTCTCTCTCCCCCTCTCTCTCTCTCTGTATATATATATATATTTTATATATATATATATATATATATAATATATATATATATATATATATATATATATATATATATATGGCCTCAGTTGCATGCAGATCATGGAGCACCATCTATATTTTTTTTTATATTATATGTTTTTGGTGGGTGCTTCACATGTCTCTCTTCATTGGCAAAAAAAACACCTAAAAAAAGCAACAACACAAAAAGTAAAAAATATTCCTTTCCCTTCCCATCTCTTTCTTATCATACCCCAATTACCATTTTTGGTCTTACCTACGTCCAGAGCACTAACTGCCCCAGTGTGAATTGCTGCCTACGTCTATTCATGTTCAGCGGCAGTGAACAGTCGGCTGGGTTTATTGTTGCTCTAGTGTGTGCTGCTGCTGCATGCGTTAATACAGGTGTAAAGGAGTGATTTACATGTGTCTGGGTTTATCTTTGCTCTAGTGTGTGTGTGGTAGTGGTAAGTTTTTATCCTTCAATTCTAGTTTTCTCCCCTTAGCTGCGTGCTTTCCTGACATAATTTTGTGCCCGTTTTTTTCTGGGCATAGTTGAGGGTTTTTTTTCAAAGGGGGGGGGGGGGGGAGGTTAATCACTTGTATTCATTTTACAACCTCTTGTTCTCGAAATTTATCCAGTGGGTATTGCAGCGTGGTCACTACAACTGAAGGTGACTATTTTCTGGCCTAACATCAGTTGTGACAGGACTTTACCAAATTTCATGTTGAAACAGATCGATCACGCGAATGCATTCAGGGTAAAATAGAGCTAGAGACGTCTTGATATTAGAGGCCACATATTAAAGGGATTATAAATTATGTGCATAAGGACAAATATCATTCATTTGAAATCACAAAAAATCGACTAAGAACCCTCTTGAGTTTTGCAAACACTCAAAAAAAAATTTCAAAGCCATTATCAAATCAGAAAACTAGGAAACAAGCCCCCAAATGACCTCTAGCCCAGCTGATATATCAAGCACCATCTAAGGATTTTGCACAGCTTTATAATCATACCACCAGAATAAAACGAGAGTAAACGGTAAATTATAGCTAATGATCCTAACAAAGCTATCTGTGCCCCCCAACACTTTTCCTGATTGATGATCCGGAATAAAGTATTTTCAGCTGACCAGAAGCTAGCTCAGTAATTAGCAAAAAAGTTTTATAATTATATTGAAGGTATTAAACAATATCAATGGCAAAAATATTTCTGTTTGGACACCATCTCAACATGAAAGGAATCAATCTATACTTACATTACAACTAAATCAATACGAAGAGTATACTTTTATAACAGTTAACTCAATATGAAAGGAAGAACTTTACACTTTAATAGCATTACATTGAATGTGAAGGGTAAACAACTTTTCACTTCGACACCAGTTAATTGAATATGAAGGGGAAAAAACCACTATACTTGGGTAAAAACTAATTCAATATAAGAAAAAAAAACACTATACTTTGGTAAAAACTAATTCAATATGAGAAAAAAACCCACTATACTTTGGTAAAAACTAATTCAATAATTAGAGAAAAAAACCACTATACTTTGGTAAAAACTATTTCAATATAAGAAAAAAACACTATACTTTGGTAAAAACTAGTTCAATATGAGAAAAAAAACACTGTACTTTGGTAAAAACTAATTCAATATGAGAAAAAAACACTATACTTTGGTAAAAACTAATTCAATATGAGAAAAAAACACTATACTTTGGTAAAAACTAATTGAATATGAGAAAAAAAAAACCACTATACTTTGGTAAAAACTAATTCAATACGAGAAAAAAAAAACCCACTATACTTTGGTAAAATCTAATTCAATACAAACAAAACTTTGTTGTACCAACTAACTCAATATGATAGCAAGATGCCTTGTATCTTGATACCGATGAAATCAACTTTAGGGAAAAAGCTTTACACTTTGATACCAACTAAATCAGCGTAAAAGAAACATATACATTGATACAAACTAATTTCATACTAAGAACAGCTCTATATACCCTGATACTAACTCGATTTGAAGGAGAGAACTATATGCTTTGATACAACTACCTCAATATAATGGGTAAACTTGATGCCAAGACGCCAGTTCAACATAAAAGAAAAACCTTATCACTTTGACACCGCCTTACTGAACATGAATGAAAGAACTTTATGCTTTGATAGAACTAACTCAGTATAAAAGGAAGAGCCTGTTAACACCAACTTAATGAATATGAAGAGAAAAACTTTATACTCATACAAAAGGGCAAGATTAATATAATATATATATATATATATATATATATATATATATATATATATATAATATATATATATATATATATATATATTTATGGGGAGCTCTATACTTTTTGTGATAACTGAAAGTGGAGAAAAACTGTACAGTTTAATAGCTATCTTGATAGCAAGCATAGAACTTTATACTTTGCAACCCAATTAGTTCAATAGCGAGGGGATCATTCTCTTCTTTGACAGCAACCTATTTCATAAAATGGAGAAGAAGAAAATTAGTGACAACTCAAGATGATGGAAAGGCATCTACACTAACCAACTAAGTGACTCAATGTGAAAGAGAAAACTGTATACCTATTAACTAGTAGAATTTGAAGCCAAAATTACATGTCACATTACGGAGGTAAAAACCGTGCATTAACTCCCCTACAGTAAGCACTTTTTCAGTAATTCCACTAAATTCAAAGGTTAGCTGAAGACTTGATTTTTTTTTTTTTTACCGTTGTTGATGTGATGTTATAGTCGCAGCAGAGATATTCGATTTATGGACTGTGGTCCCAAGTCATCCTACATGGGTGCCATTAATCCTTCTAAAATGGTAAATTCTTGAAGCAACTGTGTTATGCAAGCATGAAGATGCTATAATTATCATTACTTTTTTCATCATGTCATCTCTCTTTTGCAAATCCTTCCGATCATCTATCACGGTACTTCGGAATAAAATATTTCTCATTTCCAACGGGTCAGTAACCCCACACCCCTCTTTCCCTGTGCTGCTGTTCCCGTATACAGCTGTTTCCCCATACCGCAGAACTGAGTCAGAGTTAAGGAATCCGTGTCAAATAGTTAATTGTTAGCATCAAAATGGTGAAGTGTTAGGGTTTGCGGCATGGGGCAAGACCTAGGGTTAGAGTTGAGTGTTAACAGCTCCAGGGAACAGCACTACAGGGGAAAAGGAGTATCGGGAAAAGTACTGCTCTTTCTTGAAACATCCTGCACTCGGCTTGTGTACCATTTTCTCTCTTAAGCTGATCTCCGCAAAATCAAGGTAAAATAATCTATTGCTGTGAAATAGGCGATGCTGTACCAGTAATGACTATGGCAAAGATTTGTAACACACCAAATGTCTGAACCCGAGTGTACATTTCCAGGAGTTTTTGTTTTGTAGGAGTAAGCCTACTTCTGATTGAAAATTAGATTTGGAATTTTCTGCATTTTTGGCGCCAAAAACAAAACGACGTTGAAAGCCAGAAAAAGCTATCTTGGACTAATGTTCTTTCAAAAGCAATCAAAGTAGAACAAATTTCTTTGGTGTGGTGTGTGTGTGTGTGGTGTGTGTGTGTGTGTGTGTGTGTGTGTGGTGTTGTGTGTGTGTGTGTGTGTGTGTGGTGTGTGTGTATGTGGTGTGTGTGTATGTGGTGTGTGTGTGTATGTGTGTGTTGTGTGTGTGTGTGTGTGTGTGTGTGTGTGTGTGTGTGTGTGTGTGTGTGTGTGTGTGGTGTGTGTATGTGGGTGTGTGTGTGTGTGTGTGTGTGTGTGTGTGTGTGTGTGTGTGTGTGTGTGTGTGTGTGTGTGTGTGTGTGTGTGTGTGTGTGTGTGTGTGTGTGTTGTGTTGTGTTTGGAACCTACCCTCACCCCATCTCAGTATAAGGAAAATGTCTTCATTGTACTACAAGCTGGGATATGAAGAAAATAACTGTTTTACTGTAGAACTGACAAATTAGATAAAAAGAAAAGACCTTTTACATCGTAGCAAAATATTCGAGAAAGAACTTAATATTTAGGAACTATTTCAAAATGGAGGAAGATCTTTGTACTTTGACACCTTTGGTACCACCTACGGAGGTAAAGAAAGAACTTTATACTTTGATAGCAATTACGTGATAATTCTTTTTCTAATTTTGACACGAACTAATTAAATTAAAAAGAAAGAATCTTAGAAATCGATACCAAATTACTTATTATGAACGAAAGAAACTTAATGCTTGGACACCAAAAAATTTCCACATAAAAACTTACTTGAGTTGACACTAACAATCACTTTGGAGGGGAGACTATCATACCTGTACACAAACAAACTAAGTAGGAAGGGAAAACTATATATTTTAAAAGAAAGTAGCTACAGAAAAGAAAGGACTTTGTACTTTGATACCAACTTAAAAGTACGAAGGAAGGAACTTTGTACTTTCAGACCAAATAACTGAACATGTAGAAAAGAAGTTTTCAATGACAAGGAAACTTGGATGCAGAATACGTGTAAAGGACAATGAAGGAAAGATTTCTATACTTTCATACCCCCTAGTTCAATATGAAGGTTAAAAAAAAAAGTACAGTTTCATATACACTCAGTTTGAAGGAAATAACTTTGATACTAACTATATATTACAGATGGATTTTTATACCACAGTTCCAACTAGCTAAATACAAAAAAGAACTGTATACTTTTAGCACCAACCAATTCAACATGTACAAAAAAAGTTATTCTTCGATACAAACTGACTCAATTTGAACTAAAAAAAAAAAAAAACAAAAAGCATCCAACCTTTTCACTTTGATTCGAACTCAATATGAAAGAAAGGGCTTTATAATTCATTTTGACCTTAATTTAGTGGGAAAAACATTCTATTTTGAAACAAGCTAACTGAATTGAGGAAAGAACCTTATTCTTTGATACAAGCTAACTCAATTTGAAGGAAAGGACGTTAAACTTTGATACCAGCTAATTCAATTTGAAGGGAAGAACCTTATTTTTTATACCAGCTAACTAAAAAAAGGTAAAGGTGTCCCATAACCTAGGCGGTCGTAGGGAAGCGAGGTGTCAGAGACCTCAGCTTCTCTAGGGACCAGCATATTGAGGGCGGCGCCATCTCCTCTCCTTCGCTGCTTACTTTCCCTGACCCTAAAGAGGGCAGATATCCATTTACAGCTGGGGAATTGGGGGGGGGGGGGGGGGCTGTACTGAAGCCAAGGCACGCAATCGGTCACCCATCCAACTGGTAACCACGTTGGACGCTGCTTGACTTGACTGGGGGAAGGCGAGCATTCTGACCACTGAGCTATCGCGTCTCACGCTGATACGAATTAACTTCATATGGAAGAAACAAATTTCGTAACTTAATAGCAACTCCAAATAAGGGAAAGAACTCTTTTACTTCTGTGCCAGCCAACTTGATA
>CM060340.1:38096278-38103778 GCA_030674155.1 Stramonita haemastoma
GGACTGGATGTAAAAAAAAAAACCCACATGAGTGCATATTCCATTATCCTCGATATAAAAGAATAAAATAAAAATTAAAAATAAAATAAATAAAAACGGCACGGCATGGCACATGACCCGACCCGGATCAACCCGACTCGACTCGACACAGCAGGGAACGACACTACGCGACTCGACACACTGTGGTACAAAGGTAAGACAGAAAAAATAAAAAGACTTACCGGAGTTGTGTCGTTCCAGTCCTGACCTGCAAGACTGTGGCAAACTTCCCACAGGGAGTAACTGGGCAGTGGAGGATTCCGAGGTGCAGTGTAGTATGGTGTAATCTTCCATGGTGCAGTGTAGTAGGGTGTAATCTTCCATGGTGCAGTGTAGTATGGTGTATATCTTCCATGATGAAGTGTTGTATGGTGTAATCTTCCATGATGAAGTGTTGTATGGTGTAATCTTCCATGATGAAGTGTTGTATGGTGTAATCTTCCATGGTGAAGTGTTGTATGGTGTAATCTTCCATGGTGAAGTGTTGTATGGTGTAATCTTCCATGGTGCAGTGTTGTATGGTGTAATCTTCCATGATGCAGTGTTGTATGGTGTAATCTTCCATGGTGAAGTGTTGTATGGTGTAATCTTCCATGATGAAGTGTTGTATGGTGTAATCTTCCATGGTGCAGTGTAGTAGGGTGTAATCTTCCATGATGAAGTGTTGTATGGTGTAATCTTCCATGATGAAGTGTTGTATGGTGTAATCTTCCATGATGAAGTGTTGTATGGTGTAATCTTCCATGATGAAGTGTTGTATGGTGTAATCTTCCATGATGAAGTGTTGTATGGTGTAATCTTCCATGATGAAGTGTTGTATGGTGTAATCTTCCATGGTGAAGTGTTGTATGGTGTAATCTTCCATGGTGCAGTATAGTTTGGTGTAATCTTCTATGGTGCAGTGCTATATGGTGTAATCTTCCATGGTGCAGAGTAGTATGGTGTAGTCTTCCATGGTGCGGTGTAATCTTCCATGGTGCAGTGTAGTAGGCCTCCCTCAGTCGGTGTCGACTATGGAATTCGCGCCAAAAGACAGGTCATTTGTTCAGCGACAACGCCGGCTGTGGCTGGTCAGTCCGATGCGGGAGTGGCAGTCACTGTTGCATCTGATGCAGATGTGGCTTGTTGAGGTGGCTGGAGCACATGCCTTCCGCTTGGCTCTCTTTTCGTTTGCTGTGGTGTGGACCTTTTCTTCACCACACTTCAGCTGTTTGTGGAGAACACTGCGCCATTTGCTGCGGTCAGCCACTACCTCCTCCCAGTTCTCTAGGTTGATGTCCAGGGCTTTCATGTCACGCTTGCAGACGTCTTTGTAGCGCAGTTGGGGGCGACCAATGCTTCTCTTGCCCGAGGCAAGTTCACCATAGAGGAGATCTTTAGGAATGCGTCCATCCTCCATCCTTCGCACGTGACCGAGCCATCTGAGTCTGCGTTGTCTGAGGAGTGTGTACATGGTGGGAAGACCTGCAACCTCGAGGACCTGAGCGTTGGTAACTTTGGCACTCCAGTGGATGCCGAGGGTGCGACGGAGAGAGCGCAGGTGGAAGCTGTTCAGTTTGCTCTCCTGTTTGGAGTATGTTGTCCATGCTTCACTGCCATATAGGAGAGTGCTGACGATGCAGGCGTTGTACACTGCCATCTTGGTGGAAATTGTCAGCTTTGGGTTCTCCCAGACACGGGTAGTGAGGCGTCCTAAGGTCGTAGCAGCCTTGCCGATGCGCTTGTTGATCTCGGCATCAAGGGATAGGTTGTCACTGATGGTGAATCCCAGGTATGTGAACTGGTGTACGACATCGAGCTGGTAGTCATCGATGTAGATGGCTGGTGTAGTTACCACGTCCTGGCTCAGCACATTAGTCTTTTTCAGGCTGATTGTCAGGCCGAAGTCTTTGCAGGCCTGGGAAAACCTATCTATGAGGCATTGGAGTTCTTGCTCAGTGTGAGAAGTGACAGCAGCATCATCAGCAAAAAGCATGTCCCTAACTGTTTTCTCCATCACTTTTGTTTTTGCTTTCAACCGAGCCAGGTTGAATAGTCGACCGCTGGATCTGGTGCGTAGGTATACACAGTCTGTTGCAGTTCCAAAAGCGTGCTTTAGGAGCAGGGCAAAGAAGATGCCAAAGAGGGTGGGAGCAAGGACACAGCCTTGCTTGACTCCACTCTTGATGTCAAATGGGTTGGACATGCTGCCCTCATACTGGATTGTTGCCTTCATGTCATCATGAAAGGATCTGATGAGACTGTGGAGTTTTGGGGGGCAACCAATTTTTGGAAGGATGTTGAATAGCCCTTCCCTGCTGACTAGGTCAAAGGCCTTGGTCAGGTCTATGAAGGCTATGTAAAGGGGTTTGTGTTGTTCTCTGCATTTCTCCTGAAGCTGGCGTAGGGAGAATATCATGTCCACCGTGGAGCGTTCAGTTCGGAAGCCGCATTGTGACTCGGGGTAGACACGCTCAGCAAGTTTCTGGAGGCGCACAAGCATGACACGAGCGAAGAGTTTTCCTACGATTCTCAGGAGAGATATGCCTCTGTAGTTGTTACAATCACTCCTGTCGCCTTTATTCTTGTAGAGAGTGACGATCTTGGCATCTCTCATGTCTTGCGGCACGGCTCCCTCCCTCCAACACTGGCATAGGACGTCGTGAAGGGGCTGTAGTAAGGTGTCTTTACAGCTTTTGATGAGGTCGGGTGGAATGCCATCGGTGCCGGGTGCTTTGCCGCTAGCTAAGCTGTCAATTGCTTTGCCGAGATCAGCAAGGGTTGGTTCAGTATCTAGTTCCTCCATGATGGGCAGAGGCTCAATGGCATCGAGGGCTGAGTTGGAGACTGTGTTCTCTCTAGAGTAGAGCTCAGAGTAATGCTCCACCCACCTGTCCATCTGTCTGCTCTTGTCGGTGATCACCTCCCCATTGGAGGTCTTGAGTGGAGCGGTTTTGCTCTGTGTTGGCCCTAGAGCTGTCTTGATGCCTTCGTACATTCCTCTGATGTTGCCTGAGGCAGCTGCAGACTGGATGGAGGCACTGAGCTGTTGCCAGTATTCGTTGGCACAACGTCTTGCAGTCTGTTGTACTTTGTTTCTGGCTGCTCTGAGTACTTGCAGGGATTTCTCACTAGGGGAGCGCTTGTATTCGGCAAGGGCAGCACGCTTTGCGTCAATGACGGGGGACAGCTCGCTAGACTTGGCATCAAACCAGTCATTGTTCTTGGAGATCTTTTTCCCAAAGGTTGCAAAGGCTGTTTTCTGAATGGCTTCCCGGAGGTGGTTCCATTTCTTAGAGGCTGAGCAGTACTGGTGTTCATCAGACGGAGCTTCTTTGAGAGACTTGGCAAATTCTTCGACTTTCTCTGGAAGATGCATGCTGGTGGTATTGATGCGAGGTTTGCCTTTCTGTTTGGAGCTCTGGAGTTTCTTTGGATGAAGCCTGATCTTGCAGCAGACGAGAGAGTGGTCAGTGTCACAGTCTGCACTGTGGTATGTGCGGGTGATGAGCACGGACTTGATGTTGGTACGTCGGATCAGGATCAAATCCAGCTGATGCCAATGCTTTGAGCGGGGATGGTGCCATGACACCTTGTGTTGTGGCTTGGTCTGGAAGTAGGAGTTGGTCACGCAAAGGCCGTTGTAGGAGCAAAACTCCAGCAGGCGCTGCCCATTTTCATTAATCTTGCCAACTCCAAAAGTGTCCAAGGCATGAAGGCCATGCGTCATGATCGGCACCCACTCGAGCATTAAAGTCTCCCAGGATAATGACATGTTCCTTGGGGGGTATTTTCTTGATGACGTTGCTGATGTTGGCATAAAACTCGTCCTTTGCTTCTGCAGTAGATGTAAGGGTGGGAGCGTAGGCGCTGACAAGAGTGACAAAGCCCTCGGAGGTATGGAGACGGACTGTCATCAGGCGTTCGGATCCCTTGTCTCCTGGTTCAACCATCTTCAGTAGGGTGTTCCTGACAGCAAATCCCACTCCATGCTCTCTTCGGTCCTCCGCGCTCTTCCCGTGCCAGAAGAAAGTAAAATCTTTCTCCTTGAGGGTTCCAGTGTCTGCAAGGCGGGTCTCTTGCAGAGCAGCTATGTCCACCCTCAGTCTCAGCAGCTCGTTGTTGATGACGGCTGACTTTCTTGCATCACTGATGCCTTGGAGGTCTTGGGACAGTCCGGATGACAATGTTCGGACGTTCCAGCTTCCCAGTTTTAGGACTGGGCACCTGTTTCTCATGGTTCTTGTATTTTCGCCTGGTGCGAGTCTTACAGTCTGCTTGTCGGTTTGATCCTAATCCCCAAGCACCCATTGAGGAAGGCAGACTGTGGCGGGACAACACCTTATTGGCTGGGGGCTGCCCAGCTTGAGGCGGGCGGTAGCTGTCCAGTGAAATCCTAGGATTTCTCCCACCGTCGGAAGCAACCCCTGGCGCCATGCTCTACGCCAGTCGAGCATTGCAGCTTATAACCGGTAACTGCTGCTTCCCGTGTTGTGTCCACGCTGTTAGGCGAGGCTGGAGTGACCTCTCCAGGGCGCGAGCCTGGGCAGGATAGTATGGAGGACGAGCTGTTGCCCAGATAGCAGGTCCCCCCTCTCCACACTGATAATGGATCCAAAGGAACAGCAGAAGCTGATACAGTTTGGCACCAGCCGTGTCGCAGGAGTTGCCGGAACGTTACTGAAGTCAGAAGCGGACCGCCTTCGGGACTCCATCTCCGGATTTTTCCTCAGGGTTTACTCCCGAAGCCTTTCTCCCCAATGGGCAATCCACAAGGCAGTGGAGGTTTGGGGTCAGAGTTTTCCTTCTCCTAGGTGAGTTGCCTTACTGGGCTAACGAGTCCCATCTGCCCGAATGCGACAGGTAGTACTGGGCTACATTTTACCAGTAGAGGAGGGCGCAGTGGCTCCCAGGACGGGCCAGCCGGGAACTCGCCTGTGCGAGCCAAGCATGATGCCCCCCGCTTGCGAGATCCACCTATGCCCACCCACCTGACATACCCACCCACCTGACAGTGTAGTATGGTGTAATCTTCCATGATGCAGTGTAATCTTCCATGGTGCAGTGTAATCTTCCATGGTGCAGTACTGTATGGCGTAATCTTCCATGGTGCAGTGTAGTATGGCGTAATCTTCCATGGTGCAATATAATATCGTGCAATCCTCTGAGGTGAAGTTTTTCATGTAGTTTTGCAGGTGTGGTTTTCTATGTAGTTTTACTGGTGTAGTTTTACTTGCATAGTTTTCCATGTAGTTTTACTGGCCAGTTTTTTTCCAGGTAGATTTACTGGTTCAGCTTTCTTGGTGTAGTTTTCCATGTAGTTTTCCTGGTGTAGTTTTCCTGAAGTAGGTTTTCCATGCAGTTTTACTGGTGTAGGTTGGTGTTTTTTTTCCAAGTGGATCATTGAGCCTGAAAAGGAAGAACTATGTGCAAGAATAAAACTCAAAAAAGCCATTAATTGTGGTTTGAATTCAACAAGATCATCGTGCTGTGGACAACACTTGACTTATTCTCTTGGCAACGCACTGAAATGTCCATTTATGGGGCTGCCCTGCTAAAGTCCGTATCTTGCCCTCACATAACGAACCATCGCTTTGTGGTAGAATGCAGGCCTGCTACGGCCAGACAGGTCAGTAGTGTGCCCCCGATCAAACTTAACCAGCATGTTTATCCTGCTACCAGGAAAACGGACAGGCTCTGCCAGGTATACATTATCCCCCGAAGCACTGCCTGAAAAAAATTTAACTGCAGTGCATACCCCAAAGACTTCTGGAGGAGTGAAGAGAGAAGTCCCCTCCACAGCCCTGGAGAGCTGATCAGAGCGCACGATGCAGACCTTTGAGAGGTGCACAGGGGATCTGGGGCCTGTCTCAGTGAAATAAAACAGCTCAGAAATGGGACAAGATTTGTTGTCTCCTGGAGAGCTCATCCTTTATATCATCGTAAAGCTCAACCCCCCCCCCCCCCTAAAACAACCATCCAATACTTTGCATGTTGTTGTTGCGCAGACTATTGTTCATGTTTTAAAAAAAAAACACACACACAAAACTGGACTCCTGGCCAACTATTTGATTATAGATTATACTTAGTCTGGAAAAAAAATCACACTATGCACTAAAAATATTATCATCATCATTTGTCATAATTATTATTATCATTAGTAGTATTATCATTATTACTAGTAGTATTATCATTATCATTATTATCTTGTGGATTATTGATGTAAGCAAAGCGCAAATACCGATGCTAAAATGTTATGTTTTAAAACATGCTGAGATCGTCTTCATCAATGACATAAACTTGGCATGAGCTCTACTCCCCATAAAAGGAGAAAAAATAATCTTCTGAAGCCAGAGTATAGCTGCCTATATAGTAAGGCACTTGGATTTTTTCAGAAATCCGGCCATATACACAAGTTTCTCACTCACGAGTATTCTTATAATCTCGGTGATATTCCTAAGTATGATGTGGGAAATAGAACATCTTGCGCACACGTTGAATCCTGTTCCGCTTTTCGTAAGAGTAGGCCATCGTGTGTCGGTGGGAATAGATGACAATATTGACAAAACTGCACACACACACACACACACACACGGGGACTGGATAAAAAAAAAAAAAGCACATGAGTGCTTATTCCATTATCCTCGATATAAAAGAATTTATTAAAAAAAAAAAAATTTAAAAACAGAAAGCATTTTCTTGAGTACTCTCAGAAGCTTAAGCTAAAGAACACCCAACACCACCAACAACAGAGGACATACTGGTATTACCTTTTTGGGAGCTTCCACTTGCTCGTGCCGCGTCCTCAGGCATTGAAGTACCTAGGATGGGAACAGTCTTGATGACAGAAGGATCCTTCTTCTTCATGGAACGCTCAGACAGCATTTGTTGTCTGCCCTATGGGCAGATATGCGTGGTGGTCTCCGTTAAGCGCCTGACAAGTCAGGCCCAGCGCTCAAATGTCTGCACACACGCACACGCGCACACACATGCATACACGCACATAAGCAACGCATACACGCACACAGACACACAAGCACGCATACTTGCACACAGGCACGCACGCACATAGAAACATTAAAATTTTCTAATAAGAAAGTCTTTCAAGTGAGACTATAAAAAAAAAACTGAGGTCCAGTGCAGTAACGCACGCAGAACATCTTCGCCATGCGTCATAACTTGTTCCGCCTTTCACAAGAGTAGGCCATTTTTGCCGGTGGGAAAAGATGACAAAATCTACTAAACTGAATGCACGTAGGCAAGGACTGGATGCATAAAAAAAAAGCACGAATCCTTGTTCCCTTATCCACAAAATCCAAAAATGTTTTTGTTGTTGTTTTTTTTAAATAAAGGAAAAAAAGAAAAACGAAGAAAAAATTAAAAAAGAGAAAAAGACTATAAAAAAAGGAAAAAAGAAAAAGAAAAGAGAAAAAGAGAAAAAGACCATTAAAAAAATTTAAAACTAGATGCCTAGACTAAAAA
>CM060340.1:38108778-38113778 GCA_030674155.1 Stramonita haemastoma
TGCATGCAGGATTTTGCCCTTCAGGGGCCTGTTTTGCATGCAGGATTTTGCCCTTCAGGGGCCTGTTTTGCATGCAGGATTTTGCCCTTCAGGGGGCTGTTTTGCATGCAGGATTTTGCCCTTCAGGGGCCTGTTTTGCATGCAGGATTTTGCCCTTCAGGGGCCTGTTTTGCATGCAGGATTTTGTCCTTCAGGGGCCTGTTTTGCATGCAGGATTTTGCCTTCAGGGGCCTGTTTTGCAGAATGCAGCCCTTTAGGGGATCGTTTTTTCCAGAAGTTTGCCCTATAGTGACTTTTCTAGGACTTTGCCCTTCAGGGCCTCTAGCAGTATATTGCCCCTCAGAAGTTCGACCCTTTAGGATTGTGTTCAATCAGTGCTCCTTGTCTCCGGTTATTACCCGTCCCCCCTATCAGTCTTACATAAGTCAAGTCAAGTCATGTGGGTGAGGACAAGTCCACTGGGCCCTGTGCTCCAGCATCGTGCTGCTAGTGTCCTCACAGCCTGCAGTGGTCAGGGCTAGGAGGAGTGGAGAAGACCTGGGGAAAAGAAAACATGAGCAATTGGCTACTATCGATCTTTATCACAATTCACCTTCACCTTCACCTGTCCCGTAGTCCCATGGACGGTGAGGGCACAACTGAAGATTTTGCAAAACTTCGAGATGTCGCTGAACGAATTTTTATAGATGATTATGGGTTTTCATTATTAATACTTAGTTCCGTGATCCTGTCTTTTTCTCGTCTATTTTAGCAGATCCCTGAGAAATATGAAAGTCTTCTGACGTGTGTGTGCGTCATTATAATCCACGAAAATGTCATCTAAGGTATATGCAAGATGTTTTATATCAGGGCTTTTGACGCGTGAGCACATCTTCTACCAAATCTTCTGACATGTGTGCAAGATAAGGTCTTCTGACGTGTGTAAAATATAAGGCCTTCTGAACAGATGACAATATTTACAAAAACCGTAAACACACGGGGACTGGATGTAATCAAGAACATGAGTGATTATTCCATTATCATCAATATAGGGAATAGATAGATAGATAAATAAATAAATAAATAAGATGTTCTGCACAGGTTCGTTTACAGAATCTGGATTTAGAGTCTTATCTGAAAAACTTAACTGGTATGTAGTTCGAACGATTTTTAAAAAAATTTTGCTGAATCTTCTGTTGCGTTTCAGTCTATTGTTAGCACCCTGCTAATTTTAATCTCTCCGCCCTAAAGAATTAATGTGTTGCATTCTCAGGGCCAAAAGTCTATCGGGAGACTATCAATGTCAGGCCGCCCTGGGGCCACCATCCAGAGGGGCAAGAGAAAATGTATCTTTACTGTTGCCACGAAAAGTTTGGTACTAGTCTATGGCAAATTTCATCGTCAATACATTATGGATGCTTTTCAGTTTGCATAAAGAAAAATCGTTAACTTTTAGAAACTAAACCTTTTAAATTTTTGGCACTCTGTCTTTTATGTTGACACGGAAAGTGATCTTGGTACTGAAATAAATGTATTAAAACATTATACTAAAAAAAGAAAAAAGCAATTCTGGTAAAATCCGGTGGACATATCTGCATTCACCTATGTGTCCATGCAAAGGATGCGCTTTTACATTAAAGCACAAGATTGCGGATGCACTTTAAGGCACACGTGCCTTACTTGTTGATTTGTTTTTTTTGTATTTATCTAGTATTTTTACTTTTATCATCTTTTATTTGAATTTTAAAAAATCTTTTCTGCCATTTCTGACGATGTCTTACCAGACTGAAATGTGTACAACCAATGTGTACTGTGAACTATGTGGTCAGTCAGGCCAACCTAACAGAGCAATGTCACTTAAAAAATGTTATCTTTTTAAGTATTTGTTTCCCTATCAGAGTAGCTTTATTCTACAGACTGTTGTTAGAGATCACTCTACTTCCTTGGTGTCGTGGGTTCTTTCACGTGTGCTGAATGTGCGTACACGCAGGACCTTGTTCATCATCTTATCCGGAAGACTTGCACACAGACCACCACCCCGACTAGTGGATGGGGTAATGTTTTGGGCAAAACAGGAATTAAATGCTAGACCATCGATCCACCCAATTACCAGTACTAAACAATGATACCATTGATAAAAGCTGTGGAATAGAATTAAAACCCTCCAGTCTTTTAACGTGAGTAATGACATGCAACGCTATTGTATTCAGATATCAAATTATTTGTTTACTTATTGGTAAACTTATTGAGTGGCGGGATAGCTAAGTGGTCAGAGGTTCGCTTTTCCCAAGTCAAGTTAAGCAGCGTCGAGCGTGGTTCCCAGTTGGATTGGTGACCCTTTGCGCGCCTTTGCTTCAGTACAGTCCCCCCCCCAGTTCACCCAGCTGTAAATGGGTACTTGCCCTCTTTAGGGTCATGGAAGGTAAAGCAGCAAGGGAGAGGAGATAGGCGCCGCTTTCAATATGCTGGCCCCTAGAGAAGCTGAGGTCTCTGACACCTTGCTCCCCTACGACCACACAGGTTATGGGACACATTCACCCTACCTTTACCATTGACTTATTGTCCACAATTTTCTGTCAAGAACAACCCAATGACAACACATAAACTTAGAGTCAAGCAATCCAAACTGCGTTGACAAAAAATGTTTAGTATCAGCAAGTGTGAATACACTTTAAAATGAACTACAACAATAGCACGTTTAAAACTCATTCTGCCTCTGGGAAGAGTAGACCGTTCTATGCCAGTAGGAACGGATATTTTTTTTTTAAGCCGCACGCACACAGATGTGTTCAAACAGCATTCGCAAGTCGGAATGCGGCTACCTTAACGGTGGGCAAAAACGTCGCATACGCAAAATCTCAACTTCAATGAATCTTGGATCACCAGCAGAAAATTGAAAAAAAAAATTACAAAGATGCTAAAATTCACAAACATTAAAACCACAAGCAAAAAAACACATCATTCCGTTTAAAGTTATCGTCAGTTCTGTTGTGATCACATCAAAACTGCTCTGCAAAAACGCTCAGCTAGAAAATGCATGAACATGCCTTCAAACGCAAGATGGCCATTTGCACCTCTCATGTAAAGGTGTATACCATTGAATATAAAGTTCGTTTATCCCCAAAAATCTGTGTCCATTTCCCAGTTCTACAGCTCTCTGTTTGACAGTATTGAAAATACCGGCTGTAGAAAGAAGGGAAGCATATCAACATCTTTCCCATTTCAAGCGTTATAATCCCAGTAAGAGTGTAGGCTTTTTTTGTTGGGTTTTTTTTTTTGTTTGTTTTTTTGTTTTAGGGGGGGGGGGGAGTTAAGATCTTAACCTCACATTAAAAACCTTCCTTTACATCTTTCTTTAGCATCATGACCAAAAACAATCTTGCCTAAAAAGTGTGTGTGTGTGTGTGTGTGTGTGTGTGTGTGTGTGGTGTGTGTGTGTGTGTGTGTTGTGTGTGTGTGTGTGTGTTTCATTTTTTTTCTATTTCTTTATGTATTCTTTTAATATCGAGGATAATGTGTGTGTGTGTGTGTGCGTGCGGCGTGCGTGCGTGCGTGCGTGCGTGCGTGCGTGCGTGCGTGCGTGTGTGTGTGTTTCATTATTTTTTAAATATTTTTTTAATCTATTTATGTATTCTTTTTATATCGAGGATAGTGTGTGTGTGTTGTGTGTTTGTGTGTGTGTGTGTGTGTTTTGTGTGTTGTGTGTGTGTGTGTGTGTGTGTGTGTGTGTGTGTGTGTGTGTGTGTGTGTGTGTGTGTGTGTGTGTGTGTGTGTGTGTGTGTGTGTGTTGTGTGTATGTGTGTGTGTGTTGTGTGTATTGTGTGTGTGTGTGTGTTGTGTGTATGTGTTGTGTGTGTTGTGTGTTGTATGTGTTGTGTTTGTTGTGTGTGTGTGTGTGTGTGTGTGTGGTGTGTGTGTGTGTGTGTGTGTGTGTGTGTGTGTGTGTGTGTGTGTGTGTGTGTTGTGTGTTGTGTGTGTGTTGTGTGTGTTGTTGTGTGTGTTTGTGTTTTGTGTGTGTGTGTGTGTGTGTTGTGTGTGTGCGCGCGTGTGTGTTTGAAACATGCGTATTGGTGACAGTACCAAGCCATTTTGGTTCATGACAACACAGCTGTGTCATTCAGTTTGCAACACCACGGAATAGGCCTGGTTGGTTTATGACACCACTAGACTAGATCAAACCCTTAGCCAAGGACCAAATCGCTCCCTGCACTCAAGTTCAACATTTCTTGGCAGCAGTTGTCAAGAAATTTGTCAAGCAGGGTTTTTCCCAAGTTTTGAAACAAATAATTGAAATATCAATCCATATCTAAGGGCTTAGTTAATAGGTAGCTACTTCTAACTAACTAAAAGCTATTACTTACCAGTACTGTTCCTCATCATAGTGTCTTTATAGAGAAAAAAAAGACAGCAGCAAAAACGTTGATCTTCAAAATTCCACAGATTTTGTTTTCCCAGCTGTTCATTTGGTCTACACTGCATGCAGGTGTCAGGCTGTTTGAAATAGTAAACAAACAAAAAAAGAAAAATCAAATCAACTCACCTGACCCACCTCAACAGAGACATGATTTGCACGTGTGTGTTGTTGTGTCCCTAAATGTGTTTCCTGTCCCTAACTGGATGGAGTAAGAACTTCAACTGCAACAACTTGGTCTAAATGTAACTGGAAATGAACTACCGAGCATATTGTTTTCTATCAACACGCTTGAAAAGCCGACCCTACAATGCATGACGGCCATAAAAAAGATACTATATAGATAAAACCTGAGTTGAGACTGCAAACGTAAAATGAGGACAAGACTCTGCGACTTTCCTGAGGACAATGTGAAGTTTAATTGGTAGGCACGCTCAAAAGAAGAATTTCATATTTAGATTCGTTTGTTTTAGCCATTTGCAGACTGTGCACCAGCAGCCCATCTGGTAAAGGGAAAGGAGAAGTTTATCAGGAAGTTTCGGAACCAGGGAGAAGTTCCTACCTCTCTTAAGCATGTTCACGTTAGGACTTAAAACAGCTTTACCACACA
>CM060340.1:38116278-38121278 GCA_030674155.1 Stramonita haemastoma
GACAGAAAACCCACATACGCAAAATCTCACCATTAGCAAACCTGGTGACTCTGACCGAGGAAGGAAAATGAAATAGTGAACCACTCAATGCCAACTGCTACAATCACAGTATGAGCTAAACAGTCAGAAATGGTAAATGAGAGAGGGATTGACTGATTTGATTTATTCTTTTATATCGAGGATAGTGGAATAAGCACTCGCGTGCTTTTTTTTTTTTTTACATCCAGTCCCTGTGTTTGTGTGCAGTTTTGTCAATCTTGTCATTTTTTCCCACATGCTCACAATGGCCTACTCTTACGAAAAGCGGAGCAGTATTTAATGTAGGCGCAAGATGTTCTGCGTGCGTTGGCACACGTGGCCTCGGTTTAAAGTCTCATCCGAAAGACTTTCGGGGAGAGCGGAGTCAGCGCTAATGTTAACTCCAGGGGGAAAATCCCCTCGAGCGGGAATCGAATCCGGGTCGTCAAATTGCGAGTGCAATGTTCTGACTACTAGGCTATCCCGTCCCCCAAGAGAGAAGAGAGAGAGAGAGAGAGAGAGAGAGAGAGAGAGAAGAGAGAGAGAGAGAGAGAGAGAGAGAGAGAGAGAGAGAGAGAGAGAGAGGAGAGAGAGAGAGACAGACAGACAGACAGACAGACAGACAGACAGACAGACAGACAGACAGACAGACAGACAGACAGACAGACACGAGACAGAAACACAGAGAGAGAGAGACAGAGACAGACAGACAGAGACAGAGACAGAGACAGACAGAGACAGAGAGAACCCCCCCCCCCCCCCTGGAAATTGTATTTGTATTTCTCTTTAAGTCACGGCAGATTTCTCTGTGTGAAATTCGGGCTGCTTTCCCTGGGGAGAGCGTCTCGCCACAAGAGTAGCGCCACATTTTCCTTTTTATTCATCAAAAAACATTCCAGTTTGAATGTGCATTTGTCTCCAATCCGAGCAGCTTTTTCTACAGAATTTTGCCAGGGACAATCTTCTTGTTGTCGTGAGTTCTTTTACATGCGCTTAATACGTGTTGCACACGGAACCTCAGTTTATCGTCTCATCTTCTATTTTTAGTCTTTTATATCGAGGATAATGTGGGGAGAGTAGAGTCAGCACTGAAGTTAACTCCAGGGGAAAATCCCCTCAACGGGAATCGAACCCGGGTCGTCAAATTGCCAGCGCAATATTCTGACCACTAGGCTATCCCGTCCCATCCGAAACACTAGCACCCAGACCACCACTCACGGTCTAGGGAATGGAGGAAAAGTTTGGGGAACAAACAGGGATTGAAGCCACACTTCCTCGCTTTCTAGGCTGGTGCGTTACTTTATGTAGTGTTATTTATTTATTTTATTCTTTTAGAAATTTTATTCTATTCTTTTATATCGAGGATAATGGAATAAGCACTCATGTGCTTTTTTTTCTTCCGGTCTCCGTGTGTATGCAGTTTTGTAAATTTTGTCATCTGTTCCCACACCGGCACACAATGGCCTACACTTACGAAAAGCGGAACAGGATTTAACGTGTGCGCAAGATGTTCTACGTGCGTTCGCACACAGGGTCTCGGTTCACAGTCTCGTCCGAAGGACTTTTGGGGAGAGTGGAGTCAGCACTGATGTTAACTCCAGGGGAAAAATCCCCTCCAACGGGAATGGAACCTCTGGACCACCAGTCTACATGTAGGCTGAGCCCAAGAGAATGTGGTTAGAACAGAAAATAGACAGAACATGACTGAGGAGGACAGAAAGAGAACGATGATTGCTTTCCAAGAGACGAGGAAAAATGGTTCTGTTATTTCAACTGATCACATGAAAAAAGAAGAGGATATTTTTCGTACTGCAGGCTTTATTTTCATTGTGGAATATTAACAGAACAACTTATAAACGCTGTATAATTTCCGTATAGAAGATTCAAACAGCAGATCACAACGCTTTCCTATCATTTACTGAATTTGCAAGAAATATCGTCTGCTTCTGTCCCAGATCAAGAAAAGATAACTTTCGTCTCAAACCGGGTAACATTGTAAAATCAGTCTGTTTTTCAATTCACTGTAAAAGTTTATCATTGTAAGAGGATTATTATATGCACAATTATTTTTATCAAAATTATCGTTATTATCACGTTGAAAGCGGATTTATTTAAAAGCGTCTTCTAGGGATTTTTTTTTTAATCAAAACTTCTTTTTTTGGTTTTCAAATGAGGCAGCAAGGGAGTCAAAACTGTTTCGAAAACTGATGACAGTTCCATCTCAATGCTCTCCCTTCTCATGAACTCTCCAGCCATGGTGAACACGTTTGGAGAAAGAAGCAGAGGACATGATGACGAATGGCCAGCTGTCTTCACCAGTTCTCTCCCTTCCCTGCGACAAAAAAAAAACAACAAAAATTCAATGCACGAATGGGATCGTTAATTAGTGTTATGATTGTTATCATCCCTTTTGTCGATGTATCGTCATGTTTGTCAAAATTTGTCATTGCTCTTGCTTTTCTGGCGGGGGGGTGGCTTGTTTTGGGTTGGGTTTGTTATTGCTGTTGGTTTTTTGTTTGTTTTTGGGTTGACGTTCCTGTCAGTACATGGTGTGTCTTGTCAGTACATGGTGTGTCTTGTCAGTACATGGTGTGTTTTGTCAGTACATGGTGTGTTTTGTCAGTACATGGTGTGTCTTGTCAGTACATGGTGTGTCTTGCAACGGTAAAAAGGAAAAATGACCTGACAGGGAGGAAAGCGATAATCACCATCTTGATGAAGATGATTATGGCGATGATGGTGATGGTGTACATGGCAGTCGTGGCGACAGTGGTCTTAAAGACAATGATGATGCTGAGAGGTGGGGTCCTTCAGTCTCGGATGGCTTTGGAGTTGAGCTCTAGGTGTTAATTCTGGTACAGTGTCGGCTGTGGCTGGCCAGTCCGACACGGGAATGACAGTCCCTATGGCAGAGGGCACAGATGAAGTCTGACGCTGGTCTGTCTGCCTGGTCTGCAGCCTTTCTTCTTATTCTCTTTGCCTCGTGCTGCTGAGCAAGTGTCTCTTCGAACTTGGAGAGACCGTTCTGCACAGTCTGTCTCCAGGCTGACTGTTCGAGGGCTGCCGTTGCTTCCCAGTTGTTCTGGTCAATGTTCAACGCTTTTAAGTCCTGCTTGCACACGTCTTTGAATCGCAGCTGTGGTCTGCCTGTGGGATGTTTTCCCTGCACAAGTTCTCCATAGAGAAGGTCATTAGGGGTCCGTCCATCGTCCATGCGCATGATATGGCTGAGCCACTGCATACGCTTGTTTCAGCAGAGTGTACATGCTGGTGCATCCAGCTCTTTCCAGGACAGTGTTGTTTGGGGCCTTGTCCTGCCAGGTTATGTTCAGGATGCTTTGGAGGCAACGCATGTGAAAAGCATGGAGCTTTCGCTCTTGCTGGACACGCAAAGTCCAGGACTCACTGCCATGCACACGCTCTGTAGATCTGAATCTTTGTGTGCTCAGTCAGCTTGTTGTTGTTCCATGCTTTTTTGTCAGTTTGGTCATGGTGGTAGATGCTTTGTTGATGCGTGTGTTGATCTCTGCGTCAAGCGAAAGTGTGTCTGAGAAAGCTGATCTCAGGTACAGGAAGTCATGGACGACATCCAGTTCATGGTCACTGGTGCTGATGGCTGGAGTGAGTCAACGTCCTGTGCCATGACTTGTGTTTTCTTCAAGCTAATGGTAAGCCTGAAGTCTTGGCAGGCATCGCTGAAGCAAGTCATGAGCTGCTGTAGGTCCTCAGCTGAGTGGGCAGTTATAACTGCATCGTCTGCAAAGAGGAAGTCATGCAGGCACCTCAGCTGGACTTTAGTCTTGGCTCTTAGTCTGGAGAGGTTAAAAAGCTTTCCGTCTGACCATGTTGGAGGTAGATACCTTCAGCTGCAGGACCAAATGCGTGTTTCAGCATCACAGCAATAAATATTGTAAACAGGGGGGAACCAGGATGCAACCCTGTTTCACTCCACTCCATATGTTGAAGGCAGTTGATTTTAAGCTGTCAAAGACGGATGGCGCCTTTCATGTCTTCGTGGACCGGAAGGATCCGATGATGCTGGGAAGTTTGGACGGACATCAGATCATGGAAATGATCTTTCAGAGGCCATCCCTACTGACCATATCGAAAGCCTTTGTGATGTCTCTGAATGTAACGGAGAGTGGCTGCCTTTGTTCCCTACATTTCTCTTGAAGTTGTTTGAGGGAGGAGATCATGCCTATAGTGGATGTATTTGTACGGAAACCGTCCTGAGGTTCAGGGCAGACTTGCTGTACAAGTACATGGAGCTTCTTAAGTACTACTCGTGCAAAATTTTTCTCAACGATGCTCAAGAGAGATATGCCATGATCATTATTGCAGTTGCTTCTGTCACCTTTGGTTTTTGTATTGTGTGACGGCGTTAACATCCTTCATGTCTTGTGGTACTTTGCCTTCACTCCAACAGAGGCAGAGGATTTCATGCAACTCTGTGATGAGTGTCTCTTTGCAGCCCTGCAGTACTTTGGCAGGAATACTGTTTTTCCCAGGTGCCTTGCCAGAGGCAAAAGAGTCCAAGGCTTTGCTGAGTTCATCTATGTTTGGTTCTCTGTCAAGTTCGTCCAGCTCTGGTAGGCACTCTATGACATTCCGGGCGTCTTCTGTGACTACGTTTTCCTTGCATATCGCTCAGTGTAGTGTCTTGCCAGTGCTCCATCTGTTGTTCTCTGTCTTATATTATCTCTCCAGTAGCTGATTTCAAAGGGGTGGTTTTCTTTTGCAGCATGATGCTGTCATACATCGCCTTGGTGTTGCCTGTCAGCTACGATCTATATCTGGGAGCAGAGCTGAAGCCAATAGATATTGGCACATTGCCTGGCACACTGCTGGACTTTTCTGCGAGCAGCACGGAGAACCTGGAGGTTCTGCTCGCTGGGATTGGTTTTGTTTGTATGCTGTCAGGGCGTTTCTCTTGGCCTCAATGACTGGTGTCATTTCTTCTGAGTGGGATTCGAACCAATCAG
>CM060340.1:38132710-38142710 GCA_030674155.1 Stramonita haemastoma
GCCCCCTTGGGGGGCTTGTTTTGCATGCAGGTTTTTCCCCCTTCAGGGGCCTGTTTTGCATGGCAGGATTTTGCCCTTCAGGGGCTTTTTTGCATGCGGATTTTCCCCTTTTGGGGGGCCCCTGTTTTGCATCAGGATTTTGCCCTTGGGGGGCCCTTTTTTGCTGCAGGATTTTGCCCTTTTCCAGGGGCCTTTTTGCATGCAGGTTTTTCCCTTGGGGGCCTGTTTTGCATGCGGAAAATTTTGCCCTTCAGGGGCCTTTTTTGCATGCAGATTTTGCCTTCAGGGGCCTGTTTTGCAGAATGCAGCCCTTTAGGGGCTTTTTTTTTTCCAGAAATTTTTGCCCTATATGCTTTTCGGGGACTTTGCCCTTCAGGGCCTCTAGCAGAAATTTCCCCCCCTCAAAGTTCGACCCTTTAGGAGTGTTAAATCAGTGCTCCTTGCCCCGGTTATTACCCGTCCCCCCTATGCTTTACATAAGTCAAGTCAAGTCAGTGGGTGGGGACAAGTCCACGGGCCCTGTGCTCCAGCATCGTGCTGCTAGTGCCTCACAGCCTGCATGGTCGGGTTTTGGAGGAGGGGAAAAAAGACCTGGGGAAAAAAAAACATGAGAATTGGTACTTCGCTTATCACAATCCCTTCACCTTCACCTGCCCCCCTAGTCCCATGGACGGTGGGGCAAAAACGAAGATTTTGCAAAACTTCGAGATGTCGCTAAACGAATTTTTATAGAGATTATGGGTTTTCATTTTTTAATACTTATTCCGTGATCCTGTCTTTTCTCGTCTATTTTTAGCGATCCCTAGAAATATAAAGTCTTCTGACGTGTTGTGCGTCATTATAATCCACGAAAATGTCATCTAAGGTATATGCAAGATGTTTTTTATCAGGGCTTTTGACGCGGAGCACATCTTCTACCAAATCTTCTCATGTTGAAAAGAAAAGGCTTCTGACGGGGTGTAAAATATAAGGCCTTCTGAACAGATGAAAATTTATTTACAAAAAACCGTAAAACACACAGGGACTGGATTAATCAAGAACATAGTGATTATTCCATTATAAACAATATAGGGAATAGATAATAGATAAATAAAAATAAAAAAGAGTTCTGCACAGGTTCGTTTACAGAATCTGGATTTAGACTTATCTGAAAAACTTAACTGGTATGTAGTTCGAACGTTTTTTTAAAAAAATTTTTGCTGAATCTTCTGTTGCTTTCAGTCCATTGTTAGCACCCTGCTAATTTTAATCTCTCCGCCCTAAAGAATTAATGTGTTGCTTTCCTCAGGGCCAAAAGTCTATCGGGAGACTATCAATGTCAGGCCGCCCTGGGGCCACCATACCCAGAGGGGCAAGAGAAAAATGTACTTTTACTGTTGCCACGAAAAGTTTGGTACTAGTCTATGGCAAATTTCATCGTCAATACATTATGGATGCTTTTCAGTTTGCATAAAGAAAAAATCGTTAACTTTTAGAAACTAAACCTTTTAAATTTTTGGCACTCTGTCTTTTTATGTTGACACGGAAAGTGATCTTGGTACTGAAAATAAATGTATTAAAACATTTACTAAAAAAAGAAAAAAGCAATTCTGGTAAAATCCGGTGGACATATCTGCATTCACCTATGTGTCCATGCAAAGGATGCACTTTTACATTAAAGCACAAGATTGCGGATGCACTTTAAGGCACACGTGCCTTACTTGTTGATTTGTTTTTTTTGTATTATCTAGTATTTTTACTTTTTATCATCTTTTATTTGAATTTTAAAAAATCTTTTTCTGCCATTTCTGACGATGTCTTACCAGACTGAAATGTGTACAACCAATGTGTACTGTGAAACTATGTGGTCAGTCGGGGCCAACCTAACAGAGCAAATGTCACTTAAAAAATGTTATCTTTTTAAGTATTTGTTTCCCTAATCAGAGTAGCTTTATTCTACAGACTGTTGTTAGAGACACTCTACTTCCTTGGTGTCGTGGGTTCTTTCACGTGTGCTGAATGTGCGTACACGCAGGACCTTGTTCATCATCTTATCCGGAAGACTTGCACACAGACCACACCCACCACCCGACTAGTGGATGGGGTAATGTTTGGGCAAAACAAGAATTAAATGCTAGACCATCGTCCACCCAATTACCAGTACTAAACAATGATACCATTGATAAAAGCTGTGGAATAAAATTAAAAACCCTCCAGTCTTTTAACGTGAGTAAGACATGCAACGCTATTGTATTCAGATATCAAATTATTTGTTTACTTATTGGTAAACTTATTGAGTGGCGGGATAGCTAAGTGGTCAGAGGTTCGCTTTTCCCCAAGTCAAGTTAAGCAGCGTCGAGCGTGGGGTTTCCCAGTTGGATTTGGTGACCCTTTGCGCGCCTTTGCTTCAGTACAGTCCCCCCCCCCCCCCCAGTTCACCCAGCTGTAAATGGGTACTTGCCCTCTTTAGGGTCATGGAAGGTAAAGCAGCAAGGGGGAGGAATGGGGGCCGCTTTTTAATATGCTGGCCCCTAGAGAAGCTGAGGTCTCTGACACCTTGCTCCCCTACGACCACACAGGTTATGGGGCACATTCACCCTACCTTTACCCATTGACTTATTGTCCACAATTTTCTGTCAAGAACAACCCAATGACAACACATAAACTTAGAGTCAAGCAATCCAAACTGCGTTGACAAAAAATGTTTAGTATCAGCAAGTGTGAATACACTTTAAAATGAACTACAACAATAGCACGTTAAAACTCATTCTGCCTCTGGGAAGAGTAGACCGTTCTGTGCCAGTAGGAACGGATTTTTTTTTTTAAGCCGCACGCACACAGATGTGTTCAAACAGCATTCGCAAGTCGGAATGCGGCTACCTTAACGGTGGGCAAAAACGTCGCATACGCAAAATCTCAACTTCAATGAATCTTGGATCACCAGCAGAAAATTGAAAAAAAAATACAAAGAAAGCTAAAATTCACAAACATTAAAACCACAAGCAAAAAAAACACATCATTCCGTTTAAAGTTATCGTCAGTTCTGTTGTGATCACATCAAAACTGCTCTGCAAAAAACGCTCAGCTAAAAAATGCATGAACATGCCTTCAAACGCAAGATGGCCATTTGCACCTCTCATGTAAAGGTGTATACCATTGAATATAAAGTTCGTTTATCCCCAAAAATCTGTGTCCATTTCCCAGTTCTACAGCTCTCTGTTTGACAGTATTGAAAATACCGGCTGTAGAAAGAAGGGAAGCATATCAACATCTTTCCCATTTCAAGCGTTATAATCCCAGTAAGAGTGTAGGCTTTTTTTGTTGGGTTTTTTTTTGTTTGTTTTTTTGTTTTAGGGGGGGGGGGAGTTAAGATCTTAACCTCACATTAAAAACCTTCCTTTACATCTTTCTTTAGCATCATGACCAAAAACAATCTTGCCTAAAAAGTGTGTGTGTGTGTGTGTGTGTGTGTGTGTGTGTGTGTGTGTGTGTGTGTGTGTGTGTGTGTGTGTGTGTGTGTGTTTCATTTTTTTTCTATTTCTTTATGTATTCTTTTAATATCGAGGATAATGTGTGTGTGTGTGTGTGTGTGCGTGCGTGCGTGCGTGCGTGCGTGCGTGCGTGCGTGCGTGCGTGCGTGCGTGCGTGTGTGTGTGTTTCATTATTTTTTTAATATTTTTTTAATCTATTTATGTATTCTTTTTATATCGAGGATAGTGTGTGTGTGTTGTGTGTTTGTGTGTGTGTGTGTGTTTTGTGTGTGTGTGTGTGTGTGTGTGTGTGTGTGTTGTGTGTGTGTGTGTGTGTGTGTGTGTGTGTGTGTGTTGTGTGTGTGTGTGTGTTGTGTGTATGTGTGTGTGTGTGTTGTGTGTATGTGTGTGTGTGTGTGTGTTGTGTGTATGTGTTGTGTGTGTTGTGTGTATGTTATGTGTTGTGTTGTGTTGTGTGTGTGTGTGTGTGTGTCGTTGTGTGTGTTGTGTGTGTGTGTGTGTGTGTTGTGTGTGTGTGTGTGTGTGCGTTGTGTGTGTGTTGTGTGTGTGTGTTGTGTGTTTTTTTTGTGTGTGTGTTGTGTGTGTGTTGTGTGTGTGCGCGCGTGTGTGTTTGAAACATGCGTATTGGTGACAGTACCAAGCCATTTTGGTTCATGACAACACAACTGTGCCATTCAGTTTGCAACACCACGGAATAGGCCTGGTTGGTTTATGACACCACTAGACTAGATCAGACCCTTAGCCAAGGACCAAATCGCTCCCTGCACTCAAGTTCAACATTTCTTGGCAGCAGTTATCAAGAAATTTGTCAAGCAGGGTTTTTCCCAAGTTTTGAAACAAATAATTGAAATATCAATCTATATCTAAGGGCTTAGTTAATAGGTAGCTACTTCTAACTAACTAAAAGCTACTACTTACCAGTACTGTTCCTCATCATAGTGTCTTTATAGAGAAAAAAAAGACAGCAGCAAAAAAGTTGATCTTCAAAATTCCACAGATTTTGTTTTCCCAGCTGTTCATTTGGTCTACACTGCATGCAGGTGTCAGGCTGTTTGAAATAGTAAACAAACAAAAAAAGAAAAATCAAATCAACTCACCTGACCCACCTCAACAGAGACATGATTTGCACGTGTGTGTTGTTGTGTCCCTAAATGTGTTTCCTGTCCCTAACTGGATGGAGTAAGAACTTCAACTGCAACAACTTGGTCTAAATGTAACTGGAAATGAACTACCGAGCATATTGTTTTCTATCAACACGCTTGAAAAACCGAGCCTACAATGCATGACGGCCATAAAAAGATACTATATAGATAAAAGCTGAGTTGAGACTGCAAACTTAAAATGAGGACAAGACTCCGCGACTTTCCTGAGGACAATGTGAAGTTTAATTGGTAGGCACGCTCACAAGAAGAATTTCGTATTTTTAGATTCGTTTGTTTTAGCCATTTGCAGACTGTGCACCAGCAGCCCATCTGGTAAAGGGAAAGGAGAAGTTTATTAGGAAGTTTCGGAACCAGGGAGAAGTTCCTACCTCTCTTAAGCATGTTCACTTTAGGACTTAAACAGCTTTACCACACAACACACACCCAGAGCAGCGTTCAGAGTTCTGGTTTTGTTCAGCTAGTCAGGAATGTTCTGCCGTTTGGGTTTGTCTTGAAACAAAGGCTTACTTCGGGTAGTGGCTCTGTAGGCTTGTTTCAGCAAGGTTCCTGCTGACTGTTTCTCTGTTTCTGTCTCCAACCTATCAGTACACATCATGCATATACACACCTCTCTCTCCTCTCTCTCTCTCTCTCTCTCTCTCTCTCTCTCTCTCTCTCTCTTCTCTCTCTCTCTCTCTCTCTCTCTCTCTCTCTCTCTCTCTCTCTCTCTCTCTCCTCCTGTGTGTGTGTGAGAGAGAGAGAGAGAGAGAGATTTCAGGGGTATGGATTTGAAGGACCAGCATAACAATTTCCTTTTCAGTTGGTTGAACATTATTAAGAAACATTTTTAACGAAATCCCAGAAGATTTTTTTTGCTGTTATGACAGTACCGTGTATCAAAAAAAGGTCTTGTCTCTCTTAAAGAGATTAAGTGTTGGCTAAAAGACAAGTCTGCTTCAGTTCCAAGCCTGATCGCAAATGTAGAGGTAAGAATAGATTGAAACCGCCGTTTTTGTTACATCTTTTCGAGAGAGAAAAAAAAAAACGCGCCTTTTTTTTGAGGGGTTGTGTATGCGCTCGTGCATGTGCGCGCGAGCTCGCGTTTGTGTGTGCGTTATTTTGTGTGCGTGCATGTGGCAGCAGCCCTGCACTTTGTTATGGTGCATCATATTATTGTATATTGTTATTATTAGTATGTGCACTGCTACGTTTTATATATTGCGTACATTGTACCAGCTTTCGTTAAGACAAACTTGCTACATACAAGCCAGGCTGGCATCTTGGCGCCTGTGGTCTCGCCACAAGTCCGGCGCCACGCATTTCAAGGATGCCAGTAGAGTGTGTATGTATACAGTACTGCACTCTCGTGGTGCCGTGGGCTCTGTTACTGCGAAAATATCGGGCTAGAACGGGATTGAAACCGGCCGTTTTTGTCATATCTTTTTTTAATGCGCTTTTTTTTGGAGGGGGGAGGGGGGGGTGTAGGTGTGCGTGCACGCGCGGTCGTGCTCGTGTTTGTGTGTGCGGTTTTTTTGTGTGCATGCATGTGGACACACATACACAAACATACACGCAAACATACACACACACATACACACACTCACACACACACACACACACCACACTCACACTTATTCTATTTATTTATTTTTTTTTTCTCTTATGGTTGTTGTTATAGTAGTTGCTTGTATTATTTATAGGCATAGTTTATTTTAAAGTTGTTGAAATCATGTTAGCAAATTAATGTGGGTGAAATGTTTGTTGTTGTTTTATTTGTTTGTTTGCTTTTTCCCATTTTCTTTCTTTTGTTGGCTTGATTGTTTGCTAGGGATTTTCTGCTTTGTTTTTTGTTGGATTTTTGTTTTGTTTTGGATTTGATTTTTGCTATTGTTTTGATTTTTTTCTTTTCTTATCTTTAGATAGATGGCTTGATGGAAAAAAGCAGATCGCTGCTTACTCAATGTACCATCTGGAAATAAAAATTTGATTGATTGATTGATTGACACACGCACGTACGCACGCACACACGCACGCACGCGGATGACAACATTGACAAAACACACGGGGATTCGATATAAAAATACACATTAATGCGTATTCCATTATTCTTGAAATAAAAGAATGGAATATTAAAAAAAAACCTCACACACACACACACACACACACACACACACACACACACACACACACACACACACACACACACACACACACACACACACACACACACACACGCACGCACGCACGCACACACACACACCCCACCACCACCACCACCACACCACCACCACCACCACCACCACCACCACCACCACCACCACCACCACCACCACCACTACCTTGACACCCGTTCGAGGGATTTTCCCCTGGAGTTAACATCAGTGCCGATTCCACTCTCCCAAAAGTCCACGCCAACACGTTAACCCGTTCCGCCTTTCGGAAGAGTAGGCTTTTTTTGTGCTTCACGATGGGAACGGCTGAGAGGATTGACAAACCTGCACGCACACTGGTGTCGTGTTTAGACACCAACCCCGAAGTCGGAATGCAGCTATCGCAAAAGCAATCGCATACGCAAGAATCTTCACTATTAGTGAACTTGGGAGCTCCAGCGGAGCAAGGATAAATTAAACAGTACCCCGCATGCATCATAGAAGCGGGAGAAAGCTTGGCTCCGACAGTTCAACTTGCTCGGGTTGTATGCTGTGAAAAAATCAGCGCATGCAGTGTTCCGCTTTTCGTAAGAGTAGGCCATCGTGTGCCGGTGGGCACAGATGACACGATTTACAAAAGTGCATGCACACGGGGACTGGAGGTAAAAAAAAAAAAAAGCACGTGAGTGCTTATCCCATTATCCTCGATATAAAAGAATAAATAAAATAACTGAATAAATAAATAAATAAACAAGGACTCCTCAAGGAGTGGAGAAGGAAGTCATGTCAGTAGAGGACTTCCAAGAAAACAATCTCCTCAACGACATACAGGGCCAAAAAAAATAAATCTACGGTGACCAAAGGTTCGTTCCTGTTTCTTCTTTTCTCTTTTCTTTTAAGATAAAAGAGACACTCCTATAAGGAAATTTGACATCTACGAAAACAGCACCCCCCCAAAAAAAAAATAATAATAATAAAGTGGCGCTGTACTTGTGGCGATATGAATGACCTGGGATGAGCGGCCCAATTTTCACGCAGAAAAATCTGGCCGTGACGGTGAATTGCACGCAATGTCATGTTATGCATCCCCGAAGTCGGACTGCAGCTACCTTTATGGGAGGCAAAAAGAAAACCCCTCAAGCAGACGAGAGAAAACCCACATACGCAAAATCTCACCATTAGCAAACCTGGTGACTCTGACCGAGGAAGGAAAATGAAATAGTGAACCACTCAATGCCAACTGCTGCAATCATAGTATGAGCTAAACAGTCCGAAATGGTAAAAGAGAGAGAGATTAACTGATTTGATTTATTCTTTTATATCGAGGATAGTGGAATAAGCACTCGTGTGCTTTTTTTTTTTACATCCAGTCCCTGTGTGTGTGCAGTTTTGTCAATCTTGTCATCTTTTCCCACTAGCTCACAATGGCCTACTCTTACGAAAAGCGGAGCAGTATTTAATGTAGGCGCAAGATGTTCTGCGTGCGTTGGCACACGTGGCCTCGGTTTAAAGTCTCATCCGAAAGACTTTCGGGGAGAGCGGAGTCAGCGCTAATGTTAACTCCAGGGGAAAATCCCCTCGAGCGGGATTCGAATCCGGGTCGTCAAATTGCCAGTGCAATGTTCTGACCACTAGGCTATCCCGTCCCCCGAGAGAGAGAGAAGAGAGAGAGAGAGAGAGAGAGAGAGAGAGAGAGAGAGAGAGAGAGAGAGAGAGAGAGAGGAGAGAGAGAGAGAGACAGAGACAGAGACAGAGACAGAGACAGAGAGACAGAGACAGAGACAGAGAGAACACCCCCCCCCCCCCCCCTGGAAAAATTGTATTTGTATTTCTCTTTAAGTCATGGCAGATTTCTCTGTGTGAAATTCGGGCTGCTTTCCCTGGGGAGAGCATCTCGCCACAAGAGTAGCGCCACCTTTTCCTTTTTATTCATCAAAAAACATTCCAGTTTGAATGTGCATTTGTCTCCAATCCGAGCAGCTTTTTCTACAGAATTTTGCCAGGGACAATCTTCTTGTTGTCCTGAGTTCTTTTACATGCGCTTAATACGTGTTGCACACGGAACCTCAGTTTATTGTCTCATCTTGTATTTTTAGTCTTCTATATCGAGGATAATGTGGGGAGAGTAGAGTCAGCACTGAAGTTAACTCCAGGGGGAAAATCCCCTCAACGGGAATCGAACCCGGGTCATCAAATTGCCAGCGCAATATTCTGACCACTAGGCTATCCCGTCCCATCCGAAATACTAGCACCCAGACCACCACTCACGGTCTAGGGAATGGAGGAAAAGTTTGGGGAACAAACAGGGATTGAAGCCACACCTCCTCGCTTTCTAGGCTGGTGCGTTACTTTATGTAGTGTTATTTATTTATTTTATTCTTTTAGAAATTTTATTCTATTCTTTTATATCGATGATAATGGAATAAGCACTCATGTGCTTTTTTTTCTTCCAGTCTCCGTGTGTATGCAGTTTTGTAAATTTTGTCATCTGTTCCCACACCGGCACACAATGGCCTACTCTTACGAAAAGCGGAACAGGATTTAACGTGTGCGTAAGATGTTCTACGTGCGTTCGCACACAGGGTCTCGGTTTACAGTCTCGTCCGAAGGACTTTTGGGGAGAGTGGAGTCAGCACTGATGTTAACTCCAGGGGAAGAATCCCCTCCAACGGGAATCGAACCTCTGGACCACCAGTCTACATGTAGGCTGAGCCCAAGAGAATGTGGTTAGAACAGAAAACAGACAGAACATGACTGAGGAGGACAGAAAGAGAACGATGATTGCATGCCAAGAGACGAGGAAAAATGGTTCTGTTATTTCAACTGATCACATGAAAAAAGAAGAGGATATTTTTCGTACTGCAGGCTTTATTTTCATTGTGGAATATTAACAGAACAACTTATAAACGCTGTATAATTTCCGTATAGAAGATTCAAACAGCAGATCACAACGCTTTCCTATCATTTACTGAATTTGCAAGAAATATCGTCTGCTTCTGTCCCAGATCAAGAAAAGATAACTTTCGTCTCAAACCGGGTAACATTGTAAAATCAGTCTGTTTTTTCAATTCACAGTAAAAGTTTATCATTGTAAGAGGATTATTATATGCACAATTATTTTTATCAAAATTATCGTTATTATCACGTTGAAAGCGGATTTATTTAAAAGCGTCTTCTAGGGATTTTTTTTTTAATCAAAACTTCTTTTTTTGGTTTTCAAATGAGGCAGCAAGGGAGT
>CM060340.1:38157710-38165210 GCA_030674155.1 Stramonita haemastoma
ATCGAGTGCTTAGTACAGTCGTTATTTATTTGTTTTGTTTTGTGTTATGACACTGTCCTCTACATGTCTTGTTTTGCTCCTGATGTTTTGTCATCATCAGAGGTTAAGAAAGAGATGCACTAACCGCCATGGGCTCAGTGGTTAATACACGGGGATCCTTATTGGAAGGTAGTGGGTTCGAATCCCATCAGGATCAAAGGGGTTTTTTTCGGACTCGGGCTGGCTCCTGCTAAGAGTGAGTGTGTTATAAGCTCAAGGAAAAGACTGCGACCATACAGTCGAATTCATCTCTCTCAAGAGGGGACGGATAGCCTAGTGGTCAGAACATTGCGCTGGCAATTTGACGACCCAGGTTCGAATTCGGTCGAGGAGATTTTTCTCCTGGAGTTAACATCAGTTCTGACTCCACTCTCCCCAAAAGTCCTTCGGATGAGACTTTAAACCGAGGCCCCGTGTGCGAACGCACGCAGAACATCTTGCGCACACGTTAAATCCTGTTCCACTTTTCGTAAGAGTAGGCCATCGTGTGCCGGTGGGAACAGATGACATTTACAAAACTGCATATACACGGGGACTGGATGTAAAAAAAAAAAAAAAAGCAGAAGAGTGCTTATTCCATTATCCTCGACATAAAAGAATAAATCAAATCAAATCTACTATGCGGATCGCGAGTTTGAGAGTGTTGTTTAAATTACCTGACCAACACTGCAGGTGTCCGTATCTTTCAGGCCCTTTTGGCGTTGGAATTTATCAGGATAGGAAGCGCAGAGTACAGCTGTGATAATTAAAGCAGTCTCAGGTCAGATAGATGCACGTACTGGCGTAGTGCCATCATGACATCCTTCCCACGGCCACCCTCATTGATCGTCAAGCGATGCAGAACAATGGCTCTGACACGCTGTCCCTGGTTCCTCTGGTCTGGGCGGGGGGTGGGGTGGGTGGGGTTGGGGGGGTTGGGGGGGGGGCTCAGTTTTGGGTCTCCTATATCCTTCTGCCCTGGATTCTTACCGATGCTAAAGCTTAAAGGGTATATAGGTTATGGTTATGGTTATGGTTATAGTTATTGTTATTATTATTATTATTATTATTATTATTATTATTATTATTATTATTATTATTATTATTATTATTGTTATCGTTATTGTTATTATTATTATTATTATTATTATTAATTCTTTTCTACCGAGGATAATAGAATAAGCACTCATGTGCTGTTTTACATCCAGTCCCCCGTGTGTATACAGTTCTGTCAAATTTGTCATCTGTTCCCACCGGCACACAATGGCTTACACTTATGAAAAGCGGAACAGGATTTAACGTGTGCGCAAGATGTTCTGCGTGCGTTCGCACACGGGGCCTCGGTTTAAAGTCTCATCCGAAAGACTTTTTGGTGAGAGTGGAGTCAGCACTGACGTTAACTCCAGCGGAAAAAATCTCCTCGAACGGGGATCGAACCCGGGCTGTCAAATTGGGAGCGCAATGTTCTGACCACTAGGCTATCCATCCCCCGTTAAGATCGGTTACTACCCTGGGTGGATGCTTCAATCAATCCGGCTCCACTCTTCAGCTATAAGTGTTGTCAGTAGGGAGTTTTCCCCAGCCGAGTTAAGCAGCATCGAGCGTGGTTACCACTTGGATGGGTGACCGTTTACACGCCTTGGCTTCAGCACAGTCCCCCCAGTTCACCCAGCTGTAAATGGGTACCTGCCCTTTTTTAGGGTCCGGGAAGGTAAAGCAGCGAGGGAGAGGAGATGGGCGCCGCCCTCAACATGCTGGCCCCCTAGAGAAGCTGAGGTCTCTAACACCTCGCTCCCCTACGACCGCCAAGGTTATGGGACACCTTTACCTTTGAAGGAGCTTAGTAGGTGGTGTCTTGCATAATTATGTTAGCTCCGAATCGGCCGTAACATCAAAAGTGATCTAACAGCTGTGCAGGGACTCCCCAGGCTGGTGGCCCCACGTCGGCAGCCTAAAGTTGATTACCTATACCTGACCCTGAGGATGCGACAGGACACCCACGTTAAATCCTGTTCCGCTTTTCGTAAGAGTAGGCCATCGTGTACCGGTAGGAACAGAAGACACTATTTACAAAAACTGCATACGTACGGGGGACTGGATGAATTAATAATAATAAAAAAAAAGCATGAGTGCTTATTCCATTATCCTCCATATAAAAGAAGAAATAAATGAATAAATAAAATAAAATAAAATAAAATAAAGAAGACAAGGCGGAGGCTGAGAGATGGAGACGAGGGGTGTGGGAACAGCAGGCCCGGAACATCAAGGGAAGAATGAGGCAGGGAAAAATAAATCATAAACAAATCAACAAACAAACAAACAAACAACAAACCCCCAAATGAAAAGAAAACAAAAAAAACAAACAAACCCAAAACAAACAAACAAACAACAGGATCTTTTACGTGCGCTAAATAATGATGTGTACCTCTGTGAATGTCTACCTCTGTGAATGTCTTCACTTGTACACACCTTCTCGCTCCCTCCGCTCGTGGGCAGATACTTTGTCCTTAAGAATACCCCGATTCAACCTATCTACCGTTGGCCGCCGCTCTTTCTCTGTTTCTGGTCCATCGATGTGGAACGACCTTCCTCTCTCCCTCCGGCAAAAGCCTACTTATGACACTTTTAAATCCAACCTCAAGACACACTTATTCCAAACCTAAGTTTTCTCCTTTCCGCTTCCATCTCTTACCTGTCCCTGCCTTCAACATCCACCTGCCAAAGTGCATAACGTTTGTAGGTGTGTGTGCCCGCGCGCGTGTTGCGTGCGTGCGTGCGTGAGTGTGTGTGTGTACATTCGAATTTGTTAAAACTGTAAATTGTTGTTAATTGTGTGTTGTGTTGGTCGAATGCAAGCGCTTTGATTTGTTTTTACAAGATATAGCGCTATACAAATTCCATGTATTATTATTATTATTATTATTATTATTATTATTATTATTATTATTATTATTATTATTATTATTATGTGTAACACACGGGACCTCGGTTTATCGTCTCATCCGAAAAATTAGCACCCAAACCACCACTCATGGTCTGATGGACGGGGGGGGGGGGGGGGGGGAGTTTTGGGCCCAAACGGGATTCGAACCACCGCACATTCCGACCCGGACTTTCCGCTTTCTAGGCAGGTGTGTTACGTCTAGACCACTGATCTATCATGTGGGTAGGGGCACGGGTTGGCTTAGCGGTTAGAGCATTGTGTTGTGATCTGACGGCCCACCACCGAGACACAGTTTCGAGAGTTTTCCCGCTGGCGTTAACGTCAAAATCAACTCCACTCCCTCGAAAGCCCTACGGATGAGACAATAAACTGAAGTCCCGTGCCTGAAGGCCCGCAGAACATCTCGCACATACATAAAGAACCCGTTCCACCTTCCGGAAGACTAGATCCATTGCATGGACTGATAGACCTAGAGCCAGTTTGTACGCTCTACAGTCTATACTTTGAAGTTTTTTTAAAGATATTTTGGAGCGTTAAAAATGCTTCTTGGGCATACGTCAATTTTGAACGAATTAAAGATGTTGAAAGATGCACTAACGTAAGTACATCCTGACCCCAAGACTGTTTGCTAATAACTTTCAGAATATTTAAAGTTTTCCTTGCTTTATTTAGAATGTACTCAATGTGATGGTTCCGTGTCAATTTTGCTGTAAAAAAAAAAAACCTCCAAGAAATTTGACTCCATTATCTACTCGAAAGCTAGGCAATAGTGTTGGATTTCATCCATTATTAAAAAGATTCATGTGTGTTTTACCACTTGATAGCAGTAAACTGTTTTCATTCATATAGTTTGATACCATATTCAGTTCATTATTGATACAACTTTTTGATGTAATTCAAGGATTTTGTATAAGTATTCTTTTTCATTGCTACATTCATCCACATACATATACCATCCGCGTATTGAGCTAGTTCTACATGCTTAGATAATGTGTTTGGCAAGTCATGCATTAAGATGTTGAATAATAAAGGAGCAATAGCTGAACCCTGTGGAATGCCCATTTAAAGAGACTTTGTAGATGAATGTGTAGTCCCTATTCTAGTCCTAATTTGTCTGTTTCCCAGAAATAAATATTATACAAAGTTATGCATATGCCCCGATAATCCAAAAGTAATCGGAGTGCAACACTTGATCATAGGCGTTGGTAACATCGCAAAAAATGTTGCCAAACGACATTTTCGCCTGGCAAACTGGTACTTAATTTGAAGGGTCAACTTTACAAGATGATCAACTGATGACCTTCCTTTTCTGAACCCGGCTTGATTAACAGGAATAATGTTATTCTGTTCACAATAGTAAACAAGTCTGTTCAAGACAATTTTTTCTAGCAGTTTACAGACATGGGATGTAAGTGCTATAGGCCTGTAACTATTTTTTACTGGTGTTTGGCTTATCATTTTTGAGTATAGGGACAATAATTGACTGTTTCCAAACTTTTGGTAAAATGCCACTCTCCCGCTCAAAAGAACACCGTTTGATATCAATTATATTGACTAAATAAAGAAAGTAAAATAAATTTAGTATCTTCTCCAAAAAAAATTCATTTGGAAGAATATTATTCAAATAATTTTAAAGTGTTTACAGATGGCTCAGTCTTTAGCAATAATGCTTGTGCTGCATACATTGTACCAGAGTTGAAATTGAAAAAATCATTTCATATTGGGGAGAATTTTTCGATTTACAGCAAACTCAAAGCAATATTAATGACACTTAATTTCTTAATAGATTTTCCGAGAGCTATTTTAAAATACTTTTTGTGTTGATTCAAAATCAGTAATTCACGCTATCAGCTCTATGCAAACAAAAGTTAGATCAGAACTAGTTTTTGAGGTTTGTCATCTAATTCCTCTCTTCATCATAAAAGGCTCAGATATACCTTTTTGTTGGATTCCATCTTACTCTGGTGTATTTCACAATGAAAAAGTTGACCTTTTAGCAAAAAGAGGGCAAAACAACTGATAGATGTGACAAATCTGAAACTTCACTTGTCATGACAAGAATGCTATGGAAAAAGCACAGAAAAAGTTGTACCAGTGTGAAAAAAAGAGGACTGGTTGTCTCGATGTATACAAAGGGATGGTAAAATTTGAGTCTTTTGTTAAAATACATGAAACAGATTCTTACAGTATAAAAGCAATTGTTTCCCTTGCTTGCCGATGGAAACTGAACTGTTTTAAGACAAAATATGTTGGACATATCCCTTGCATATGTGGCCATAGTATAACTATTGATCATATATTGATATGCAGCATGCTGAAAAAGCTACATACCTGTCCTTACCTGATCAACGTCATCGGACATATTCAGTGATCCTTTACTGTTGTATACATTTTTCGATTCATTATTGCACAGTCCAATTGGTTCATTAGTATAATTATTATGGACTTAATTAAAAGACATATCCGTCTGTGGCTTAGATTTTCTCTTGTTGGTTACGGTTAAACATGGTTTCATTAACTTTTACTATTCTGTACTCAAGAATTGTTTATATTTGTGTTTATATCTTTCCTAACAGTTCTGTGCAGATTTAGTGAATTAACCCCCCTACCTCACTCCCAGAACTCCTCCTTCTCACCCCCCCCCCCCCCCCCCCCCTCCCTTTTTTTTTCCAATTGTCTAATATCACATTTTGTGAAGAAACGTTAAATGAATCGAACTCTCTCCTCTCTCTCTCTCTCTCTCTCTCTCTCTCTCTCTCTCTCTCTCTCTCTCTCTCTCTCTCTCTCTCTCACACACACTCACACACACACACACATGCACGCATGCAAGCACACACGCACGCACGCACACACACACACACCACCACCACACACACACACACACACACACACACACACACACACACACACACACACACACACACACACAAGTCTGAAACCAGTTACCACCGAAGAAATTAAACGAATGTCAACAATTTTGGATATTCTAAAAGGTAAGCCTGGTGTCTTTGTTAGTTCATTTCTGTCTCTGTCTCTGTCTTTTTCTGTCTCTATCTATGTCTGTCTCTCGGTCTCTCTCTCCCTCTCCCTCTCTCTCTTTTAATTTTTTTAGTTGTTTCCTGCTCAGGGCAAGGGCCGGATAAAAAAAGTCTGTAATACTCTGTAACCCTTGAAAAATAAGATTATTCATTCATTCATTCATTCATTCATTACCCCCTCTCTCTCTCTCTCTCTCTCTCTCTCTCTCTCTCTCTCTCTCTCTCTCTCTCTATATATATATATATAATATTCATACTGACATCAGTGCTGACTCCACTCTCCCCAAAGGTCTTTCAGATGAGACTGTAAACTGAGGCCCCCGTGTGCGAACGCATGCAGAACATCTTGCGCACACTTTAAATCCTGTTCCGCTTTTCGTAAGAGTAGGCCATTGTGTGCCTGTGCGAACAGTTGACAATATTTACACAACTGCATACACACGGGGACTGGATGAATAAAGCACATGAGTGCTTATCCAATTATTCTCGACATAAAAGAATAAATAAAATAAATAAATCTATATATATATATCATATTATAGCATATCACGTATACCAAATTATATCATATATGCTATGCATATATTATATATATATATCATACATAGAAAGATAGATAGACGGATAGACAGACAGATGCATGCATGCATGCATGCATACTTACATACATACATACATACATACACATGTAACAGAGTGGACATTGGCCCATGTGATGTCCCATCTCTGCACAGCTTCTCGGGTGGGTACAGTTAGCCAGTTAGGATATGACCTCTAAAGAGAGGTTGCATAAATTATACCGTTCACCACGAAGGCAAAGAGTATGCAATGGAGGGCTTTCGACCACCACCCAAGGAAACAGAGCATCGCACAATTCGCAGGTGTGTCCGGTAACACAATGCTGCGACAGGGCTGTGATCGCATGGGAGGTAATCTAATTACCACCCCATCACACATACATACATATATCGTCAGACAGACAGACAGACAGACAGACAGACAGACAGACAGAGAAAGAAAGAGGGATAGATAATAGATAGATAGATAGATAGACAGACAGACAGACAGACAGACAGACAGACAGACAGATAGATAATAGATAGATAGATAGATAGATAGATAGATAGATAGATAGATAGATAGATAGATAGATAGATAGATAGATAGATAGATAGATAGATAGATAGATAGATAGATAGATAGATAGATACCATATCAAACCATAATTTTATTTCACATCGTATGGTCTCATAATATTTAATTCTAATCTAAGTCTATTCTGCTCTGTTCATTGATGATAATAATTCTTAAAAATCTGTCTAAAGCAAAGAAAACTATCTTCACACCCTTGCACTAGCTGACGTGTTTCACGGGCAGAGTGAGGACATTGGGATGAAAACTGGACCGTCAGTAGCCTACATTCAGTAACTTTACCCACCCCCTGTCCGTCTTATGAAAATACTGTTTCAGTTTCAATCTCAGCTTTTTGTTTTATATATA
>CM060340.1:38175210-38200210 GCA_030674155.1 Stramonita haemastoma
TATTCCTCTGAATGCAATCGACACTTTTAAATTCTGAAAAGTGTCTTGCTGTAAGGTACCACAGCAGGTGGAGTTTCTATCACCGCCGGGACCTCTGATAAGGGCTCATCCAGGAGCCGAAACTCGAGTCAGGTCAGGCCAAAGGCATGGTTCTTAGAGTAAGAAATGCCTACAATGCTGCCACTGAAAGACATTTTTCCCTAGAATTTATTTATTATTATTTTTTTTTAATCTTTGATAAGTCATTTTCAAAATGATTGAGAAGTTGGTACTTGCACTTGTCTTTCCTCACTACTTTTTCCTCAATTATCCTCGATATAAAAGAATAAATAAATGAATTAAGAATAAAAAATCAATAAATATCTTCTTTTTTAAAAAATATAAAGGAACCTGCATACGCATATATTTCTGTTGTGTTCAACACACCGTTCCCGAAGTCGGAGAGTGGCTGTCTTGAGTGTGGGCAAAACGGCTGCACACGCAAAATCTCACCAATTAGGAAATCTTTGTGCTCTAAACCAAGACAGTTGAAATAGTCAAAAAAAAAAAAAAAAAAAAAAAAGAAGATAAAATAAACAAGATGAATCTTTACACAGTAAAGGGATAACATCGTTTAAACTAAAGTAAACTTGGGATTTTCTTGTTCTTGTTCATCTTGTTTTTGTTGTTGTTGTTGTTGTTGTTGTTGTTGTTTTTTTTCTTGCTCTTTAGTCTCTTCTTCTTCTTCTTCTTCTTCTTCTTCTTCTTCTTCTTTCTTTCTTCTTCTTCTTCTTCTTCATTCTTCTTCTTCTCTCTTCTTCCTCTTCTTCTTCTTCTTCTTCTTCTTCTTCTTCTTCTTCTTCTTCTTCTTCTTCTTCTTCTTCTTTTCTTCTTCATTCTTTCGCATTTCTTCGCATTCTTCTTCTTCGCATTCTTCCCTTCTTCTCTTCGCATTTACTTTCTTCTTCTTCTTCTTCTTCGCATTCTTCTTCTTCTTCTTGCAATTCTTCTTCTTCTTCCTTCTTTCGCTCTTCGCATTTTTCTCTATTCGCATTCTTCTTCTTCCTTCTTCGCAATTTCTCTATCTCTTCTTCTTTATCGCGTTTCTCTTTACGTTCTTATTGGCGTTGTTCTTTTCCTTTCTGGATGATGTTTATCTAACGTCATCATCCCCCAAAAGGCGGAATGATGGGGCCCCATTCATGGTGGGGGAAAACGGTGCATGCGCAAAATTTCAGCTTTGGTGAACCTCGGAGATCGAACTGCAGAAGAAAAAAAACCAACAAACGGGTCTATGCAGAGAAGAATCTGCAGAAGTGAAGGGAGAGAGAGAGAGAGAGAGAGAGAGAGAGAGAGAGAGAGAGGGGGGGGGGGACAGAGAGAGAGAGTGGAAGAGAGGGAGGGAGAGAGAGAGAGAGAGAGAGAGAGAGAGAGAGAGAGAGAGAGAGAGAGAGAGAGAGAGAGAGAGAGAGAGAGAGAGAGAGAGAGGAGAGAGAGAGGGAGAGAGGGAGGAAGAGAGAGAGAGAGAGAGAGAGAGAAAGAGACAGGGAGATGGAGAGAGAGAGAGTGGAAGAGAGGGAGAGAGGGAAAGAGACAGACAGCTAGAGGACAGGAAGAAGACAGACAGGCAGACAGAAGAGAAGAAGAAAACAGACAGAAAAGAGACAGACAGACAGAAAACAGACAGATAGAAAGTGACGCAGACAGAGACGAGACGACAGACAGACAGAAGACAGACAGACAGAAGAAGACAGAGATAGAGACAGACAGATAGAGAGATAGAAAGACAAACAGAGAGACATACAAACAGAGAGACACAGAGAGAGAGAGACAGACAGAGAGAGACAGGACAGTTTGGATTAGGCCTCGGCCCCAAATGAAAGGGTGTGTGAACAACACATTGCTTATACCTTAGGGGAACGGGATATCTTGGTGGTTAGAGATATAGTTAACGGGGTATCTTGGTGGTTACAGATATAGTTAACGGGGTATCTTGGTGGTTAGAGATATAGTTAACGGGGTATCTTGGTGGTTAGAGATATAGTTAACGGGGTATCTTGGTGGTTACAGATATAGTTAACGGGATATCTTGGTGGTTACAGATATAGTTAACGGGGTATCTTGGTGGTTACAGATATAGTTAACGGGGTATCTTGGTGGTTAGAGATATAGTTAACGGGGTATCTTGGTGGTTACAGATATAGTTAACGGGGTATCTTGGTGGTTACAGATATAGTTAACGGGGTATCTTGGTGGTTAGAGACATAGTTAACGGGATATCTTGGTGGTTAGAGATTACAGTTAACGGGATATCTCGGTGGTTAGAGATATAGTTAACGGGGTATCTTGGTGGTTACAGATATAGTTAACGGGGTATCTTGGTGGTTAGAGATATAGTTAACGGGGTACCTTGGTGGTTACAGATATAGTTAACGGGATATCTTGGTGGTTAGAGATATAGTTAACGGGATATCTTGGTGGTTAAGAGACATAGTTAACGGATATCTTGGTGGTTAGAGATATAGTTAACGGGGTATCTTGGTGGTTAGAGATATAGTTAACGGGTATCTTGGTGGTTAAGATATAGTTAACGGGATATCTTGGTGGTTACAGATATAGTTAACGGGATATCTTGGTGGTTACAGATATAGTTAACGGGTATCTTGGTGGTTACAGATATAGTTAACGGGGTATCTTGGTGGTTACAGATATAGTTAACGGGATATCTCGGTGGTTAGAGATTAGTTAACGGAATATCTTGGTAGTTAGAGATTAGTTAACGGATATCTTGGTAGTAAGAAATATAGTTTAGGGAACGGGATATCTTGGTGGTTAGAGATATAGTTAGGAACGGGACATCTCGGTGGTTAGAGATATAGTCAAGAACGGGATATCTCGGTGGTTAGAAATATAGTCTAGGGAACGGGATATCTCGGTGGTTAGAGATATAATCTAAGGGAACGGGATATCTCGGTGGTTAGAGATATAGTCAAAGGGAACGGGATATCTCGGTGGTTAGAGATATAGTCTAAGGGAACGGGATATCTCGGTGGTTAGAGATATAGTCTAAGGGAACGGGATATCTCGGTGGTTAGAGATATAGTCTAAGGGAACGGGATATCTCGGTGGTTAGAGATATAGTCTAAGGGAACGGGATATCTCGGTGGTTAGAGATATAGTCTAAGGAACGGGATATCTCGGTGGTTAGAGATATAGTCTAGGTGGGTGGGATCGGGATGTCCTGGTGGTTAAAGTGTTGCACTTGCGATCTGATGGACCGGAGTTTGTGCCATTCCCGAGATGTCCACTCAAAGGAATGTCCTCTGTAGTTTTACCTTCTTTATTATTTTTTTTTTTACCTTTTTTAGTTAGCACCAGACTCGACCGTAGTTCCCGGTTCTTTAACGTGCATATTTGTGACGCTCCACCACGTAAGAAGTCGCATTGCACCAGAGGTCAATTTTTAGTTATTGACATGTAATTAATCTGCAATAAAATGGCTATTCGATACAAACACACAAAAAACCAGATTGAATATCGGACAATTCTGTGCAAAGTTGTTGCAAATTGAAATGATACACTGCAGGACGTGATAAAATTTGATCGGGCAAGTTTATTTGCGTAACAGGTTGTCAGAATGAGGGCTTGGGTATTTTCAAAACACATTTACAAACAAAAGGAATATAATAATTTTAGAAAGATATGCCTTAATATTTCATTACAAGGTAGAATAACAGATACAGTTTAATAGTCGATCAAAATCTCAAAATTGACAACTTGACCCCAACCTGCCTTTAATGGTTCCTAGCGCAAAATTGGGTAATGTGCTAAGCGACTCATTTCGTGGTAATGGTGGAGCGTCACAAATGTAAAGATTCACCATGCTTTTAAAGGTCGTATATTTCTGAACTATACTACACGACGATTTGTGACTGGAAATGAAAAAAAAACCAAATTTGATGGCAATATTGAAAGTATTATTGTTAAGAAAATACACTTTGGACAATCCACAATACAATACCGTTTCCATTACTATTAAGGTCCTTAAACGCAACAACAAAGCTTAAACGTGTAAAAAAAAAAAAGTGGGTTCCCTTAGAAGTACTTACTTACCCCGTGGGGATGTCGGAGGTCTGTCAGTATAAATAGCATCTCCACCTTTCTGAAAATACCGTGCCAGGAATTCCCTCTTTTCTATCCTCTCTTTGTTTCTGCCTTGTCCCTTTTCTTCCTATCACCCTCCTTCGTGGCTATTTTCTGCCTTCTTGGTCAATTTCCCTGCCTTCGTTTCCCAGGAAGACTTAAAAGATCTTAATTCTCTCCTACGCAGAGGTTCGCTTGCGCTGGGCCTGACTTGTCAGGCGCTTAACGGCAGCACACCACAGTGCCCTCATATAGAGACAACAATGTGTTGCTGTCTGAGCGTTTGATAACGACGACGACGACGACAAGAATGCAAAGAAGAAGGAGAATTGCGAAGAAGAAGAAGAAAAAAAAAGTGTGCAAAAAAAAAAGAAGACCGTAAAGAAGAAGAATGCAAAAAGAAGAAATAATTGCGAAGAAGAAGAATTGCAAACAAGACTTGGAAAGATGACAAAGAAGAATTGCGAAGATGAAAAACTATGAAGAATTGCGAAGAAGAAAAAGAAGAATTGCGAAGAAGAAGAACAAGAACAAGAAGAACAAGAATAATAAGAAGAACAATAAGAACAAGAAGAACAAGAAGAACAATAAGAACAATAAGAACAAAGAACAAGATCAAGAACAAAAAGAAGCAGTGTTAATTACAGACAGGCATAACAACATTATCTAAAAGATCCATCTTCATTTCGCGTCTACTTATTGTATTTCGTACAACTTTCAGTCACCTCAGATTTCTCTATGGGAAATTCAGGATGCTCTTCCCTCCCCCCCCCCCCCCCCCAAAAAAAAAAAAAAAAAAAAAGAACACGTAATCACAAGAGATCCGTCACCCACGTTTCACTTGAAGTCACAGTCTTCCCTGAATACAGCACTGCTACTTTTATTCAGGCCAACTTTGAATGCACATAGAGAAACACATCTGTGTTAGTGATATTGTTTTGTTGATTTTTGCAAGTCCACATTGATTTCTAAAAGTAGAACTACATCATCAATTTGCAAAACAACACAAGAGAGAGAGGGGGGGGGGAAGAGATGGGGGTGAGGAAAGAGAGAGGAGGGGAAAAGAGAGAGACAGACAGACAGAGACAGAGAGAGAGACAGAGACAGAGACAACAGAGATAGAGAAAGAAAGAAAGAAGAGAGAGACATGAGAGAGAAGAGAAGAAGAGGAAAGAGAAGAAGAGAGAGAGAGAAGAGAAAGAAAGAAAGAAAGAAGAGAAGAAGAGAAAGAGAGAGAGAAAGAAGAGAGAAGAAAGAGAAGAGAGAGAGGAGAGAGAGAGGGAAAGAGAGGGGGAGAAAGAGAAGGAGGGGAAAGATGAGGAGAAGAGAGAGAGAAGAGAGAGAGAGGAGAGAGAGAGGAAGAGAGAGAGGGGAGAGAAGGAAAGAGAGGGAGAGAGTGAGGAAGAGAGAGGAGGGAAGAGAGAGAGAGAGAGAGAGAGAGAGAGAGAGAGGAGAGAGAGAGAGAGAGAGAGAGGAGAGAGAGAGAGAGAGAGAGAGAGAGAGAGAAGCAGGAAGGAAGACAGAAGGAAGCAAGGCAAGGCAAGGCAAGGCAAGGCAAGGCAAGGCAAGGCAAATTCTTTTATTCGAGGATAAGGAATAAGCACTCGTGTGTTGTTGTTTTTACATCCAATCCCCGCCCTTTTCAGGGATAACACCAAGATAAAAAGATAACTCTAACTAAACGACAACAATAATAATGATCCTAATACCAAGAGCAAGAAACCATACCAAGTATCAAACAACAGGCAAGAAATAAGACAGAGATACCATAATAAGGTAATGATATGAAAAGGCAGAGAAGAGAGAGAGAGAGAGGAGAGAGAGAGAGAGAGAGAGAGGAGGAGAGAGGGAGAGAGAGAGAGAGAGAGAGAGAGAGAGAGAGAGAGAAGAGAGGAGAGAGAGAGAGAAGAGAGAGAGAGAGACAGAGACAGAGAGAGAGAAGAGAGAGAGAGAGACAGAGAGAGAGAGACAGAGAGAGAGACAGAGAGAGAGAAGAGACAGAGAGAGAGACAGAGAGAGAGCACACAGAGAGAGACAGAGAGAGAGGGACAAGAGAGAGAGACAGAGAGGAGAGAAAGACGAGAAGAGAGAGACAAGAGAGGACAGAGAGAGAGACAGAGAGAGAGAGACAGAGAGAACAGAGAGAGAGAGACCAGAGAGAGAGAACAGAGAGAGAGACAGAGGAGAGACAGGGGAGAGAGAGAGAGAGAGAGAGAGCAACGAAGACCCGTGGTACAGTGTACACATCAGAGCAAGCTTTGCACCAAAATTAAAAATTACATCAATAACAAAAAGACAAAAAGATGCCGAATCAAGCTGAATATATTATTTACCAACTCATGCAAACAGAACAAACCAAAAAGATGTGCCCCAAACTGTTTCTAATCTTCGGGAGGGGGCGCGGGGGGGGGGGGGGGGGGTAGGGGAAGCAGTAAAAAGGTAACATTCTAAATATTATTTCGAGAAAAAAATCTGTCCCGGCTAAATCATCAGCGAATGCAGTAACATGATACTTGTTGATTGGTTGTTTAGTTGGCTGTTGGTGTGGTTGTTGTTGTTGTTGAGTTGGTTGGGTTGGTGGTGGTTGGTTGGCTGGTGTGGTTGTTGGTAGGTGTGGTTGTTGGTTGTTGGTTGGTTGGTTGTTGGTTGAATGATGCATTGTTGTAAAGGTTTGATTTGTTTTTTAGAAATAGAATGCAACATGTGACACTTGATATTAGAAAACAATGCTTGAGAAAAGAAAAAATAACTACAATACATATTGGTTTGAAAAAGAAAACCTGCAAAAAAAAAAACACATGACACATGGTTAAGTATATCACAACAAATCGAGACATATAACTAAAACCAAAGAAAAGGAAAAACAAAAACCAAGCAAACGAAAAAAAAAACACACGATAAAACGGAAAAAGAAAATAAAGCAAGATAAATTTTTTTCTTTAAATCAGGCAGAGAAATAAAACAGAGACAAACAAAAACTCTAGTAAACCAAAGAAGAAAATAATAAAGGATGATGAAAATAAAAATAGAAAAAAACGACTAAAAGGAGAAAAATCAAGCAAAACCATCACATTCATGAAACCTGGTTTTGTTTTGTGTTGTTGTTGTTGTTTTTTGACAACCACCACCATCAACAAATCCAATCACCTTGGATGCTGGGGAAGGAAGCCTATTCTACTTGCCAAGATCAAAAACGGTGCAAGACTAGAATCAAACGTAGACCCCTCCTTTTGTCACAACAACAACAACAACAACATCAACACACATACATACACAGAGCAACTCCGTTTCACACACACACCACACGCCTGGGTCATTCCATTCCTGGGACTCCGACAGCACCTGGACTAAGACAGTGACTGGTCCTCCGACACGTTCAACTTTTCTACTTACGCTTTTACCAGGATCTGTACCACTGTTCCCCCCCCCCCCCTCTCTCTCCTCCTCTTCTCTCTCTCTCTCTCTCTCTCTCTCTCTCTCTCTCTCTCTCTCCTCTCTCTCTCTCTCCTCTCCCCTCTCTCTCTCCCTCTCTCTCTCTCTCTCTCTCTCTCTCTCTCCTCTCTCCTCTCTCTCTCTCCCCTCTCTCCTCTCTCTCTCTCTCTCTCTTCTCTCTCTCTCTCTCTCTCTCTCTCTCTCTCTCTCTCTCTCTCTCTCTCTCTCTCTCTCCTCTCTCTCTCTCTCTCCAAAACTAGTTTATAGTCTTTTGTAAAGCAACAAACAACCCAACAACAACAACAACAACCAAAAAAAAAAAAAAAAGAAAAAAGAAAACGAAAGAAAAACAACCCACTGTTGGCACGAGTTTGTCACTTTTTGTCTTGAAGACTATACCACTAGTTCCAAACTTGTTGGTAGTTCAGATAGCAGCAGAGAGGGAGGGAGAAGGTGCTGAAACAAGTTTTTGAAAGAGAAGGCAGAAGAGGAGAGAACTGCTATATAAAGCTTTTCTGGCACATGCGCAGAGAGAGGATGACCTGGACAAGACAAAAAGCGTGGGATGAGGAGAACGCTTGTGCAAGCGAGATGATGATGAGGATGATGATGATGAGGATGACTGGGAAAGAGGGAGGGGGAGGGGGGAGGGGGGGGAGGAGCAGAGATGGTAGGACTGTATAGGTGGGAGAGGAAGAGGAGGCGGAGGAGGAAGTTGGAGGAGGTTGGAGGAGGAGGAGGAGGAGGAAGGGGGGGGAGAGGGGGAGAGAGAGAGATAGAGAGAGAGGGGGGGGGAGGGAGAGAGAGAGACAGACAGACAGACAGAGAGACACAGAGACAGACAGAGAGAGACAGAGAGAGAGAGACAGACAGAGAGAGAGAGAGAGCTGAGAGAGAGAGGAGAGGACGAGAGACAGAGACAGAGAGAGAGAGAGAGAGACAGAGAGAGAGAGAGTTCTTCGCGCAGCTTTGTTGTGTGCTGGACAAAGACAGTGGAGTTTGGTGGTGGGTTTTTTTTGGGGGGGGGTTGGGGGGAGAGGGGTAGAGTGGGAGCTGGGGGGTGGGGGGTGAGGGGTGGGGGGGGTTTTTTTTTGGGTCTTGGACTGAGCGAGATGTTAGGCACTGGCTGGACTGACTGACTGACTGCCTGGCTAATACTGTAATAGACACAATTGTCTGCAAGCCAGTTTGCATGTTACTTTCTCTTTCCCACTGCCTGTCTGTCTGTCTGTTCCGTTCGTCTGTTTTCTTTGTCTCTGTCTGTCTGTCTGTTTCTCTTGTTTTCTTTGTTTGTCTGTCTGTCCGTTTGTATGTCCTTCTCGATCTACTTTTCTGTGTCTGTCTGGCTGGCTGGCTGGCTGGCTGTCCGTCTGGCGCTGTCTGTCTGGCTGTCTCTATCTCTCTCTCTCTCTGCATATCTATCTATCTATCTATCTATCTATCTATCTATCTATCTTATCTATCTATCTATCTATCTATCTATCTATCTATCCTATCTATCTATCTATCCATCCATCTATCTATCTATTTATCTATCTATCATCCATATATCTATCTATCATCTACTATCTATAATCTTTTGTCTGTCTGTCTATCTATCCATCTGTCTGTCTTCTGTTGTCTGTCTGTCTATTTATCTACATCTGTTTCTGTTTGTGTCCCTCCCCAATGTGTGTGCATATGTGTGTGTATTTATGTGTGTGTGTGTATGTATGTGTGTGTATGTATGTATGTATGTATGTATGTTGTATGTGATGTGTGTATGTATGTATGTATGTATGTATGTATGTATATGTATGTATGTATGTATGTATGTATGTATGTATGTATGTATGTATGTATGTATGTATGTATGTATGTATGTATGTATGTATGTATGTATGTATGTATGTATGTATGTATGTATGTATGTATGTATGTATATGTACATGTACATGTATGTATATGTGTGTGTGTTTGTGTGTATGTGTGTGTATGTGTGCGTGTGTGTATGTGTGTTATGTGTGTGTGTGAAGTGTGTTGTGTGTGTTTGTATTGTATGTATATGTGTGTGTATGTGTGTTGTGTGTGTGTGTGTGTATGTATGTATGTGTGTGTGTATGTTTGTGTTGGTGTGTTGTATATGTATGTATAGTGTGTATGTGTGTATGTGTGTTATGTGTGTGTGAAGTGTGTGTGTGTGTGTTTGTATATGTATGTATATGTGTGTATATGTGTGTGTATTGTGTGTATGTGTGTGTGTATTATGTTGTATGTATGTATGTATGATGTATGTATGTATGTATGTATGTATGTATGTATGTATGTTGTATGTATGTATGTATGTATTAATGTATATGTAATGTATGTATTGGTGTGTGTTTGTGTAGTGTGTGTATGTGTGTGGTGTATGTGTGTGTATGTATATGTATGTATAGTGTATGTGTGTGTAGTGTGTGTGTGTTGTGTGTATTGTGTGCGTGTTGATGTATAGTATGATATGTGTGTGTGTGTATGTATTGTAGTATGTTATGTGTGTGTGAAGTGTGTGTTTGCTGTGTCTCTGTTTTTGTCTTATACAATTCAGACAGAACTGCATGTAAAACACAGATTTTCTGTCAGAAAGACTTATTGTCTCTGTCCATAAGTAGATTTGTTGGCCCAAAAACAGCTCATAAATTTCAAGTTTTGTCATCAACATACTAAAACTGGAGAGAGGGTGAGAATCGGGGGTGGGGGAGGAGGGAGGAAGGAGGGCGGTGCGTGTAGATCAGGGAGGGGGGGGGGGGGGGGTAGAGTGAGTGAGAGAGAATGAGAGTGTGTGTGTGTGTGTGTGTGTGTGAGAGAGAGAGAGAGAAGAGTGTGTGTGTGGGGTGTGTGTGTGTGTGTGTGTGTGTGTGGTGTGTGTGTGTGTGTGTGTGTGTGCTTGTGTGTGTGTGAGAGAGAGAGAATGCGCGGTGTGTGTGTGTGTGTGTGTGTGTGTGTGGTGTGTGTGTGTGTTGTGTGTGTGTGTGTGTGTGTGTGTGTGTGAAAGAGAGAGGTGGTGTGTATGTGTGTATGTGTGTACGTGTGTATGTGTGTGTATGAGAGAATGAAACAGACAGAGAGACAGACAGACAGACAGACAGAAGACAGACAGACAGACAGACAGACAGACAGACAGACAGACAGACAGACAGACAGACGCAGAGAGAGAAGAGAGACTGAGAGAAACATGGAATCTTTCTAAGCTGAAAAACTGTTTTAGAAATCGTTATGTCGTGGAGTTTTTTTCAGTTATTTTCTTGAGGTGTTGAATGCACCATGTTTCTTTTGAAGAGCAATATAGCAGAGTTCTTTTTTTATCCATAGGACTCTGAAAAGTATCTCAAGACTTTTGGATTTATTGGTGGTTTTGTTTTTTGTGGGGGGATTTATTGGAGGGGAAAGAGGGGGTTTGGGGTGGGGGGAGGGTTGCCCTCATTTTTTTCTCTGCCAAGAAGGAGGGTGGCAGGATGGTTAAGACATGCGCCTGCCAACAAATAAACCGTGAAATTCTGGGTTCGATTCCCAGTCTCACCCTTTCGTCCACCTTTGACGAAAAAAAAATCGAACTGAATGTCAAAGCCCCTCGGATAAGACTATATAAACTGAGGCCCTGTGTGCGAACGCACGCAGAAAAGTCGGCCATTGTGTGCTGGTAGGAACAGATGACCGAAACAAAAAGAAAAACCTCATGCACACAGGTGTCGTGTTTAGACACCATCCCCGAAGTCGGAATGTGGCTACCTAAATGGGTGGAGCGGGGAGAGGGGGGGGGGGGGGGGTACGGTCGCATACGCTAAAATGTCACCATTGGCGAACCTAGGAACTCTAGCCGAGGAACGAAAACAAAATGCGTTGCTGGGAACACTGTAGTAAAAAAAATAATTATAATGATAATAAATGATAATAAATAATAATAATAATAATAATAATAATAATAATAATAATAATAATAATAAATGATAATAATGATAATAATAATATTGTTAGTTAGTAGTATTAGTAGTAGTAGTAGTAGTAGTAGTGTAGTTAGTAGTAGTAGTAGTAGTAGTAGTATCATCATCATTATTATTATTATTATAAGCCATTCAAAAGGACACAAAGACACATGAAGACGGGAAAATCAGAAGGAAATAAAAAGAAAATGGGTGGCACTGCTCTTGTGGCGACGCGCTCTCCCTCAGGGAAGAGCAGCCCCGAATTTCACGCCGATAAAATCTTTTTGTGACAGATAGTTATATACGAACATGATTTACCTCACTTTTGATATGATATCAGAACACTTTGCGGATTCTTATTTTTATTTTTTTTATTTTTACTTTTTCTTTTATATAGATAGATAGATAGATAGATAGATAGATAGATAGATAGATAGATAGATAGATAGATAGATAGATAGATAGATAGATAGATAGATGGATGGATGGATGGATGGATGGATGGATAGATGATGGATGGATGGATATATATATATTATGTGTATATATATATATAATATATATGTATATATATATATATATATATATATATATATATATATATATATCATATATCATACATATTACAACATAATAATATTATGATATATTATCTTTATGTTGTTTTTTTATATTCCTCTATAATTTTATATGCAACATTTTTTTTTTGTTTTGCTTTGCTCCTTGGTAAGTGCTTTGAATTTTACCTAAGACGAGATTTGCAATACGCGACCGTTTCTGACCCACCATGAAGGTAGCCACTGTCCCCCTTCAGGGAGGATGTTGAAACACGACACCTGTAGGCATGCGGGTTTTGTTTGTTTGTTTGTTTTTAAATGGTCAGCCCTTCCTTCCGGTTCGTAATGGCCCACTCTTGCAAAAGGTGGAACGGGTTTATGTTCTCATCCGAAAGATTTTAGGGGGAGGGAATTCGGTACTGATAATAAAACCAAGGGGACAATCCCCTCGAACGGCTACAAGCATTCGGATGAGACTATAAACCGAGGTCCTGTATGCGAACGCACGCAGAACATCTTTCGCACACGTTAAAACCCCATTCCTCAATTCCGAAGGGTAGGCCATTGTGTGCCGGTTGGGGACAGATGACAAAATTGACAAAACTGCATACACACGGGGACTATTTGTTAAAGAAAAAAAAAAAAGGACACGAGTGCTTATTCCACAATCCTCGAAATAAAAAACTAAGTAAGTGAGTAAAGTTTGATTTGTTTTTGCAAGATATAGCGCCATATAATTTCCATGTATTATTATTATCATTATTAAAGTGACTCGAACCCGAGCGGTCAGGTCACGAGGTGTATGACCACCTGCCCTTGTATGCAATTCTAACTCATCTCCCGCTGAAACCTGCACTAAGAGTGCTCTTGAGATAAACCCACTTGCCAGCCGTCAGTTTGCGCCTAGCCGCGCGACCAGTCACATCAGGAGAGTGCCTTCCTTCTGTTTTCTGTTCTGTGCCTTTCTTTTAGAGTGGATGGGGAGGTCTGTATATAAATCAAAACAAAGCTCAAACTACAACTCAAGACTCTTTAGTTATCTCAAACTGAGAGATGTTTCTGGCCTTACAGGCTTTACTGTCCTCTGCTATTGATAGTCAGTTCTATTAGATCTGACAATAGCATGACTGCTGTATTAACTAAAGGGGATCTAGCAGATCATAAACCTGTGACATTGACCAAAGAAATCTGAAAATGATGTATCAGCAAAGATATCACAATCAGGTATGCTTGCACTGCTTGGTCAGAAAATTGTATGTCATAAAATTGTCCATTTCATGGTATGTTGAATGGTAGTTTGTACTAAGCCTTCTTAAAGAGGCTGTAGCATTACTTGCTTTCTTCCCTGTAGGGGACTCTTTTGCTGCGTGCATAAAACAAACTACCTGTTCTAGATATATATCTTTTTGACCTGACTGACATGCTTATGCAATTGATGCTTGCATTATCAGCTTGAATTATCCCTCTTTCCATTGTTTTCCAACCCTCTTTCTTTGCGCTGCTTCCAAGAGTATTGCCAAAGAATGCCAGACAAAACAGAAGAAATAACTGTTGTGCCTCTGCAGACAAACCCAGATGTTTTATCTCTTGGTGTAAAAAAGGGAGATAATCAGACCCCTGCTTTTCTCAAATAGAGATAGCTTCTGTATCATTCCATGATCCCAACCTCAAACACCATGTGAGGAAGGAACTCAAGGTACTGATAAGCAAATATCTGACAAAGATGGAATACATGTGGCCCACGCCGACACCATCATGCTTCCCTAGCAGGCATCCACTGTCTAATATACAACATGTACATCAACAAGTGGCAGTGGTACGCTAAGGTTTCACCTTTTTCAGTCAATGGCATCAATTTTCTAGCCTTTCTCAAATCAGAAGAGAAAGCCTCACTAAAATTTTGATGGTGTTAATGTTCTTTTGGTGTTACATACCTAGTTAAAATATTCATGGATGGGGCTTTGAAGCTAATCCAGTGCTGAACAGTCAAAGGAAAGGATTAAAACCTGTGATGCCAATGTGGAGTTAGATATATATTAAAATGTTGACACTGAAAGAATTTTTAAAATAAAGGGGGAAAAAGCTTATCATGCTTCTTACTCCCCTCACTGGACAATGTTGCCAAAACCTGAATGCACTAGACTTGTCAGGCATGTCAATGATGGACAACAAAATGCACTTTTTATTTTGCAAATAGCATATTGAAGCATACTTGACATGGGGATCACCAGGATCCTATAGAACTGCCTTAACCAAATGATACGCTGGGTGTTGTAGCAACACTAATATTATACTTGAGAACAGCTTCTCTGAGAAAAGACAATTGTAAAAAATTTCATTGCCTTACAGGCCCTCAACATAGTGTTAACAGAGACACTATTATTATAGCTCACTGGAAGCCATACACTCTAGCTGTTGCAGACTAAGAAACTGATGTTTATACAGCACCAGCCTACTAAGGTGGTTAGTGCTCCTGCCCCAGGCTGCAGGTGCCTATCAGTGTTGTTATGACAGCTGCTGGCTGGACTAGGGAGTCTATTTACACCTGCTTTTATAGCAAAATGATTAACTGTGGCAAACCACACTTTGGACAGGTCTTTATGTAATACTAATTTGTCAAAGATGAAGTTGATCTGTTCTTTTTGCAACTCATAACCACTGTTGCTCTAAATATCTCAAGAGCACTCTTAGTGCAGGTTTCAGCGGGAGATGAGTTAGAATTGTATAAGACAAGGAGAGACTTACCTGGTAAGTTGAGTCTTGTCGAGAATTCTGACGAATTTCTCCCGATGAAACCGGAACAGAGTGCACTTGCCCTCCCTTTAATTCTGTTACCCACCCATATAGACCAGTAGCTCTATAACCTGTGTGTTGTATCTTCACTGACTCAGTGTTTATTCGTTGCACTCTCAATGACTGACGGCTGGCAAGTGGTGTTTATCTCAAGTGCACTCTGTTCCGGTTTCATCGGGAGAAATTCGTCAGAATTCTCGACAAGACTCAACTTACCAGGTAAGTCTCTCCTTGTCTTATACAAATAACATTCACCTCATAAACTCAGGCCATCAAAGAAGCACCACCGTCCACACACACACACACACACACACACACACACACACACACACACACACACGCACACACACACACACACACACACACACACAACTACTGACTTTTATTCTTGCGCTTGTTGCAAGGTTCAGAAGAACTTTGAAAAAAAAAAAAAAACAAGGAGTCTGGCACTCCACAACTCAACGAAATATGAGGCCAGGCAGGAGTGTTTTGGTAACACTTTTTTTGTTTGTTTGTTTACTTCATCACTAATAACACAACAACACAACGCACACACCACTTGTTCTTGGCCAATTCCTGGCTGCTCTTCCACCAACCCATTTTAAAAAGTAATACTCCTTCACGCTGAAACCGCTCAATCCACCAAGCGGATCCAGACGTTCGAGACAAAATGCTTCAGGCGACTGCTTGGCATTTCCTGGAAGGATCGGAAAACAAAACACCTTTGTGCGAAGTCAAGTCGCACTGATGGCTGGCCCTCAGGAACCCCTACTAGCCACTGTCAAGAAAAGGAAGCTGGCATGGTTCGGCCATGTCACACGCCACAACACCCTCCCCAAGACAGTCCTACAAGGAACGCTAGAAGGTGGCAGACGCCGAGGCAGACAAACCAAGAGCTGGATGGATAACATCAAGGAGTGGACCCACCTGGACAGTCCAACACTCATTCGGAAGGCGGAGGACAGGGCTGGATGGCGACGGCTGGCTGCAGAATCGTCTCTCATGTCTCCTCCACGACCGTTTTGGTCATTAGAAAGAAAGAAGAAAAAGACTCCATCACGTAATCTTATGACGTAAGGGCTAAAGTGATGATATTATAAATTTCGTCATTTTCGCCGGTCGCCTTTATCGATATCACTCCCCTCTGGCTTTGAACTAGGGGGGTGATTTTTAAACGTTACAGTGCGTAAAGTGCACACTATCACAACACTGAAGACAGGTTTTTTCCTCTCCTCTGTTCCTCGGCTAGAGAGTCCCAGATTCACCAGGTGAGATTTGGGTGGTTGTGACCATCTTCACCCACCATTAAGGTAGACGCATTCTATCTTCGGGGTTACTAATGGCATGGTTTTATTTGGTTTTGGGGGGGGGGGGGTTGTTTGTTGTTGTTGGTTTTTTTGCTTTCTCACATTTTGTGTTTTCGCTTTTCTTCCATGTGTTACAGCAGGTAACGGGTTCTGTATGTGTACGCCACTCTATATAGTAATAATAATAATGATGATGATTATTATGATTATGATTATGATTATGATTATTATTATTATTAATATTTAATTATTATTATTATTATTATTATTATTATTATTATTAATTATAATTGATGATGATGATAATAATATAATATATGGGATATTTATAGCGCTGAATCTTGTAGAGTACACAAATCAAAGCGCTTATCATGATTATCAAGGTAAAAGGTAAAGGTGTCCGATAACCTAGACGGTCATAGGGGAGCGAGGCATCAGAGACCTCAGCTTCTCTAGGGGCCAGCATATTGAGGGCGGCGCCCATCTCCTCTCCCTCGCTGCTTTCCCATCCCTGACCCTAAAGAGGGCAGGTACCCATTGACAGCCGGGCGAACTGGGGGGACTGTACTGAAGCCAAGGCGCGCAATCGGTCATTTACAAAACTGCATACACTCGGGGACTGGATGAAAAAAAGCACAAGAGTGCTTATTCCATTATCCTCGATATAAAAGAATAAATCAATCAATCAATCAAATAAATCAAACGCACACACACACACACACACACACACACACACACACACACACACACACACACACACACACACACACACACACACCACACACACACACACACACACACAGGCAGACAGGGTTCATAGTCCTATCTGAAAACCACGTGAGGAAGTGGAATCAGAAGCAGCTTTTGTTGTTGTTGTTGTTGTTGTTTTTTGCGTTCCCCAGCTTAAAACTCTGGGGGGGTCACCCAGAATGTGCACTCTGACTCACTCATCCCACCCGGGAATCACTGTGAGATTGAAACTGCCACACTGAATGAGAAGTTTGCCTGTATGACTGTTTTCAAGTACCTCGCCATATAGGCAGCCATACTCCGACTTCAGGGGATTTTTTTTCTCCTTTCAAAGGAGAGTGCAGCACCCATGTGTACGGAGTTTTGTAGATTCTGTCATCCGTTCCCACCGGTACACAATGGCCTACACTTCCGAGAGGCGGAACGGGTTTTACGTTTGCGCAAGATGTTCCGCGTGCGTTCGCACACGGGACCTCGGTTTATAGTCTCATCTGAAGGACTTTTGGGAAGAGTGGAGTCAGCACTGATGTTAACTCCAGAGGAAAAAATCCTCTCATGAGATTCGAACTCGAGTCAGCAGATCACCAGCACACCACTCTAACACCAGGTTATCCCGTTCCCATGTAATATCATGTGGCACATAACAGCAAAGAACGGGGACGGGGTAGCCTAGTGGTCAGAACATTGCGCTCGCAATTTGACAACCCGGGTTCGATTCCCGTTGGAGGGGATTTTTCCCCTGGAGTTAACATCAGTGCTGACTCCACTCTCCCTAAAAGTCCTTCGGATGAGACTATAAACCGAACATCTTGCGCACACGTTAAATCCTGTTCCACTTTTCGTAAGAGTAGGCCATTGTGTGCCTGTGGGAACAGATGACAAGACTTACAAAACAGCGTACACCTGGGGACTGGATGTAAAAAAAAGAATATTATGAGTGTTTTATTCCATTATCCTAGATATAAAAGAACATAAAAGATATGAAAGAAAAAAAAAAAGACCATTCACAGTGCCAGACCTGACTGGAGTTTCCCCCGTGGATGGACATAACGCTCATCATCAGAAAATATCAGCAACAGTAGTCCCTTTTCTGCCTCCCTTGAAAAGAACTTTGGGAGATGGGCAAGACAGGGGGGGGGGGGGGGGTTGTGAGTTGTGAGTGAGACAGACACAGAGAGACAACACAGACACCAAGAAAACAAAAGCAACGAGAGAAAACTTGTGACTTCAGACACAGTAAGGACTTCTGGGGTCTCTCTCTTGAGATTCTTTCAGACTTCAGACTTCAGACTTTTACTCTACATCGTTAGAATTAGATTTTTTTTAATGGCAAACAATGTTGGGTCTCTAAAATCAGGCAACTACTATTTATTAAGTACTGGATATAATATCGTTTGGTTAAACCAAGGAGTAGGAGACATAAAAATGTTCTTGCATGTCTTTAAACAGAGAATTGTAGATTGGTTTTGCTCAGGATGGACTGGCACCATTAGAGATCGTGTGCGATATGAGTTATAGAAACTTTAAGACGATTTTTGAAAAGAGAAGTATATCGGAAATGGAGGCATATTGTTTTCGCGTTGCAGTCACATAAGTGCATTTCAATGTTTACCATTGAACAATAATACACAGAGGTATAATAGTTTAAACGAAGTTAAGCAATGTCCTTTAAGTAAAGACCAAATAAGAATGAAGAACACTTTTGTTGCATTGTCCTGTCTATGAAGATTTGAGAGAAAGTTTCTTAAAGATTCAAAAGACTTCCTTACGTGTGCTACTCAAAGCTATCATACCTGCTGATAGGCACAATTTATCACGATTCATTTCTCATGCAATCAACACAAGAGTAAGATAACTTTCTAGAAACTGGTCTACATTTAAATCATGGTTGATTAGGACGACGTGAATTGCTTTGTGATGAATATTTAAGATATGGTGTATACAACTTTCTTGTCTTATTATTGCTGATACATTAATTCATATACAATATCCTGATAGTAATATGTTTATAAACCCTTATGCATATGCCACACTCTACGCCCACCATTCTTTTCTATTGTGGTCTAAGGCCTGTGTACAGTAAAAGTCTGAAGTCTCTCTCTCTTATGAGAGAGAAGACTCTGACAGGAGACAAAGGTGGAATCCAAGAAGGACAAAGAACTACTTTCGCACACCAACAACAACAACCAACCACAACACCACAACATACAACCTCCGCAATTCAAACCTGACCTTACATTACATTGCCTCTGACGTAACGGTCATATTCCACACAACATCCTACCCCTGTCCACCCCCCACCCCTAACCCCACACCCTAACCTTACACTTATATCTATCAGGGAAATTCCAACCCCCCACCCCCACCTCATCCCCACCGCATCCCCCCCTCCCTTCCAAAGCGTTTCTCTCTCTCTCTCTCTCTTCTCTCTCGTCTCTACTCTCTCTCTCTCTCTACTCATCTCTCCTCTCCTCCTTCTCTCCTCTCCTACTCTCTCTCTTCTCTCTTAACTCTCCCCTCGACTCTTCTCTCGTCTGCTCTCTCTGCACTCTCTCTCTCATCCTCACTACTCATCAATCTCTCTCCTCTCTCTCTCCTCTCCTCTCTCTCCCTCTCTCTCTCCTCTCTCTCATCTCTCTCTCTCTGTCTGTCATGTCTCTGTCTGTCTCTCTGTCTCTCTCTTCTCTGTCTCTCTTCTCTCTGTCTCTCTTCTCCTCCTTCTCTTCTCTCAGTCTTCTGTCTCTCTCTCTCTCTCTCTCTCTCTCTCTCTCTCTCTCTCTCTCTCTCTCTCTCTCCTCCTCTCTCTCTCTCTCTCTCTCTCTCTCTCTCTCTCTCTCTCTCTGTCTGTCTTCTCTGTCCTGTCTCTGTCTGTCTGTCTGTCTGTCTGCTCTCTCTCTCTCTCTCTCTCTCCTCTCTCTCTCTCTCTCTCTCTCCTCTCTCTCTCTCTCTCTCTCTCTCCCTCCCTTCTCTCTCTCTCTCTCTCTCTTCTCTCTCTCTCTCCCTTCTCGTCTCTTCTCTTCTTCTCTCTCTCTCTCTCTCTCTCTCTCTCTCTCCCTCTCTCTGCATCTCCTCTCATCTCTCTCTTCTCTCTCTCTCTCTCTCTCTCTCTCTCTCTCTCTCTCTCTCTCTCTCTCTCTCTCTCTCTCTCTCCTCTCCTCTCTCCTCTCTCTCTTCCCCTCTCTCCCCCCTCTCTCTCTCTCTCTCTCTCTCTCTCTCTCTCTCTCTCTGTTCAGAGAGGTCAGCAACACACGAAGTGACACTGACAGACCAGACACATGAATTAAACATGCTTCCCTGCGACATGCCAAGCAAATTCAGCCAGATATGTTGACAGGTGTACTTGCGAATATTAGACTTAGGTTCAATAGGGGGATTTAAACCCCAGGACATGTAGGGAACGGGGACGTTGGTTAATGACCCCTAAGGTCGTGTTGCTTTGTCTCTTTGTGCACTGGTGTGTGTTGTTGTTTCGTGGAGCAGACCTCCTTGGGGAGGCTGTGACAAAGTTAGCAAACAGCACTGCAACGAAATGGGGAGACCGTTAGTAACTGTGGCGTTTTCACATTGCCTGACAGATGTAGTAACGTTTCATACATTGTTTCTTCGTCTTTGTATTCTTCTTCTTCTTCTTTTTTTTTTCTTCTTGTTCTTGTTTGTTCTTGTTGTTGTTCTTTTCTTTTGTTCTTTTTTTCGTTTTTTCTTCTTTTCTTCTTCTTCTTCTTCTTCCATTCTTCTTCTTCATCAATTCTTCTTCTTCCTTCTTCGCAATTCTTCTTCGCAATTCTTCTTCTCATTCTTCTTCTTCTTCTTCTTCGCAATTCTTCTTCTTCTTCTTGATTCTTCTTTTCTTCTTCTTCGCAATTCTTCTTCGCAATTCTTCTTCTTCATTCTTCTTCTTCTTCTTCTTCTTCTTCTTCTTCTTCCTTCTTCTTCTTCTTCTTCTTCTTTCTTCGCAATTCTTCTTCGCAATTCTTCTTCTTCCTTCTTCGCAATTCTTCGCAATTCTCTTTTTCTTTTCTTCTTCTTCGCAATTCTTATTCTTATTCTTCTTCTTCTTCTTCATTCTTCTTCTTTCTTCTTCTTCTTCCTTCTTCTTCTTCGCAATTCTTCTTCTTCGCAATTCTTCTTCTTCGCAATTCTTCTTCGCAATTTTTCCTCTTCTTTTATTCTTCATTTTTCTCTTCTTCTTCTTCTTCTTCTTCTTCTTCTTCTTCTTCTTCTTCTTCTTCTTCTTCATTCTTCTTCCATTCTTCTTCTTCTTCTTCTTCTTCTTCTTCTTCTTCTTCGCAATTCTTCTTCTTCTTCTCTTCTTCTTCTCTTCTTCTTCTTCTTCTTCTTCTTCTTCTTCTTCTTCTTCTTCTTCTTCGCAATTCTTCTTCTTTCGCAATTCTTCTTCTTCCAATTCTTCTTCTTCGCATTCTTCTTCTTCGCAATTCTTCTTTCTTCGCAATCTTCTTTCCATTCTTCTTCGCAATTCTTCTTCTTCTTCGCAATTCTTCTTCTTCTTCTTCGCAATTCTTCTTCTTCTTCGCAATCTTCTTCTTCCCTCTTCGCAATTCTTTCTTCTTCTTCTTCGCATTCTTCTTCTTCTTCTTCGCAATTCTTCTTCTTCTTCTTCGCAATTCTTCTTCTTCTTCTTCGCAATTCTTCTTCTCTTCGCAATTCTTCTTCTTCGCAATTCTTCTTCTTCTTCGCAATTCTTCTTCTTCTTCACCTATCCTACCGCACACTGTAGTCTAGAAGACTGCCGGGGACCCACTTAATATTTTGAAACATTATCAATTTGTTATAGTGTGCAGAAAAAAAGAAAAGAAAAGAAGTGTGTTCCAGATCTTGGAGACAGCTTTTTCAAACTTTTTTTTTCTGAAGTTGTATTAAGTGACGAAAGGGATTTCAGTTTGTCGGAACAGTATTTCGTTCTTGCAAATGTATCCCGTGTGTGTGTGTGTGTGTGTGTGTGTGTGTGTGTGTGTGTGTGTGTGTGTGTGTGTGTGTGTGTGTGTGTGTTGTGTGCTGTGCGTGTGCGTGTGTGTGTGTGTGTGTGTGTGTGTGTGTGTGTTGTGTGTGTGCGTGTGTGTGGTGTGTGTGTGTGTGTGTGGTGTGTGTGTGTGTGTGTGTGTGTGTGTGTGTGTGTGTGTGTGTGTGTGTGTGTGTGTGTTAGCGATTTTTGTTGTTACTGTTGTTGTTTTCTTATGTGGAGGGTGTCTTTCTTTTCCTGATTGTATACCTTTACCAAGAAAGGGTAAGTGTATATTTGAATCGTAAGACAAACAGCTCCAAATCGGACAATTCTTATTGTCTTGGTGAGCGTGTCAATCGGATAAAACAACAGATTTTCCCCGGAAAAGTTCAGGAGTACTTGTGTTACGTTCGCGCGCAGTCTTGGCTGTTGTTATTTTTTTTAATATCTAATATAATAAAATAATATATATATGATAATGATAATATATGATGATATAATAACATATAATAATATATATGATAATATAATGATAATATGATGATGACTGTGATGATATGATGATATGTATGATAATAATAATGATAATGATATAATAATGATAATAATAATAATAATAACAATTAATAATAATAATAATAATAATAATATAATGATAATAATAATATATAATAATAATATAATAATATATAATAATAATAATAATAACAAAAAACAAAACAACAACAACACATGGAATTTATATAGCGCCATATGCTTGCAAAAACAAATCAAAGCGCTTGCATTCGACCCATACAACACACAAGCGATCAATAACGGTTTATAGTTTTAGCCAATATTTATATAACATCTTGCTATTGCTATCAGCTTGAGTCGTGTTTTCATGTGTCTGATGGGCTAAGTAGTTTGAAAATAAATAATTTCCAGCTACTTTTGGACTTATGTGCAAAGCTGACCCGTCTGGACCCAGTTACCTACAACAATCCTTTTCCCACCCCTTTATTCTGACGGGATAGCCTAGTGGTCAGAACATTGCGCTCGCAATTTGACGACCCGGGTTCAATTCCCGTTCGACGGGATTTTTCCCTTGAAGTTAACATCAGTGCTGACTCCACTCTCCCCAAAAGTCTTTCGGATGAGACTATAAACCTAAGCCCCGTGTGCGAACGCACGCAGAACATCTTGCGCACACGTTAAATCCTGTACCGCTTTTCGTAAGAGAGGCATTTGTATTGCCGGTGGGAACAGACGACAAGATTTACAAAACTGCATACACACGGGGATTGAATGTAAATAAAAAAAAGCACATGAGTGCTTACTCCATTATCCTCGATATAAAAAGAATAAATAATAAAAAAAATAATAAATAAAAGAATAAACAAATGAATGATAATGACTAAATAAAAATGAATACATAAATGAATACAATGAATACATAAATGAATAAATAGATAATAAATAAATAAATAAATATAAATAAATGATTAAATAAACAATCCATTTGACGACACCGTACACACGTTGTTGGGACTGTACGTCAGAGCATCCTTTCCTCTGGGCTACCCTCCTATCATCTCCCCTGACTGCCCCCTTTCCTATCCCTGTCTGCTGACTGTGGAGGGATAACTGCTTACTTTGGAGTTAAGAGATGATCGCAAGTCCTCTGGAATAGCAAGAACATCGCCATCAGCTTCAAGATCAGACTGAAGCGCTCCCTGATCATGTCCTTAGTTTTGTACGCATGTGAAACATGGACCATAGCAGCAGAACATTGAAAGAAGGATACAGGCAATGGAGATGAGATGCTTTCGCAAACTTCTTGGCATTTCATACAGAGATCACGTCACTAATGAAGAAGTAAAAAGTAGAATAAAGAATGCCGTGGGTCAATATGAAGAGCTCCTAACTACAGTGAAAAAACGCAAGCTAAAGTGGTACGGGCACGTCACACGAACGTCTGGACTGGCTGGCCAAGACAGTCTTACAGGGAACAGTAAGGGGAAGGGAGACGAAGAGGCAGACAGAGGAAACGATGGGAAGACAACATCAGAGATAGGGCAGGCTTTCGGTGGAGATCTGATACGGAGGGCGGAGGACCGTGGGGAGTGGAGGAAGCTGGTTGCAAAATCTTCAGTGGTGCCCCCACGGTCCGCGGGACTACGGGACAGGTGAAGAGGAAGAAGATGATGATTGCAATCTCGATTGCGGAAGAAAATTTGGACTGGATTTGTGTTTGATTTTCTTCGTGCCCTAATAGTCTATTTTTTGCATTTGTTTCTTCTACTGTTGCTCTCTCTCTCTCTCTCTCTCTCTCTCTCTCTCTCTCTCTCTCTCTCTCTCTCTCTCTCTCTCTCTCTCTCTCTCTCTCTCTCTCTCTCTCTCTCTCTCTCTCTCTCTCTCTCTCTCTCTCTCTCTCTCTCTGTATATATTTTTTTTTTTGGGGGGGGGAGGGGCGGTAAAGACTTGATTTGACTTGAGACTCATACTGTCATAGTCTGGTAGTTAGAGTAATAGGCATTGCGTTCGTGATCTGCGGACCCGGGTTTGAATCCCGTTCAAAAGGATTTTTTTCTGGAGTAAACATCAGGGCCGACTCCACACCTCCAAAAAAGTCCTTCGAATGTGACTATAAACCGAGGTCCCGTGTGTAGACGCATACAGACCATCTTGCGTACACGTCCAAACCCTTTCCCCGTTACAGAAGTGTAAACCAACCGCTGTGTGCCCGTGGGAACGAATGACAAAAGTTACAAAACTGCATGCACTCAGGGACTGGATGTCAAAAAGCATACGAGTGTTCATCCCATCATCCTCGGAAAACAAAAGATATGTTCAGTTTCTTGAAGTTAGGCGAGGTATTACGTCACGGACAATATTCCCGTTTATCCCTGTCTAACTAAAAAGGGGGGGGGGGAAAGGGGGGGGTGAAGGCTTGCTACTGCGCACGGGCATGTCACAAGATCAAAAGGACTTGCAAAAACAATACTGCAAGGCACTGTCCAAGGAGGAAGAAAAAGAGGCAGACCAAGGAAGAGATGGGAGGACAACATCAGCGAATGGACAGGCCTAGAACTCAACAAAACCCTGAGAAAGGCAGAACAGAGAGAGGAATGGAGGGAACTGGTTGTCAAGTCTTCA
>CM060340.1:38220210-38225210 GCA_030674155.1 Stramonita haemastoma
AAAAAAAAAAAACAGTGAGAGTGATAGAAAAGAGGAAATTTCTAGTACAGAAAACGGTTATGAGAGACAAGTGATGGACAGGGGGGTGGGGGTGGGGGGTGACAGACGGGCAGACATGAGATGGAGACAGAGGACGGGAGAAGAGGAAGACAATGTGTGTGTGGGGGGGGGGTGGGGGGGGGGGGGGGGGGGGGGGGAGGGGAATCAAGTGGGTGGATTGGTGGTCTAGAGGTAACACACCTGCCTAAAAAGCGAAAAGTCCGAGTCGAATTAGTCTGTGGTGCTTCGAATCCCGTTTTATTTGGGCCCAAACTTTTCCCCCATCATTATTTATTTATTTATTTTATTTATTTATTTATTTATTTATTTATTTATTTACTTATTACTTATTTATTTATTCATTTATTTATATATTTATCTATCTATTCTTTTATACCGAGGATAATGAAACAAGCACTCATGTGCTTTTTTTACATCCAGTCCCCGTGTGTATGCAGTTTTGTAATTCTTGTCATGTGTTCCACCGGCACACAATGGCCTACTCTTACGAAAAGCGAAACAGGATTTAACGTAAGCGCAAGATGTTCTGCGTGCGTTCGCTCAAGGGGCCTCGGTTTATCGTCTCATCCCAAGGACTTTGTGGGGAGATTGGACCATGAGTTGGTGGTCTGGGTGCTAGTCTTTCCGAGGAGACGATAAACCGAGGTCCTGTGCATACACATCATTATTTAGCGCACTTAAAAGAAACCAACTGCAATAAGAGGGTTGTCCCGGCTAAATTTTGTAGATAAAAGCCGCTCTGGTGGGGAAAACAAAATTTAATAGAGTTGCAGACAGGATAAAGAAAAACTAATGGGTGGCGCTGCACTTGGTGCGACGCGCCTGCCGTCTCCGGGGAGAGCAGCTCGATTTAATCACCCGTCATGGAGGTATATATAAAATAAATAATATCTATAAACGTGTACGACAGTACTAGTTCCCCCCCCCCCCCCCCCCCCCCCCCCCCCCCCCCCCCCCCCCCCCCCCCCCCGATTTATCTGCATCTCTCTCTCTCTCTCTCTCTCTCTCATCTCTCTCTTCTCTCTCTCTCTCCTCTCTCTATCTCTCTCTCTCACTCTCTCTCTCTCTCTCTCTCTCTCTCTCTCTCTCTCTCTCTCTCTGATGTTTTGTTCTTGTTTTTTTTTTCTGTTTTAACTTTGCTGTTTGCTTTTGTTTCTTTCTTTTTTAGAATGAAGTATGAATGTAAAAGAAAGGATAATATTGTCACCTGATATGATTGTTTGACATGTTTCATTCTTCTTTTTTTCTATGACTAAAAAATTTTTTAAAGAAAAAAAAAACAAAAAAACCTACCACCTCAAGTACATGTGCGCCTGCGGAATGTGCCTATAAATATAAAGGTGAGTAAGTGTGTGTGTGTGTGTGTGTGTGTGGTGGTTGTGTGTGTGTGTGTGTGTGTGTGTGTGTTGTGTGTAGTGTGTGTGATTTGTATGTTTATTTGCCTGCGAGCGTACATGAGTGAGGAGTTGCGTATATGTATGTATGTATGTATGTATGTATGTATGTATGTAATGTATGTATTTATGTATGTATGTATGTATGTATGTATGTATGTAATGTATGTATGTATGTATTAGTATGTATGTATGTATGTATGTATGTGTGTGTGTGTGTGTAACCTACGTGTAGGAGTGATTTTTACGTGTATTATATCATACTATTATCACTATTGTTGATACTATTCTTATTGTCATCTTTATAATCATTGTATTATCTTTAGTTCCTTCTGAGTTCATTTTGTTGTTATGAGTTGTAACAATGTTTGTAGCTAATTATTTTTTGGGTGGACTTTTCTTGGTTGCTAAGTTGTTTATTTCATTATGTTTCTTTGGTTGCTCTTTATCTATTAACGCTTCTCTTTTTCTTTTATAATTCAAAATCATTTTATTGTGGCTTCTGATTTTCATCTTCTGAAGTGTGCATTTTTATTATCTTATTATGTATAATGTCCTTATTCCTTTATGTTGTTTGGTACTGCATATAGTTTTACTGTTTAGTATCTTTTTATCTGATGTTTTCCCTGAAAAGGGCGGGGACTGGATGTAAAAAAGCACATGAGTGCTTATCTATTATCCTCGAATAAAAGAATTTTGCCTTGCCTTCCCTTGCCTTGTCTCTCTCTCTTTCTCCTCTCTCTCGCTCACAGGGGACTCGGGAATTCCAGCAGTTTGGACAGCTTCCATGGAGAAAAGCGGGAGATGCCTATTATTATCATTCTGTCACCGCCGCTTAATCCTGTTTGGCTTACAGCATGTAGTATTCCGTCATTGGTCTTCATCCAACACTAATTGCTTGTGTGGTTTGGCGGTTGCTATTTTTAACAAATGTGGTACTTTCTCCTACCTGTCATGTCCTTAAATGGATTCACTGTCGCTAAGTGGATTCGAGGAGATTTTTTTTTCCTTCCCCTGGAGTTCGCATCAGTGCAGACTTCCCTCTCCCAAAAAGTTCTTCGGGTGAGACTATACAGCGAGATCTCTGGGGCGAACGCACGCAGAAACATTTTGCGCACACGTTGAATCTTGTTCCGTTTTTTCGAAAGAGTAGGCCATTGTGGACCGGTGGGAACAGATGACAAGGGAGAGGAAGAGAGGGGGAGAGAGGGAGGGAGAGAAAAAGAGAGGGGGAGAAGGGAGGGGAGAGAGGGGGAGAGAGGAGGAGGGAGAGAGAGAGAGAGGGAGAGAGAGGGGGGAGAGGGAGGGGGGTGTGGAGAGAGGGAGAGAGAGAAAGAGAGGAGGGGAGAGATGAAGGGGAGGGAGAGAAAATGAAGAGAGAGGGGATGGAGAGAAAGAGAGGTAGGGGAAGAGAGAGGGATGGGGAGAGAGAGGAGATGAGAGAGAGAGAGAGACGAGAGAGAGAGAGAGAGAGAGAGAGAGAGGGAGAGAGAGAGGAGAGAGAGAGAGAGAGAGAGAGAGAGAGAGAGAGAGAGAGAGAGAGACCAAATTTTATTTACAGATTAAGTACAATGGTTTTTTTCATCCAGTGTTTTCCAAAAGTAGGGAAAAAATAAAAAAAAAAAAAATAATTGAAAAAAAATAATATAATAAATATATATATAAAAAAAAAAAAAAAAAAAAAAAGGAAAAAAGAAAGGAAAAAAAAAAAACAAAAAAAAAAAAGAAAGGGGGGGGGGGGGGGGGGGGGGGGGGAAAAAATTACGGAAAAAAGAAAGGGGGGAAAAAGTTTTGCACTTTTTTTTTTTTTCCCAAAAAAATGAAAACATAAAAATCTTTGAAAAAGAAAAAATGAATTTTAGCGAATTCAACTAAAAAAACCCAAAATCGTCAATTTTTAAAAAAAACAGCAAAAAAAAAACAAACCAAAAAGCAAAAACAAAATCAAACCAAAAAAAAAAAACTTTGTTTTCGTCCCAATAACAAAAACTCTCGGGAAATAACCCCAAAAAAAAACAAACAAAAAAAATTTAGGGGAAGGGGACGGGAGCTAAAACCCCGGGTAAACGACAAAAAAATTGTTGGGGGGGGCCAATTACCCAAAAAAGCCACCCACCCAAAGGGCACCCTGTTTCCCCTTTAAAAAATTCCGATTTCCGTAACATTGACCTTTTACTCCGTTTATAATCTAAAAAATGTTCCCTTGGGATGGCCCTTGGGGGGGGGCCGGGGTGGGGCCGCCCCTACCCCGGAGGGGATTTTGAAAAACTGAAAAGGTTTCGAAAAAAAATTGCCAAATGTTTTTCTGCCTCGGTGAAAAAAATTTTTCCGGGGGTGGCAGAAAAAAAAAGGGGGAAAGCAAGAAGGAGAGAGGGGGGGGGGATGGGGTGGTAGCAGGGAGGGTTTTGGGGGGGGGGTGGTGGGGGGGAGGGTTAGGGGAGGAGGGGAGAGGGAGGGAAATTGGAGGTAGAGAAGGTGGTGGAAAAGAGGGTGGAGAAGGGGGAGGGGGGCAAGGTGGTTGGGGTTTTAAAGGGGGGGGGGTTTTTAAGAGAGGGGTGAGGAGGTGATGGTTTTGGGGGTGGTGGTTGGGGGGAAAAGAGAGGGGAAAAAGGAGGGGATGGGGTTTGGGGTGGTGGTGGGAGGGGAAAAGAGAGATGAGGGGAAAAGGGGAGGGGAAAAGGGGGAGAGAGGGAGAGAGAGAGGAGAGATGGAGGAGAAGACAGACAGAGAGGCCCGACAGACGACAAACAGAATGACAGAACCAAAAAAACAGACAGACATCCCGGGCAGAAACGAGGGCATAGAAAACAAAGATAGACAGAGGAAAAAAAAAAAGGAAAAAAAAGGGGGGCAGGGAAGGGGGGGGGGGGGGTTTTAAAAAGGGGGGGAAAGGGGGGGGAGGGGGGGGCCGGGGGGGTTGGGGAGGGGAAAAGGGGGGGGGTAGGGCTTGACCGTTTTTTAAGTTTTAATTTTACTTACGGTTGGCCCCGAAAAGGCCTTGGGTAAAAGGGGGGGGGAGGGGAAGGGTTTGGTGGCCCCCCCAACAAAAAAAAATTTTAAAAAAACAAAAAAAACAAATTTAAAAGAAAAAATAAGATATAATACAAAAATCAAACCAAAAAACCAAATTACAAAAAAACTAAACCAAAAAAAACCCAAAAAAAAAAAAAAAAAAAAACCAATCCAAAAATAATACTGTTAGAAAAAAAAAATAATTAAAAAATTTCCCCCAATAAAAAAACAAAAAAAAAAACCCAAAAATTTACCCCCAAATAAAAAACAAAAAAAAAGAAAAAACACAAAATATTAATGGAAAAAAAATAAGAAAAACCCGGAAAAAACCCCAAAAATACCAAATAAAAAATAAAAAAAGAAAAAAAGAAACCCAAAATAAAAAATAAAAAAGATAAATAAAAAAAACAAAAAAAAAACCAAAAAAAAACCAAATAAAATTAAAAAAAAAAAAAAAAATATAAAAAAAAAAAAAAAAAAAAATTAAGACCAAATCTATCCAAAAAAAAAAACCCAAAAAATAAAACCAAACCC
>CM060340.1:38232710-38235210 GCA_030674155.1 Stramonita haemastoma
TCTCCTGACCATACATAACACAGTGACGAGGTTATCAGCTGTGACAACAGGCAGTTGTTGTTGTAGTTGTTGTAGTTTAATTTAAAGTCTATTCACACTTGGTGATATTAGACTAAACAAACAAACGAAAAACCTACCATAAAATATTTACAGAAGACTTGGAAATAATCCTAGCAACATCAGTAATTAACGGTTTTCTCGAAACTATGTTCAATGGTTCCCTTGAAATTTCAACGCCATTTTGTTTGTAAATTGAATTTAAAACTGAACAATGAAAAAGAATATGTTCACAAGATAATGGCTCAGAACAGAGCAAGTACATTACGGGAATATTTGGTCTTCCAAGAGTTCGAACAGTCAGTGCTAAGGGAGAGAAACGCACCATGATCATGCTAGTTCTTGAACAGTTATTTCCCTTGTACGCTCGTGAACTGTAGGCATTCAAAAATTAATGTCCCTCGCACTTTTCAAACCGTGTTAATTAAACATCTAACGCTCCGTTTCCTCGTGGAATAGACAAAACAAACTGACCGAGGGAATGGCGTTTTCCTGTATTCTCAAATGGCATTCATTTGGGTCTCACTGTGCTTTGTGGCATAGTCGACATGTGTTTAAACCAGGCCCCGTGTGCGAACGCACGCAGAACATCTTGCACACAGTTAAATCCTGTTCCGCTTTTCGAAAGAGCAGGCCATCGTGTGCCGGTGGGAACAGATGACATTTACAAAACTGCTTACACACGGGGACTGGATGTAAAAAATAAAAGCACAAGAGTGCTTATCCCATTATCTTCGACATAATAGAACAAATCAAATAAATCAAATAAATCAAAAATCTCAAGATCTTTTATAACCTATACCCACACAGTCAAAAAGAACGACAGATTCTAGACTTTTTGGCATTACTTTTCGTGGAGGGAGGGAGGGGGGAGGAGGATAGCCTAATGGTTAGAACAATCAGTTCGGGAATTTGACGGCGTGGATTCGAGCTCCCTACGCCTGTTTGAGGGAACATCTCCCCTTGAGTTGTTTTTTTGTTGTTTTTTTTAATTTCTTTTTATATTATTTATTTATTTATTTATTCTTTCATATCGAGGATAATGTAATAAGCACTCTAGTGCTTTTTTACATCCAGTCCCGGTGTGTATGCAATACCATACTACATACACATACATACATACATACATACATACATACATACATACATACATACATACATACATACATATACATACATCTACATACATCACATCATGCATGCATGCATGCACGCACGCAACGCACGCAAGCACGCACGCACCACGCACACACACACACACACACACACACACACACACACACACACACCACACACACACACACTATAATATACATACATACATACATACATACATACATACATACATACATACATACATACATACATACATACATACATACATACATACATACATACATACGCACACACGCACACACGCACGCACGCACGCACGCACGCACGCACGCATGCAGACAGGCAGGCAGGCAGGCAAGCACACACGCACGCACGCACGCACGCACGCACGCACAGCAACAGACAGACAGACAGACAGACAGACAGACAGACAGACAGACAGACAGACAGACAGACAGACAGACAGACATAGGGCAGTGCAAGTCGGACACTGCTTTGGCTACACACCAGTATTAATTTTCCCCACGTTTCCTTCTATTTTCATATATTATCACTCTTGCATTCGCACTGCACGTACTAAGGCAGCCACAGAAATAAAGACCACACTTTTTTCAGAAAGACTAGCGCCTGACTCAAAACTCAGGTGATTTTGCACAAATTCGGTAGGTTTGAAAGTTCTGGGTTTTTTTCAGCAAACACTGTATTTTGTATTTTGTATTTTGTACCCCTTTTTGTCACAACGAATTTCTCTGCATGAAATTCGGGCTGTTCTCCCCGAGGAGAGTTCGTCGCCACAAGTGCAGCGCCTACCTTTTTTTTTTTTTCTTTTTTCTTTTTCCTGCATGCAAGTGTATTTTGTTTTCCTATCAGAGTGGCTTTATTCTACAGAATTTTGCCGCAGGGTCAACCCCCTCCTTGCCGTGGGTTCTTTCACGTGCGCTAAATAGTGATGTGTAACACGCATGACCTCGGTTTAGCGTCTCATCCGAAAGACTAGCGCCCAGATCACCACGCAGGGTCTAATGGATGGAGAGAAAGTTTTGGGCCCAAACGGGGTTCGAACCACCGCACACTCCGACCCGGACTTTTTGCTTTCTAGGTAGGCAGGTTACCAACTAAACCATCCCCCCTCTCCCTCCTTTATCGTCTGCTAGATTCCTAACCCCAATATGCATGTGGATCGTTGGTCTACAGGTAACGCACCTTGTATGCGTACGCGTATGTGCGCTCCCGTACGTGTGTGTGCGTGCGTGTGGGGGTTGTGGGGGTTGTGTGTGTGCGCATGCGTGCTTTTATGTGTGCGTGTGTGTGTGTGTGCGTAAGTGCG
>CM060340.1:38242710-38246692 GCA_030674155.1 Stramonita haemastoma
ATCTGCTGTGACATAAAGCGGTATAAAATAAACTAAACTAAAATGAATACGGTGCACGGTGGAAAACTTCAGACACAGTGAACACAATCCCCGATGCCACAGAACAAACTACGCCAGGCCGTCAGACGGTGTTGGGATTGACCCACTCAAAGATGTCCTAGGCACAGATCAGAGAGGAGATACATCTACACCGGTGTGGCCACGTTGCAAGATCCAACGGCCTAGCCTAAACTACGTAAAGGTAAAGGTGTCCCATAACCTAGGCAGTCGTAAGGGAGCGAGGCGTCAGAGACCTCAGCTTCTCTAGAAGCCAGCATGTTGAGGGCGGCGCCCATCTCCTCTCCCTCGCTGCTTTACCTTCCTTGACCCTAAAGAGGGCAGGTACCCATTTACAGCTGGGGGAACTGGGGGAACGGTACTGAAGCCAAGGCGCGCAAACGGTCACCCATCCAACGGGTAACCATGCTCGACGCTGCTTAACTTGCCTGGGTGAAAGCGAGTGCTCTGACCACTGAGCTATCCCGTAACCATCGCCTAAACCACTCTCTTGAAAACTGTCCAGGGAGACGACGATGGGGTAGTTTTATTTCATTTTATACCACTTTATGTCACAGCAGATTTCTCTGCGTGAAATTCGGGCTGCTCTCCCCGGGGAGAGCGCGGCGCCACAAGTGCAGCGCCTACCCATTATTTTTTTTTTCCCGTTAGGGATGGTGTCTAAACACGACACCTGTGTGCATGCTGGGTTTTTTTTTTATAATTTTGTCATCCGCTCCTACCGACACACGATGGCCTGCTCTTCCGAAAGGCAGAACGGGGTTTTACTTTTAACGTGTGCGCAAGATGTTCTGCGTGCTTCCTACACGGGGCCTTGGTTTCTAGTCTCAACCGAATGACTTTGACATTCAGTTCGATTTTTTTCATCAAACTGGGAAGAAAGGGCGAGCCTGGGTATGAACCCAGAACCTCACGGTTTACTTGTTGGCAGGCGAACGTCTTAACCGTCCTGCCACCTTCCTCCAGAAGACAAGGCAAGGCAAGGCAAGGCAAGGCAACATATTTTATTCGAGGATAATAGATAAGCACTTGTGTGCTTTTTTACATCCAGTCCCCGCCCTTTTCAGGATACATCAAGTTGAAAAAATACTAAACAATAAAGCTTATGCAAACCAAACAACACACAAGAATAAGGACACTATATATGATAAGGTAATAAAAATGCACTCGATCAGAAGACAAAAATCAGAAGTCACAATAAAAGATTTTGATAATGAAAGAATAGAAAAGTGTTAATAGGTAAAGAGCAAACAAGAGAAGAGAATAAACAACTGAAAACATCAATCCACCACCATCTGTCAAAAATTATACATGTGACATAAATCATACATTTGGATAACAGAAGAGTAGCGGTAAGATTCCCCCACCCCCACCCCCACCCCCCCCCCCACACCCCATTCCTCAGGCTAGAGCACCAGTCTTGAGTTGTTTTGTTTGGGTTTGTTTTTTGTTTGGTTTTTTTTTGGTGGGGGGGGGGGCTGGGGGGTCGGGGCGGGGCGGGGCTTTCACCCACCAATAGGGTACCCGCATGTCCATTTCGGGGATAGTGTCTAAAACACAACACTAGTGTGCACACACTTTTATTTGGTTTATTTTGTTTTAGTTTGTTTATATTATGTTATTACATACTTTTTCCCCATCTGTTGTTGTTGTTTTTACGGCACACGATGGCCTACTCTTCCTCAAAAAAAAAAAAAAAAACACCAACCCAGAACGGATTTTAACGTGCGCGCAAGGTGTTCTGCGCGCGTTCACACACGAGACCTCGGTTGACAATCTCATCCGAAGGACTTTCAGGAGAGTGGAGCTAGTACTGGTGTTGACCCCAGGGGAAAAAATCCCCTTGAATGATGCCTCAGTGGCTGCTCGAACCCGAGCCCACAAATGGCGAGCACAATGCTCTAACCACTTGACACTCCAGCCACCCGGTGGAGCAATAAAACTGCAGAAGGAGCAAGGACGCCATTTTGCAGAGACCTTCGACTTTGGCACTCTACCCATGTCCAGGGAGGACTTTGGTGAACAGAAATCTTTAGGACAGGTACCACAAGGAATCCTAGTCCCGTGCAAAAAGATAGATGGATAGACAGACAGACAGACAGACAGACAGACAGACAGACAGACAGATAGAGAGATAGAGAGATAGAGAGATAGAGAGGTAGATAGATAGAGAGTTAGATAGATAGATAGATAGATAGATAGAAGATAGATAGATAGAAGTAGATAGATAGATAGATAGAAGAAGATAGATAGATAGATAGATAGATAGATAGAGAGAAGAGAGAGAGAGAGAAAGAGAAGAGAAAGAGAGAGAGGGAGGCGGGAGGGAGAGAGAGACAAAGAGAGAGGGAGAGAAAGAGAGGGAGGGATACAGAGATAAAGAGAGAGGGAGAGAGAGGGGGGAGAGTTAGATAGATAGATAGATAGATAGATAGATAGATAGATAGATAGATAGATAGATAGATAGATAGATAGATAGATAGATAGAGATAGATAAGATAGATAGATAGATGGATGGATGGATGGATGGAGGGATGGATGGACGGACGGACGGACGGACAGACAGACAGACAGATAGACAGACAGACAGACAGACAGATAGATAGATAGACAGACAGACAGACAGACAGACAGGCAGGCAGGCAGGCAGGCAGACAACCAGACAGGCAGACAGAGACAGGCAGAAAGAGGCACAGAGAGAGAGAGACAATCAGAGACAGAGAGAGACAGAAATATGGACAGATGCAAAACAGACAGACAGACAGACAGACAGAGGAGGGGTGTTCTGAAATCTGTACTTTTTTTTTTTATCTATCTATTCTTTTATATCGAGAATAATGGAATAAGCATTCAGGTGATTTATTATTCCAGTCCCCGGTGTATGCAGCTTTGTCAGTCTTGTCATCTGTTCCTACCGGCACACATGGCCTACTCTTACGAAAAGCGGAACAGGATTTAACGTGTGCGCAAGATCTTCTGCGTGCGTTTGTACACGGGGCCTCGGTTTAGGGTCTCATCCGAAGGGCTTTTAGGGAGAGTGGAGTCAGCACTGATGTTAACTCCAAGGAAAAATCCCTTCCAACAGGAATCGAACCCGGGTCGTCAGATTGCCAGCGCAATGTTCTGACCACTAGGCTATCCCGTCCCCCTAGTTTCACTTCATTAATTGATGTTCATCTGCGGTGACTACAGACCTACAAAATAGAACTTCTAAAAATGAGGCAGACATACAGACAAATAGATAGACAGACAAACAGACAGACAGATAAATAGACAGATAGACAGACAGACAGACAGACAGACAGACAGACAGACAGACAGAGAGGGAAGGAGGTAGGCAAGGCAAGGCAAGGCAAATTCTTTTATTCGAGGATAATAGATAAGCACTCGTGTGCTTTTTTACATCCAGTCCCTGCCCTTTTCAAGGATAACATCAAGATAAAAAGATACTAAACAATAAAACTATACGCAGTACCAAACAACATAGAAGAATAAGGACACTATGTATAATAAGGTAATAAAAATGCACTCATTCAGAAGACGAAAATCAGAAGTCACAATAAAATGATTTTGATTATTAAAGAAATAGAGAAGCGTTAATAGATAAAGAGCAAACAAGAGAACATAAAGAAATAAACAACTGAACAACCAAGAAAAATCGACCCAAAAATATTTAGCTACAACATTGTTACAACTCATAACAACAAACTGAACTCAAAAGGAACTAAAGATAATACAATGATTATAATGATAATAATAAAAATAATATTAACAATGAGGAGAGAGAGAGAGAGAAGAGAGAGAGAGAAGAGAGAGAGAGAGAGAGAGAGAGAGAGAGAGAGAGAGAGAGAGAGAGAGAGAGAGAGAGAACACTGAACACTGAACACTGAACACTGAACACTGAAGAGAGAGAGAGAGAGAGAGA
>CM060340.1:38269292-38274292 GCA_030674155.1 Stramonita haemastoma
GTTGACCTTTTCTGGCAATTTGTGAACGAAAATCTATACACAGATCAGTCTACAGCCAGATGGATCCATGCCACCGAGGGAAGACGACACTTTAGACTAATCATACCCATGCACCCCCAACCAACGGACATGAATGAAAGCCAAGAGGGCCATAGTTTTCACTTCTCTCGTCCTAACTCCGGAAATGATTCCATTTACGGCGCACCCAAAAGAATCGACCAACCGGAATCGAACACAAAGGGTTACATGGTGTTCCAAAACCTGAGAGCAGGAAGGGACAACAAGGAACGCAATGAGACAGCTTCCTATTTGTTATTAACTCGTGTCAACGAACTCACTGCTGTGTGTATTGTTGTGTATCATATTTTCATCACAGGAGACTGCCGTGCGTGACTGTATTTTTTATGACATGATACAGTCAGGACAGAGACTGTAAAAGCTACGCTGCGTAGCTTAAACAGTCTCTGGTCAGGATATCAGATCATTTTCTTAATAACGTGCTTTTTTTTCCCCCCGACTCGGCACATGCGGCACGTATAGATTTGTCCACATGTGTTATTATCCAGATAATCTAAAATTAAGCAAGCAAGCGAGCGAGCGAGCAAGCAAACAAGCAAGCAAGCGTGTGTGTGTGTGTGTGTGTGTGTGTGTGTGTGTGTGTGTGTGTTATGATGCTCTGATCCGCATACGTGTACATCTAAAATTTTGTCTATTGTCTCATTTGACAGAGTTCCCCTGTGTTGTTGTTTTTTTTAATTCTATTTTATACCACTTTATGTCACAGCAGATTTCTCTGTGTGAAATTCGGGCTGCTCTTCCCGGGGAGAGCGCGCCGCTACAAGTGCAGCGCCTACCCATTATTTTTTTTTTCTTTTTCCTGTCTGCAACTGTCTTTGTTTCCTTATCAGAGTGGCTTTTTTTCTACAAAATTTTGCCAGGGATAACTGCCGTGGGTTCTTTTACGTGCGCTAAATAACGATGTGTAACATACAGGACCTCGGTTTATAGTCTGATCCGAAAGACTAACACCTAGACCACCACTCATGGTCTAATGGATGGGGGAAAAGTTTTGGGCCCAAACGGGATTTGAACCACCGCACTCTCGGACGCGAACTTTCCGCTTTCTAGGCAAGGCGCGTTACCTCCTAGACCACCGATGCCAGGGACCTGTTAGTATGAATAGCATCCCCACCTTCTGGAAATTCTAGTGGTAGAAATTTCCTCTTTTCTATCATTCTCTTTGTTTCTGCTTTGTGTCTTTTTTTTCCGTATCACCTCCTTCTTGCCTATTTTCTGCCTTCTTGGTCCATTCTCTTGCCTTTTCCCCAGAAAGACTTCAAAGATGGCAGTTCTCTCTTATGCCGAAGTCGGATGCGCTGGGACTGACTTGTCCGGCGTTCATTTATTTATTTATCTATTAATTTATTTATTTATTTATTTATTCATTCATTCATTCACTTTCATTTCGATGATAATGGAACAAGCATTCGTGTGCTTTTTCACATATAGTACCAGTGTGTAGGGGGCGGGATAGCTCAGTGGTCAGAGCGCTCGCTTTCCCCAAGTCAAGTTAAGCAGCATCGAGCGTGGTTACCAGTTGGATGGGTGACCGTTTGCGCGCCTTGGCTTCAGTACAGTCCCCCCAGTTCACCCAGCTGTAAATGGATACCTGCCCTCTTTAGGGTCAGGGAGGGTAAGGCAGCGAGGGAGAGGAGATGGGCGCCGCCCTCAATATGCTGGCCCCTGGAGAAGCTGAGGTCTGTGATGCCTCGCTCCCCTACGACCGCCTAGGTTATGGGACCCCTTTACCTTTGCCTTTTTACCCAGTGTGTACGCAGTTTTTGTAAATTGTGTCATCCTTTCCACCGGCACAGAATGGTCTACTCTTTCGAACAGCGGAACGGGTTTTAACGTGTGCGGAAGATGTTCTACATGCATTTGCACATGGGACCTCGGTTTTTATTCTTATCCGAAGGAATTTAGGGGAGGGGGGGGGGGTGTTATCCGAAGGAATTTAAGGGGGGGGGGGGGGGGTGTGAAGTCTGCACTGATGTTATTAACTCCAGAGGAAAAATCCTCTTGAAGGAGATTCGAAACCGGGTCAGCAGATCACGAGCGCATCATTCTAACCGCTAGGCTATAGACTATCCGTCCCCTCTCAACGGCACCGTGAGGCATTTTCTCTGATAATTATAACAAACAACAACAGTTGCTGTCTGAGAGTTCCTCGGTGAAGAAGTTGAGGGAGCTTTGAAGGAGTGGAAATAATACCCATGTTAACTCCAGGACAGGGGGGGAGGGGGGTAAAGTAGCCTAGTGATTAGAGCGTTGAGCCCGCGATCTAAGGGCCTGGGTTTGAGCCTTCACTGAGGCACCCGTCCAACACAATCCAATTCCGTCTTGTTGTTGACAGCCGCGCTATGACCTGTATGGTCGGCGGGGCTATGGTCAACAAGACTGGATTGGATTGGAGTTGCAGCACTTCCACCAGTCAAGTAGCCTATTTCATGAGATTTGGGAATATGTTGAAGTCACAGGGTTCGTGATCTTAATTAAGTTGGGACATGGGGGTCAAACCTGATGAAAGTTTGTTTACAAGCTGGTGTTAAAGAGTTATGCCTTATATTGAGAGGGCATCACGTGTAAAGCATAAAAATCTCAGAATTACCCAGTTTTTGTGCTCTGTTGCCATGGAAACAATCCAATATGGCTGCCACAATTCCTGTTTCGAACTCCTAAACCTTTTTCTCTGTTAATTAACAGGTAGAAGAAACCTGTTTCTAGAGACATGTTTTACCACCGGAATTCTTTAATTAAATTCACACAAGACGATCTCCATAAATGTACCCAGCAATTTTTAAATCTATATAAAATAAAAATAAATAATAAAAATAATAATAATAATAATAATAATAATAATAATAATAATAATAATAATAATAATGATAATAATAATAATAATAATAATAATAAACAACCAACCAACAGAATTTTGGCCCATTTTGGACCAGTAAGTGACTGACTTTAAGACCAGTGAGCATGATCAGCCATGTGAAAGCCACACTGATGACCTGTATAAGCCATGAGCAGCGATTGCAAAAGTGTGTGTGTGTGTGTGTGTAGAGAGAGAGAGGCATTGTCTTGGTGTCACAGCATGCCTCTCGTGACTGTTCCTTGGTAAGTGGAAACACTGTCAGTGTCCCCCACGGCGGGGATTCCGGTGGCCTGTCAGTATAAACGGCATCCCCACCTGTAAATTCTCTGCTAGGAATTCCCTCTTTTCTCTCCCTCTCTTTGCTTGTCCCTCGTTCTTTTTCTTCCTGTCACCTCCTTCATCTTGAACTATTTTTCTGCCTTCTTTCTTTCTTTTCTGTTTGTTCGTTGTTTGTTGTTGGTTTGTTTGTTTGTTTTTTCATCCAGAAAGACCTAAAAGGTTCATCTTCTCTCCCACTTCGAAGTCGGGTGAGCTGCCCTGGGCCTTACTTGTGAGGCGACGCAACACGTTTTCGCTCATAATTATTATGACAAACATCAATATAATTATGGTTGCTGTTTGAGTGTTCCACGAGGAAGAATATCAAGGTCCCTTGCTGGTGTAGCAGTCTTGCTTAGTGTTCCCCTGGGGACGGATCGTATCGGTCATTGTCTTTCCAATGGATCATTCCAGTGGCGTGGAGAGGGGGTGGGGGTGGGGGGGTCTGCTGCATGGGTAACAGCTTGCTCTCCATACTTGCTTAACCCAGGCTTTGCGCTCTAAAGACTAGAGCGCAGCTCCAAAGTCTTCCGAGACTGATGGGTGCCTACTATTACAGCGCTGGACTATTCGATGGCTTAAAACATTTTTGGATCCGTCCTCGGGGTCTATCTCTCTGACCTGGTCTTTGTCTGTTGTTGGTTTTTTTAATGGTTGGTTGTTTGGTTGGTTGGTTGGTTGGTTGGTTGGTTGGTTGGTTGGTTGGTTGGTTGTTTGGTTGGTTGGTTGGTTGGTTTGGTGGATGGGTGGTTTGATTGAGTTGTTTCTTTGCTGGGGGGGGGGGGGGGTTCTGATGATCTGCTTATTTTGGTTTTGCTGCTTGTTTGTTTGTTTATATACATGTTTTTACATTTATTCCTTATTTTTAAAAAAAAATTCTTTTCTGAGGAGTGGAGGAACCTAGTTGCAAAATCTTCAGTGGTGCCCCCACGGTGCACAGGACTACTGGACAGGTGAAGGTGAAGGTGAAAGAGAATGTTAGAGATTGATAGAAGACCAAAGGATACTAGCAGTTTGGGGGGGGGGGGGCATGTTTATTTATCCATTCCGTAGACATGTTTTGTTTTGTTTTGTTGTTGCTGTTTTGTGGTTTTTGTTGTTGTTTTTCTTGGGAGGGGGGGGGGGGGGATCAACCACTTCATTATCTGTGAATGGTAATGCAGTTATCATTCTGTTAAGTCACTCTCTCCCCCCCCCCTCTCCCCCCTCTCCCCCCCCTCCCCCCCCCTCTCCCCCCCTCTCCCCCCCCCCCCCCCCCCCCCCCCCCCCCCCCCCCCCCCCTCTTCTCCTGTTGGATCATCAGTCGCCGTGTGAATGCTGAAGATGTGTTTGAGAACGACACAAGCTACTAGCCTGTCGCAATGTTGATGGTGTTCTTTATCCTACATTATTTTCTTCCTTGTTTCATGAATGAATTGCGCACATGGTAAAACCACTTCCACAATTTGGAAGAGTAGGCTGTGCGTACCAGTGGTAGCTGATCACGAAATTTTCCGAAACGACATGTACACGGGGACTGGATGTAGAAAAATAAAAGGAGTAGGCTACCTATCCTCGAAATATGTTGTAACAAAACAACAACAAACACAACAACAAAAAAAAAGGGCCTATCTAAACCAAAAGCCTCAGGGGGCCAGACACCTTAGTGGTTAGAGCATTGCGCCGCGATTTGACGGCCCGGGACCGAGCTTTACAACCTGTTCCGCCTTTCAGAAGAGTAGACCATTGCGTGCCAGTAAGAACGGAC
>CM060340.1:38279292-38299292 GCA_030674155.1 Stramonita haemastoma
CGGATGGGGACTAAGAGGGTCAAGATCGTTTGTGTCTCTGGTGGGAGGAAGGTATAGTTTGCTAAGACATTCTTCAATGCGGAGATCTTGCGTGTGTCAGTACGTTCGAATTTGCTACTAGGACCATAGATTGCTCTTGATTGCTTGTGTGATGTATAGGTTGAATGCAAGGGCTTTGATTTGTTTTTACAAGATATAGCGCTATATAAGTTCCATGTATTATTATTATTATTATTATTATTATTATTATTATTATTATTATTATTATTATTATTATTATTAATATTATATTATTATTATTATTATTATTATTATTATTATTATCTTAATTCTTTACAAGAAGGAGGGTAGGCCTAGCCACAGTGACTGCAATACATTACCTAGGCATCCCTCTGCCCAGTACAGTATTGTGGGCAAAGTGGCGGCCAGAGTTGTGTCCGTATGGCTGCTGCAAGTCCTTGTTTTTCTTTCTTTCTTTTATTCTTTTATAGTCTATGGAGGATGATGGAATAAGCATACATGTGCTTTTTATTTTTCTCTCTTTTTTTTGACAACCACTCCCCGTGTGTATGCAGTTTTTGTCGGTTTCTTTTTGTAAATCTTGTCAATCTGTTCCCACCGGCACACAATGGCCTACTCTTACGAAAAGCGGTACAGGATTTAATGTGTGCTCAAAATGTTCTGCATGTGTTCGCACACGGCCTCGGTTTATTGTCTCATCCAAGGACTTGTGGGGAGAGTGGAGTCAGCACTGATGTTAACTCCAGGGGGGGAAAAAAAATCCCCTCTAACGGGAATCGAACTGGGGTCGCCAAATTGCAGTCGTTGCCAACTGCAGCTACTCAGAGTCACCCTATGGATTCGGAGCTGTAAACACCAACAAAAATCTACGGTTGACGTGATATTGTCAGTAAAGCAGCTGCAGAAAATGCCCAGACAGTAGATGCCACTTTTCATGGCTTTCACTGACCTTACAAAGGCTTCCAGTCTGGTCAGCATGAGAGGTCTGCTCCAGATGCTGAAGAGAATCGGTTACCTTCCGAGGTTTTTCAATAGTTGTGTGGGGTTTTAGGGGGGGTTGTTTGTTTTTGTTTTTTTCTTTCGTTCCAGTGTTTAAAAAGCTGGATCTATGAGTACTACGAGTTGAAGGAGGAACTGGGATGTCTCAAAACCTGCCTAAGCTCATTCATTTAGGCTATTCCTTTGAACCAAAGGGAAAGAAATGACTTTAACAAATTCAGCTTAAGAAGGCATACAATTTATAGTTATTTTGGGCATAAACTAACGGGAAAAAATAGGTGCACACACACACACACACCACACACACACACACACACACACACACACACACACACACACACACCACACGCACGCACGCACGCACGCACGCACGCACGCACGCACGCACGCACATGCACACACACACACACACACACACACCACACACACACACACACACACACAGATATAGATAGATAGATAGATAGATAGATAGATAGATAGATAGATAGATAGATAGATAGATAGATAGATAGATAGATAGATAGATAGACAGACAGACAGATAGATAGGTAGGTAGATAGATAGATAGATAGATAGATAGATAGATAGATAGATAGATAGATAGATAGATAGATAGATAGATAGATAGATAGATGATAGATAGATAGATAGGTAGGTAGGTAGGTAGGTAGGTAGGTAGGTAGGCCTATGTATGTATGTATGTATGTATGTATGTATGTATGTATGTATGTATGTATGTATGTATGTATGTATGTATGTATGTATGTATGTATGTATGTATGTATGTATGAATGAATGTATGTATGTATGTATGTATGTATGTATGTATGTATGTATGTATGTATGTATGTATGTATGTATGTATGTATGTATGTATTGTATGTATGTATGCAACCCTTTAAAAAAAAAATCCAAGTTACCAAATTTCAAAATCACTTGAGTTATGACCAGCTAGTCTTTCTTTTTATTGGGAGAGATGCAATAATATGATTTTTATGTTTGTATGTTAGTTCTAGACTATATTAGAGACCCAGAGGAATTGTTCGATTTATGGACTGTATCAACCAACTGCCACCACAAAGCAGCTCTATCGACTGCCGTAGGCCTAGCCTTTCGGCCTAGAACTACACAGTTGAAAATGGCCCCCGGATTAAAACTGGAGTGCGGCCAGAATGTGCACATTTCGTTTACTTTCCTGTAAAGAGATACATCAGCATCAAAATGGCGGAGAAGTGTTTCCCCCACGCGTTGTATCCTGACACTACCATTACATTAGCTCTGTTTCGAGATGTGGAAAACGCTAAAGATGTTCGACAAGCTGTCATGAGTGGCAAATTTGATGCTTCTCTTCTGAAAGCATCTTTGGTGAGTTCTTTGATCTTTTTCCACGATCATTTTTCTGTCGACTGTTTTGTCTCATCACAACTGGCCACTTCACCTGATTTTTTCACACTGTACACTGTTTAGCGTTTTAGAGTGTTTTAATTATGAATATTAAACCTAGAGGTATCCAACATCAATATACTGGCGAATTGCTTGCAATAATCAGAACCGTTGTCTTTTACTTACAAACAAAAATGGCAGAGAAGCGTGTTAATGGTTTTTGTTTTGTTGTTTGGGGGGAGGTTCCATGTGGTTAGACAAGATTCTCAAGAATTTAACAAGTTCGTGTATGTTGCATACGTCGTTCAATGCTTCATACACGGATCATACTCCTAGCAATTACCAATCGAAAATTTTCATTTTAGCCTGCAAATTAGCCTAGGCCTACCAGGGTTCGCGATAACCGGTAATTGTCGGTATTTTACCGATTGTAAACAGGGAATACCGAAAATTTTCGAAGCAGCCGGTACCGCGTACCGATTCTGTTTGCCTGTGACCGATTAGATTTCCGTCTCAAAAAAAAAAGTCTGAAGTGACGTTTTCTGACAGTCTGTCATGCGCCTGTACTGTGCTTACGCACCTACCCCTTCCCACCCCTTCCCACGAACATCTTTAGCGCCAGCCTCATTAGCCTAGCACGCAGAACAGCAAGCTTTACTGTGAAAGAATACAGCTTTGCGCTCTTCTCGGCATGACAGTGACTTCCATTCACAATGAGGAAAAGGGGCCTAGATTTATTTATTCTGTATTCTTTTAATCTTTTGTATCGAGGATAATGGAATAAGCACTCCTGTGCTTTTTCACATCCAGTCCCCGTATGTACAATGCAGTTTTGTAAATGTCATCTGTTCCCACCCGCACACGATGGCCTGCTCTTACCAAAAGCGAAAAACGGGAGGGTCTATGACTATGAATTTGCGCGTTAGGCTACTTTGAGAGAGAAGAGTCGAAAACAAAATCTAAATTGAACAAAGATCTAGATGAGCCCTAAGCATAGAAACAAGAAAGAAGAATATAAGTCACACGAATGATGCCATGCAAAACAACAGACTGACACAGACAATGACACAGGCGCTAGGGAAAAAATCCTATTTCCTGCTTGGCTTCGTGCCCAAGAAGTGAGTGGCAGCAAGCAGCACAGCAGTCAAAGTCTGAGAGATTCGCGTTCAATTTAGATTTAGTTTTGCTGCCGAACAATCCCCCCCTCCCCCACCCCCTCACTGATTAGTTTCATTTTCACAGTACGTACCGGATTTTATTTTCTGGGGACCAATTTTCGGGGAGTTGGTCAAGATATTTCTGAAATGGCAACTCGCAGTACCGGTTTTAAAAAATCCTAGCACGAACCCTGGGCCTACCTTGCCAAATTTAGTAATTAGCAACAATGTGGAACACAAAAAAATGCCTCACTGTGTCTTACAACTAAGTTTTTTTTTGTTTTTTTTTAAGTTACAATTTGACATACTTTACACTAGTTTAGTTATTTTGTTTTGTAGACTTCACAGTTCCACAGTGTGACATATTTTATGTGGACATGTTCTAGCCCAATGCATTACTAATTTACTATACAGTATACTACTACAGGTCAAATTTCTTCAAAGAAACTGAGAAGGGGGAAGCAATTATGTATCCAATTCCAATCTGGTGTTTTGCTTGCCTCCTATATAAGAATAAAATGTTGTCATTTGGTAACACTATCTTACAAGTTTTACAGTTTGAAAAAGTGTCACAACACAGAGAAAGACACTCAGACACTGAGACAGTGAACTTTATTGAACTTTATATCTTTTGGTGGGATGGTGAGAGGGGGAGGGGTGGTGGAAGTCAATAAGTCATGATCTATGTAATACCAATAGACCAAATTTAGTAAGGAAGTATATATTATATAGTTTAATTCAACTTAAGGAGGATTAATCAAATGTCTTTTTAATTTTTTTTTCTCTTTTTTTTTCTTAAAGTTCCCAAGAGAATGCTGAACAATTTCTGAATTAGCCTGCCAGTTGTTTTACAATAGTTACCACTACTGCAGTACTAATAGTAGTTCAGTAGTAGAATTGATTTTAATTGTATCATGAATACATTCATTTCTCATGGGGGAGTCATGCATATTAATTATTATTGTTGACATTGTGTTTGAGGTGCAGGTGGTCGATGAATTTCTGGTAACCATAGCAGCCAACAAGGCTGTTCATGCACAGCGCTGTGGTAAAATGACTACCAAGACGGTCCATTCTGAAATTCTCTTCAACCTCTCTGGTGGTAGAAAGGTACATGCATTCAAGTTGTCTGTCTGTCTCAGTGTCTCTGTCTGTCTCTTTGTGTATTCACCTCATTGTCTGTCAGTCTGAATCAGTGAATATCTCTGTCTCTCAGTTTTTCCTCCCAATTTTTTTTTTTTTTAACTTAATGTTAGATCTCCATACTGGTTGTTTTGACAAGTGTATGTTTATTTAATAATAGATTGTAAAACAAAGCTTGGGCAAAAATTGTCGTTCTTGCATTATTATATTATATCGAAATATTATTATTATTCATTCATTCTGTCTCTCAGGGCAGGGGATAGCCTTGTGGTTAAGGTGTTGCTCTGGTGGCTCAGAATAAAGCTGCCGCTGAAGTGCCTGTTTAAGCAGAACTTTCCTTGGGAGTTTAGAAACGTGACTCCACTCCCCTGAAAATCCTTCGGATGAGACTCACCACCAAGACCCCATGTATGTATAAATGCACACTGATCATTTCATGATCTTGAGCTCATGTATGTTAAAACCTGCTATGCTTTTGGCGAGTAGGCCATTGCATGCTGGTAAGAATGGATGACATTTTTTTTTTTAAATACATGCACACTGATGATCCCCAAAGCCGGAATACGGTTCCCTTCATGGTACAAAATGGCTGCATACAAAAAATCTTGGGAGAATGGGGTAGCCTAGTGGTTTGAACATTGTGCTTGCAATTCGACGATCCTGGTTTGAGTCCCGCTTGAGGGGATTTTTCCCCTGGAGTTCACATCAGTGCTGACTCCTCTCTCCCCAAATGTCTCTCTGATGAGACTATAAACGGAGGCCCTGTGTGTGAACGTATGCAGCACATTGTGCGCGCATGTTAAATCCTGTTCCACTTTTCGTAAGAGAAGGCCATTGTGTGCAGATGGGAACAGATGACAAGATTTTACAAAATTGTATGCACACGAGGACTGAAGTGAATGTAAAAAAAAAAAAAAGCACATGAGTGCTTATTCCATTATCCTTGACATAAAAGAATAAATAAAAATAATAAAATAAACACACAAACACAAACACACACACACACACACACCACACACACACACACACACACACACACACACACACACACACACATATGACATATTGAAAATGAAAAAAACAATATTAATATGAAGCAAGCAAACATTTTTATTTATTTCGATTTATTCTTTTGATTTATTCATTAAGAGTAATAAGATAATAGCAGAAGCTAAAAAGGACTTCTGGTCATTACATTGCACTAGGGAGATAGATATCAGGTCACAGAGATTTCATAAAGTTTGGACAACAATGAAAGAAATGAAAAATGGAATTAGTTTACCACTATATAGTATATATACCAGTTTGTCCAGTAACCATAAATGCAAGTAACAAATACCCATCAGATTTTGAAAAAGCAGAAGCATTTGTAGCTATGTTTGCAAACAACAGTAAATCTGAGGGTTTGTCACCTAACTGGAGAGAGTGCAGAGAAAGAGAAGAGAAAAATCAGTTATATATAGATCCAGCTCCCCAAAATGATCTAGATATGGTTTAATTTGCCTATAACTGTTTATGAGTTAAAAACAGCAATAGCTTCTCTTAAAAGTACAAAAAAACAAAAGCTCAGTTGGTATGGACATTGTTTCTAATAAAATGTTAAAGAATATACCAGAAAACTGTGTTTTATTTTTACACAACTTTTTTCAGAAATGTTGGGTGGGTTTCAGGAAATATGCCTCAAATATGGAAAAAATCTATTGTTGTCCCAATAATAAAAGCTGGGAAACCCAAAAGCAATATGAACAGTTACAGACCTATTGCTTTAACCTCTCACACGTGAAAACTTTTTGAAAGAATAGTCCTAAACAGAATAATGCAATACTGTGATAAAAATGACATTCTTCCAGTGAATCAGGCAGGATTCAGAAAAGAACGGTCAACAGTTCAACACTTTGTTAAACTGTCAACCCAAATTAAACACCAATTTGCCCGCAGAAAAAATGTTTTAGCAACACTTTTTTTTATGTTAGAAAAGCATACGACCAAGTTTGGCATAAATGATTGTTATATAAGCTAAAATTAATTGGATTGTCTGGAAACATAATAATTACATAAAATGCTTTTTGTCTAACAGAACAATTCAGAGTAGAGTGGGATTCAGTTATTCTTTATCACGAAATCTTAATATGGAATTCCGCAAGGTTCTGTTTTAGCACCCATTCTATTTAACATCCTGATTGGAGATTTCCCCAAAGTACTTTCCAACTGTGTCATTTTAGCGCAATATGCTGATGATATCTGCATGTGGATGGATGTCACTTTAAAAAAGACAACCCCTCAAAGAACACAAAATTATGTACGAAGGCAATTTCAATCTGATCTTGATAAACTTGGCAATTATATGTTGGAAAATGGTTTGTCACTGTCAACAGAGAAAACACACATGATGCTTTTTTAATACAGGTTGTAATCCAAATAACTTGCCTGTTTTTAGATTATATGGTGAAATAATTGAATACAAACTGTCAAATTTTAGGGGGGGGGGGGGGGGGGTCTTTACATCAAAATTAACTTGGAATACCCACTTCGATTATATTCTGACAAAAGCAAGAAAAAGCATTAATTTCTTGAAGGTAATTGGCAAATTTTGTCAGGGAATGGACACAAAAACATTAATCCACCTTTCACTTGCACTTGTATGATCTAAGTTATCATATGCTCAAGAAGTGTTTTTCAGTGCACCAAAGTATTCATTGAAAAAAATTGAAAGTTTAGATTGTAAAGGCATTAAAATTGCTTTGGGTGTGCCTAGTCATACGTCAAATAAAGAAACATATAATACAGCAGGAATTCTGCCTTTAGGTGACTATAGAGAACTAGCAGCTTCAAAATTTGTAATAAGAGCAGCATCAACAACTAATAATTTTCTTGGGAAGGAAGAAATCATATTAAGATCTGACTCTGATTTTCCAAAACGTGCACAGAATATTTCCTCACAAGTGACAATTGCAAGCTATACTAACGACTTAATACTAGAGGCTGGAATTGATTTAAAAGACCTAGCAAAAAGCCAGCTTGGACACCTATACCATCATGGGAAATGTTGAAAGCTACATTTGACATTAATTATACTGACATAAGAAAAGAAGAAAATGTCAATATTGCCATTGCGACCACCAGAGAGCACATTGCTAAGAACTACCACAGTCATCTCCAAATTTTCACAGACGGGTCGATTCTAAATGATAAAGACACTGGTGCAGCTTTCACCATTCCAGCACTGAAAGTTGCTTTTTGTAGAAGACTAAACCAGGGGAGCATTCAAGAAAATCGGCATCAGCCACACACACAGTGACACACACATACACACACACACACACACACACACACACACACACACACACACACACACACACACACACACACACACACACACACACACACACACGCACACACGCGCACGCGCACACACACACACGCGCACACACACACATGTTGCCTTAACTGTGCACCAGGAATACAACTTGCTACAAAACACTTGCTGGAAACATTTCAAAATGAACAATGAACAAATTTTATTTATAGAGGGTAATAGAAAAAGCATAACAATTGCTTGTTTACATCCAGGCCTCTGGGCAGGGGGGAAGAAGAGAATCAAACAAAAGTAAATAATTTACCATATGTGGCATGAAGAACAGTTTCCAAATAACAATAATAATGGTTATCATAATAATAATAACAACGACAACAATACATTGCATGGATAACAATCTCAAGAAAAAATGAAAATTTACTGCAACATAATATTAAGAAGATAAATGAGTGTGGCTGTTGTCTCTATAATACATTAATATAACCGTACATAGTATGTGAAAGATTTTTAAAATGCTTTTATTTCTTCTAAAGAAAGTTTCTGGTTGGTAAAATCATAGAAATGTGTTATCCCTCATGTACAGATTTAAATTAAATGCTTTCTGGGCAAAATACAAGAAAGATGTAAATTGTGTTTGTGGCAAGAAGATTACAAATACTGAAATAGTCTCTTTTTTTTCTAAATTCTGGACATTTAAAGGCATTTTAACCTGCTGTACCTAGTTTGTCACTGGGTCAGATTTTGTCTGAACCATCGTTACTTTTGGAGATTGTATTAGCGTTGAAAAGAAATCCGATAATTCAGTTTTTGTAGCATGTTAAAATTAGCTTTTAGTGAGCACTGTAATCTGACATTTTTCAGTTTATTGTTTACTTTTTCTTGTTAGTTTTTTCCCATGTAAAATCACTTAATGTGAATAGACGTTAAAACAAAGATATCACACACACACACACACACACACACACACACTCACACTCACAGTCACACCACACACACACACACACACACACACACACACACACACACACACACACACACACACACACCACTCACTCACTCACTCACTCACTCACTCACTCACTCACTCACTCACACTTCACACTGCACAACACACACTCACATCACCACACACACACACACTCACACACCACACACACCCACACACACACACACACACACACAACACACACCACACCACTCACTCACTCACTCACTCACTCACTCATCACTCACACTGCACACACACACACACACACACACACACACACACACACACACACACACACACACACACACACACACTCCACTCACTCACTCACTCACTCATCACTCACTCACTCACTCACACTGCACACTGCACACTGACACACAACACACCACACACACACACACACACACACACACACACACACACACACACCACACACCACACAAACACCACCACACTCACTCACTCACACATCACTCACTCACTCACTCACTCACACTCACTCACTCACCACTCAAAACTGCACACTGCACACACAACCACACACACACACACACACACACACACACACACACACACACACACACCACACACACACACACACACACCACACACACCCCACAATCACACTCACTCACTCACCTCACTCACTCACTCACCATACACTGCACACCACACACCACACACACACACACACACACACACACACACACACACACACACACACACACACACACACACACTCACTCACTCACTCACTCACTCACTCCACACTGCCAACACACACACACCACACACACCACACAACAACTCACACACACACTCACACACACACACCACACACACACCACACACACACACAACACACACACACACGACTTGTGTGCCTGCTTCATGACCATTTTTCCTTGTCCTTAGAGTGGAAGTGAGTGCTTCGCCAAAAACTTGTTAATCTGTTTTACTCAGTTGTGAATACTTTCCACACTGGTGTAAGTAGAAAAGAAAAAATAAATCACAGAAACTTGATACACCATGACTTGGGAAGACAGAAGTGATTTTAAAGTGGCGCCAGATCTTTGTCTGTCCGTGTCTGTTTGGGTGTGATTGTCTCTTTTTCACTGTGTGTGTGTGTGTGTGTGTGTGTGTGTGTGTTATTGTGTTTGTGTTACTGTATATGTGTCTGTCTGTCTGTCTGCCTGCCTGCCTGCCTGCCTGCCTGCCTGCCTGTCTGTCTGTCTGTCTGTCTGTCTGTCTGTCTGTCTGTCTGTCTGTCTGTCTGTCCTGTCTCGTCTTCTTCTCTCTCTCTCCTCCTCTCTCTCTCTCTCTCTCTCTCTCTCTCTCTCTCTCTCTCTCTCTCTCTCTCTCTCTCTCTCTCTCTCTCTCTCTCTCTCGCCTCTCTCTTCTCTTTCGATAGCCTAGTGGTCAGAACAATCCACTGGCAATTTGAAGACCCGGGTTCGAGTCCGGTCGAGGAGATTTTTCTCCTGGAGTTAACATCAGTGCTGATTCCACTCTCCCCAAAAGTCCTTGGGATGAGACTTTAAACCAAGGCCCCGTGTGCGAACGCACACAGAATATCTTGCGCACATGTTAAATCCTGTTCCGCTTTTCGTAAGAGTAGGCCATTGTGTGCCGGTGGGAACATGACATTTACAAAACTGCATACACACGGGGACTGGGTGTAAAAAAAAAAAAAAGCAGCACAAGAGTGCTTATTCCATTATCCTCGATATAAAAGAAAATAAATCAAATCTCAGTCTGTCTGTCTGTCTGTCTGTCTGTCTGTCTGTCTGTCTCTCCTCTCTCTCTCTCTCTCTCTCTCTCTCTCTCTCTCTCTCTCTCTCTCTCTCTCTCTCTCTCTCTCTCTCTCTCTCTCTCTCTCTCCCCCCCCACCCCACACCCACCCCACCCCATCTTTACACCTCCTCCCTTTTCTTGTTTTGTTTTGGGAAGGGGGTGGGGGGTGGGGTTTTTGGGGGAGTGGGTTTTTTTTTTGTTTGTTTTTGTTTTTTACCTTTCAGAAAGTCATAATCTACAATGTCTGTCTGTCTCTCTGTCTCTTCTCTCTCCCTCTCTTCTCTCTCTCTCCTCTCTTCTCTCTCATCTCCTTCTCTCAATGCTCTCTCTCTCCGTCTCTCTGCTCTGCTCTCTTCTTGCAGTTGAGCATTCAAAAGCATCACGCACCGACACGCATTCTGGTGGCTGTCGTAGGCAAAAGGGAGGAGAGTGAACAAAGCCTGGAGAATCTGAAAGCGTTGGTCGTCGGGAAACAAGTTTCTCTGCAAGAGTTGCCTTCCCTTGCTGACGTCCAAGCTATTCGCAAGGTAGACCTGTTTGTCTTTTGGTTTTGGCGTGCTAGCGATGCTAATGGCGTTGGGGAGGTTGGTGTGACATTTTATGTTTTATTCCTGCGTTCTCCGGTCTCAGTGTCTGGTAAGGGGAAGGTTTTGGGCTGCTAACTATATAAAGGGGAAGGGAAATGGGGGGTTTGGGGGGGGGGAGGGGGGTTTGTTTTGGTTTGGTTTTTTTTTTGCTTTCAACAGAGCGACAATGTGAAGAGGGTGGAATTGTGTGTGGCAGAAGGTGAGAATCGTTTAGGCTTGAGACAAGGATCGCTGAAACTCATTGGGTATGTTTGAGCGGCTTTCAGATCTGTGAGAAACCCGACACTGTTGTTTGGCTTAGTGTCAGTTGGATTCGTTTATATATATATACATACATGTACGAAAAAGCTGGGAAAGTCTAGCACTGTTTTGAGCTTTTGTTCGTGTGTGTGCGTGTATGTGTGTGTGTGTTTGTGTGTGTGTGTGTTTGTGTGTGTGTGTGTGTGTGTGTGTGTGTGTGGTGTGTGTGTGTGGGCAGACGTCTCGATTGTTTGAAAACTGTTGTTGGCTCTCTTTCTGTGTTAAGCCATTTGAGAGGTTTGGTTAAAACTGCACTGTCTGGCTGATTTGGGCAGCATTGGTCGGTAGTTCATGGAGTTCATCTGTGTAAAAGGGGAGCTGTTAGACAATTTTTAACTACAGCTACCTGGCTGAATTGTATGAGAGAAGTTTTAAGTTGTCATGGGAACTTCAAAGTTGTTGGGGTGTTTTGTTTTGTTTTAGAGGTGGTGGTTGTTGTTTTTTTTCATTAATCTTTTCAATTTTGTTGGCTCGTGTATTGGGTTTGCATCAAAGTCTGCTGAAAGGTTGGTGCTCCCTGGAACATGCTTTTGAACAAACACAGAGCCGCTAAACAGTTACCCCTGAAGTTGTAGCTGTTTAAGTCTCCACTGAGACACCCGTTTGAGGGTTTACAACAACAACAACAAAAATCAAGAGTTAACAACAGTTGTACTGAGTCTGAAAATTCTTCAGATCAAACTATAAACTGAGGTTCTGTGAACATAGGTCTCACCTGTCTGACCTCACCTGTGAACGTAGATACTGACTGAAAAAAAATGTCAGTTGAAACTATAAACTGAGTAGGTCCAGAGTGAAGATGCCTGCGGAACATTCTGCACTGAAACCCCATCTGCTTTTTGTAGAAGACTAAACCAGGGGAACTGAATTGAGTTGAATTGAATTAAATTTTATTTAAAGAGGGTAATGGCATAAGCAGGATAGCTCAGTGGTCAGAGCGCTCGTTTTCCCAAGTTAAGGTTAAGCAGCATTGAGCGTGGTTACCAGGTGGATAGGTGACTGTTTGCGCCCCTTGGTTTCAGTACAGCCCCCCAGTCCACCCAGCTGTAAATGGGTACCTGCCCTCTTTAGGGTCAGGGAAGGTAAAGCAGCAGTGAGGGAGAGGAGGTGGGCGCCGCCCTCAACATGCTGGCCCCTGGAGAAGCTGAGGTCTCTTGACATCCCGCTCCTCAGTGACGCATAGGTTATGGGAACACCTTTACTTTCAAGGCAGCTATGGCTGCTGGCACGGACAAACCAACCCAGACATACCCCTCATTCATCAGGCTGCATGGAGAGAGATGGTCTCTGGCAGGCTCAACTTGCACATGACACGTCTAGGGCCTGAAACGAAGTGCGGTGCCTGAAAGACTCCTCAAGGAGTTATGGGAAAAGTCAGTCTGTTGGCTGTGTGTGTGTGTGTGTGTGTACAGAGAAAGGAGGTGGAGGGTTTCTGTGTGTGTGTGTTTTGCATCATTTTTTTTTTATAATGTTGAAGCATATTTTCTTCTCTTTTTTTTTCTTTTCTTTTTTTTTTTTTTTTTTTTTTTTTTGAGGTTCCAGTAGGGTCTTTTTTTTTCTTTTTTTTTTTTTCTTTTTTTTTTTTTTATAAGTTGATTTATTTCAGGATTATTTGCTCGTTAGGGGTTCATTTCAGGTTTGCTTTGTTCCACACATCCTTCAAAATATGTTGAGGTGTTGTGTTATTCGCTGTGGTATGTTGCAGGAATACAAGCTGTCAGATGTGGAACTGTCATGCAGCTCTGTGGTGGACGCCATCACAACACGCATCGCTGTCAAGGACGTCATCACCGCTTAGTCGAAGGCCCGCGTCACTGGGGCCGCATTTCTGTTTTAAGACATTCTGAAACAGTACTTCGCCTTTGATATCAGTGGCCGCAGACAGGTTTGAAATGGTACCGCGACTTTGATTGTAGTGGCCGCAGACAGGTCTGAAATGGTACCGCGACTTTGATTGTAGTGGCCGCAGACAGGTCTGAAATGGTACCGCGACTTTGATTGTAGTGGCTGCAGACAGGTCTGAAATGGTACCGCGACTTTGATTGTAGTGGCCGCAGACAGGTCTGAAATGGTACCGCGACTTTGATTGTAGTGGCCGCAGACAGGTCTGAAATGGTACCGCGACTTTATTGTAGTGGCCGCAGACAGGTCTGAAATGGTACCGCGACTTTGATTGTAGTGGATGCAGACAGGTCTGAAATGGTACCGCGACTTTGATTGTAGTGGCCGCAGACAGGTCTGAAATGGTACCGCGACTTTGATTGTAGTGGCTTCGTTTCTAAAATTTTTGTGATTAAGATGGTGTGAAAACCTGACAAGTTTTTGAGACATGTCGTTACGTTTGAGATCATGTCGGGTTATGTTGTAAATAAATACAAACTTACCCAAAGAAGACAGAGACCACTGTCCTTGGAAAGATTGTTCTGTGTGTTTTATTTCTGTTAAAATTCTTTTTATTTTTCTGTTGTCAGGGTGTCTGTTTTGTTACGCTCATTGTAGTTGGTTGTGTGTGCATGTAATGTAAGGTTTTTCCATACCTTTCAATTGTGTATTAAAATGTGCGTGCGTGCAAAGGGGATTTAGATGATTTATTCGTCTTAGACTTTGGCCCCGTATGGAAGGATATGTTTATGTGTGATTATGCATGTGTGTTGTGATGTTTGCATGCACGCGCACGCACGCACACACACACACACCACACACACACACACACACACACACATTCCTTTTGTTTCCACATTTTGCAAGCCATGCTCTTTTTGATAGGAACCCTCCACCACCACCCACCCCACCCCCTACCCCCTGCAGCCATTGCAGATTGCTAATGCCACTCTTGTTTTGTCCATCAAGAATAAGTGTTAGATCCATGAGGGGAGCAAGGCATCAGAGACCTCAGCTTCTCTAGGGGCCAGCATGTTGAGGGTGGCACCCATCTCCTCTCCCTTGCTGCTGTCCCTCCCCTGACCTTAAAGAGGGCAGGTACCCAATCATATCTTGACATCAGAAACCCATCTGTGTATGTGTGTGTGTGTATGTCTATGTGTGTGCGAGTAGTGTGTGTGTGTGTGCTGTTTTTGTTGTTTACTTTAAAATCGATTCACACTTGGCGATTATCATACTATACATGAAAGATTCCCAATGGAAAAAAAAACACAACAAAAAAAAATAAACACACAGAAATACAAGAAGGAAGGTGACAGGACAGTTAAGACAACAACCTGTGTTAGTATTGAGTAAACCATGAAAAAAAAGAAAACCAAAACAGCCCATCAGCAAACACAACCCAACAAAGCAAAAAGAAACAACAGCAACCAACCGACTGAAATACCACCAGGGAACAAAAAGACATACACGCATCAACAGCAATAAAGTGACGTGTGTGTTGTGACTAGTTCCATAATTTGTCACTTAATTTTTTTTTTTTTTTCATAGACAATCTGCCCTCCCAACACAAAGACTATATATTTTTTTTTCATAGACAATCTGCCCTCCCAACACAAAGACTATATATATACATTTTTTTGTTTTGGAACTACTGGTTGGAGGGGTGACCGTTTGCGCGCCTTGGCTTCAGTACAGTTCACCCAGCTGTAAATGGGTACCTGCCCTCTTTAGGGTAAGGAAAGGTAAAGCAGCGAGAGAGAGGAGATGGGCGCCGCCCTCAACATGCTGGCCCCTAGAGAAGCTGAGGTCTCTGATGCCTTGCTCCCCTACGACCACGCAGGTTATGGGACACCTTTACCTTTACCTAAAGAATAGGTTGAGGGGCAGGCGCTTTGATTTGTCCTTGCAAGATACAGCGCTGGATAAATTCCATCCATTATTATGATGATTGATTTTAGAGTTCCCGGGGAGCGATTCAATTCAGGGATTGCTCCATCAGCACACCTCCACCACACAACACCCATTGTAATGACTATAGCTCTGCAAGAACAGGCCTGTTCGTTGTCCTGTACGTGCATCCTCGCTCTTGAGAGGGACAGTTCAAACATGTTCGTTCCAACCTGTCCGGTGTGAATAAGAAGGAACTGCTACACAAAAATGTTCGTGAAAGACGTACAAAGGTCGCAGAGTGAACTGATGCATCAATTGTATTCGCAAGGCACACTTTGCACACACAAGTAAACTGAACCTGTTTGTGTGGAGAAAGTCGGAGAGTTGCAGTTTGTGTCCAGTCCAAATAACACACATTCTGTCCATGATGCAACACTACTCGAGGGATAGGATAGCCTGGTGGTGAGAGTTGTGCTCACGATTGATGGTCAGAATCAGAATCAGAATCAGAAAACTTTATTGCCATTAAGTCAGAACGAAACTTATTTGACACCAAACGTAAACGTATTTAACATTCTTAAAAGATGTAGATTCTTAGATATGTAATGTATCTATGTTCTTGCTCTTCTGGAAAAAGAATCATGCACATATTTGATCATATCTAGCAGACAGTCCTCGTTGTTGAAAAACTTACTCAGATTCCGCGTTCAAGCCACTGCACCACCCAAACGCCCATTCAAGGGGATTGGAGTTCAAGTTCAAGTCCTGTCAACAGCACTGTGATCATCCCATGAGGGGCAAGAGCTATACTGACAGGCACATTGATACGTAGTCTCGAAAAACACAAGAAAGCTACAGTTCATATTGGTTTAAACATTCCAAAAATCTGCTGACGGCAGAACAAATTATGTGTATGAAACCTGAGACGTAATTACATCACTGTTGTCCTACATACTTTTTATGGTGCCTCTAGGTATTGCGGTACCCATAAACTCCGGTGATGGTTAAGGGCAGGCTGTGCTGAGGATGCCAGCCATTCCACTTTATTATTAAATATGAAGTGATGCTGAGATCAGTTTCCTTGATGCTCGAATTTGGACATCATTATTCCACAACAAGACCCAGATCTTCAACTCCAACGTCGAGTCGGTCCTACTGTACAGCTCAGAAACCTGGCAGGTAACAAAGACCAACACCCACAAACTCCAGACATTCACCAACAGACGTCTCGGGAACATCTTCGGTATCAGGTGGCCAGAAGTCGTCTCAAACAAAGAACTGTGGGACAGGACCAGACACGCTCCAATCGAGACGGAGATCAAAAAAAGGAAATGGGGATGGATCGGCCATACGCTCCGCAATCCTGCTTCAAATGTCACCAGGCAGGCCCTTGACTGGAATCTACAAGAGAAGCAGAAAGTGGGTCGACCAAAACAGACATGGTGCAGAAGCATTGAAGCAGAGACAAGGCAGCCGGAATGACGTGGGCCGAGCTGAAGAGGATCTCCCAGAACCGAGTCCGTTGGAGGGGTGTTGTTGCGGCCCTTTGTTCCCAAGAGAACACATAGGCATAAGTCAAGTCAAAATGGGTAATCATCATATAAATGCAGAGCTCCATTGTTTCATTTTGCATTTGTGTTTACTCACAAACACACCAGTTAGGGTTTGGTAGTAAGATGTTTGTGCACTTACATAAAAGATAACAGTATGATTAAATATCAATTCATTGTGAATATTACGGTAAAAACATTACCGCTTTATGCTACACTATATTACAGCAGCAACAACAACAACCTTGTACTATGTTAGATTAGTGCTTATGGCTTGCATTGCAATGTTTGTTCAGAACTTAAAAGAAACTGATTAAACTATGTACATTATACATGACTGAAGACGTTTATTGTGTCTTATAAAAAATCTCTCTCTTTGTGTGTGTGTGCATGCTTTTGAGGGTGGGGGTTTTTTTTAGACTTGGGGGAGGGGGGGGGGGGAGGTTTATCAAGATATACATATGAAAAAAGAAAAGAATCCATAGATATGCTTACCTTACAAGACAAGAAATACCCACAATGTAATTAACTAGATAAAATGAGTGGCCTTCGCAACGAATCATGTTTCATAAGTTTTGTGAAGCAATTTCAAGCCTAATGTTTGTCCACACTTCACCTAAAGGAATTTAAAAAAAAAAAAAAAAAAAAATTTTAAACCAGCACACATATCACTTTGCAGTATGGCAGTTTACAACCAAAACAACAACAGGTTATAAAAAAAATCATAATAAAATAACATTTTAAAAAAGGAAAACAAAACAGACAAAAAAACCAACCCAAAAGTAGAGCAGGATTTCAAGACGATTTTCAGTGAATAGGAGGTAACACCCTTTACAGGAATAATTTGTCTAAGTCTCCGAGTAGTTCCCCTTTAATTGTAGGTGGTGAAGTTCGGTTTGGGGGGGTGGTTTTTTTTGTTGAGGGAGGGGGGGGGGGGGGGGGTCTTTTCTTTCTTTCTTTGTTTTTTTTTTTTTTTTTTAACAAAAACCCACCAGTTTTCAACAATTTGATTATCAGACTGATTGATTGGTTGAGTGTGTGTCTGTGGGTGCATGCGTGGGTGCATGTGAGCGTTGGTGTGTGCGTGTTTTGATGCTTCATCCACTGTAATGTTCATGTTCTGCTGTTCCCACGTGGCTCACCTCTATATCCCCATATCAGCCATACCCAGACATGTCATGTCGCAGTCTCAAGGCCAACAGTCCATAGGGAGCTTACCAATGCCAGCCCAGCAGCCAGAGGGTCTGTTGGGTCACTTTGATGGTATTTAGCAGTGCCAGTTTTGAGTTCTTCATATAGCCTACACAGGACAACACCAACTCAGTTTCCTCCTGACCACAATATGTAACGGGGGTTTACCCCGCAGGGGGCGGGATAGCTAAGTAGTCGGCACTTGCTTTTTCCCCAAGTACAAGTCAATAAGCAGCGTGGAGCGTGGTTAACAGTTGGATGAGTGACTTTGCACACCTTGGCTTCAGTACAGCACCCCCCACCCCCCACCCCACCCCTCCCCCCCAGTTCACCCAGCTGTAAATGGGTACCTGCCCTCTTTAGGATCAGGGAAGGTAAAGCATTGAGGAAGAGGAGATGGGCGCCGCCCTCAACATGCTGGCCCCTAGAGAAGCTGAGGTCTCTGACGCCTCGCTCCCCTACAACCGCCTAGGTTATGGGACACCTTTACCTTTAGGGCCTACCTTTTTTTTAAGTCGCAGGGCAACACTGAACCTCCTCCAACCCTGAGAGCTTTGACACAGACTCGTCACAGGCGGAAGGAGTGTAGGCTATCTAGGAAACAGGTCACCCTGAGACCAGGGCTGTAAAGGCCATCGAGTCAGACCCATTTCTGTTACAGCAGGATGGTGACCAGCCGCCGCTGTAGTCTAGTGGTTAGGGCGTTGGACTCGTAATCTAAAGGTTGCGGGTTCGATCCCAGCTTCCGGCTATGGCGTTGTGCCCTTGGAAAAGGCACTTTACGGCTATCTTCTCACCCCACCCAGGTGTAAAAGGGGTACCAACCTTGTGTTGGGGGTTAACCCTGCCATAGACTGGCGTCCTATCTAGGGTGGAGTCTATGACTCTCAGTCGCTTACGTAACAGAAACCGGGATAAGCACCGGCCTGATGAGCCTTAGGCTCGGGACAGACTTTAACTTTTTTTTTAATTTTTAACTAAAGGATGGTGAGCAGGGTTCAATATCCTTTGATGTCTCCCCACACCACAATCTGCGATACTAAGACGTCTGGTCCCAATCTGTGATCATAGATTAGTAGGAGTGATAAGGTCAAGCTTGGTCTCTGTCAGTAAATAAATAAATAATAAATCAGTAGGCTGCTGGCAGGTTGGACACTCATACTCCATTAACACTCTCTCTCTCTCTCTCTCTGATAAACAAGTGCACTAGTTTTGGCGAGTGTGTGACAGGAGGGGGGAGTGACAGCCATGATTTTTTTGCGTCAGTGTGTAAGATAAACACTTTTTGACTTTGGAAATTTGAAATGAATATATGGGTATCCGCCCCCCCCCCCCCCCCCCCCCCCCACTCTCCAGCGGGTACGGCGAAGGATAAAATCTTGTAATCGAACTAGATATTAAGTGAGGCGTGTTATATATATATATAGAGAGAGAGAGAGAGAGAGAGAGAGAGAGAGAGAGAGAGAGAGAGAGAGAGAGAGAGAGAGAGAGAGAGAGAGAGAGATAGATAGATAGATAGATAGATAGATATAGATAGATATAGATATATATATTGTCCACTCCTTCGCTTGATTTTTACATTAAATTCTGGTAAAGGTGTCCCTGGGATATTGCAACGAATTTTAAACTCCCCTTCTTAAAAAAAAAAAAAAACACCTACCACCCCACCCTAAAACCGTTGATTTCAAAGTGACTGTGCAAATGAATACGGTAAAGATGTCCCATAACCTTTGCGGTCGTAGGAGAGCAAGGCATCAAAGACCTCAGCTTCTCTAGGGACCAGGATGTTGA
>CM060340.1:38304292-38309292 GCA_030674155.1 Stramonita haemastoma
GCAGACTTATGTCACTTTGATCAAGGTCAGTTGATCCAGAGACAGACAGACAGACAGAAGAAGAAGAAGAAGAAGAAGAAGAAGAAGAAGAAGAAGAAGAAGAAGAAGAAGAAGTAGAAGAAGAAGAAGAAGAAGAAGAAGAAGAAAAAGCAATAACATGAAGATATTGTTATCTCACGAAAGGAAACTCTCTCATCCTGGCATACAGGTACAGGGTCTGCCTAGTGAAACACCCTCCTCTCCCCCCTTCACCCCCCCCCCCCCCCCCCCCAACACACACACACACTCTCTCATACTAGAACATTTCACACTTCCAGGCAGTAGTATTACTAGGTATAAACTTCCGCTTTTTTACGCTCGTGTAAACATATCCTGCATCCATATGACTTGAATATAAATCATTGATGCACCTTTTCTTACACACACACACACACACACACACACACACACACACACACACACACACACACACACACACACACACATACACGCACGCACGCACGCACGCACGAGCGCTCTGACCACTGAGCTATCTCGCCACCCCCCCCCCCCCCTCCCCCCTATGATGATGCAAAATTCATTTTCTCTTTTCTTTCTTTCTTTTTTCTTTTTTTTTTTTTTTTTTTTTTTTTGGGGGGGGGGGGGGTCACTTCCTTGAGTTAAGCATTTCGATTTGTAATAACTGTCGCGATTTTCATTTTGTTTTGTTTTGTTTTGGGGGGAGTGGGGGGGGGGGGAGGTGCTTTTGGGTTTCTTTTTTTTTCTTTTTTTTTCATTTTGGTGAAGAGATCTTTTGAAAAGTTATCTATTGATCCCACTTTTCAAAAAAAATATTCTTTTTAATTATTGTTAACAGCAGATGAATAACATGCTGACAATCAAAAATTGACCTCCGGTAGGTAGCCTACACTGTGACTCGTTATGTGGTTGGGGAGGGGTGGGGGGGGGGGGGTCATAACCATATTCATGAAATACAACCAAGAGTGTTGGGAAGGAGACCTGTTGAATCCTGCCTTACAAAAAGCTAACTGCGAGCAGCTCACACACATTAGGCCACTTGTGAAGATTCTCGGAGCAATAGCCCAGTAAATATGCAGAACATCTTGCGCACACGTTAAAACCCCCGTTCCGCCTTTCGGAAGAGCAGGCCACTGTGCCGGTAGGAACGGATGACAAAATTATATATTTAAAAAATAAAAAAAACAGCATGCACACAGGTGTCGTGTTTAGACACCATCCCTGAGGAAAAATCGGGGAGTTGGGAGTCCCCAGGGTGGCTGGGGCTGTATGTAAAAAATAATAAAAATAATGGGTAGGCGCTGCACTTGTGGCGACGCGCTGTCCCCGGGAGAGAGCTTTCGAATTTCACGCAGAGAAATCTGCTGTGACATAAAGTGGTATAATTTATAATAAATAAATAAGGCACCAGCTTCAGAGCCTAAGAGAGTCTTCACACCACGGGTTCAAATCTCCGTGGCAGAGAGAAAAGTGGAGATTTTTTTTATCTTAAAATTTTTTTTTAAAAATTAAAAAGAAACAAAAAAAGGAATGTTTTTCGGAGGTTGTAGGCTATATGTATACCCACTACTGCATAAAAAGGCACAGGGGCGGATAGCTAAGTGGTCAGAGCGCTCGCTTTCCCCAAGTCAAGTTTAAGCAGCGTCAAGCGTGGTTACCAGTTGGATAGGTGACCGTTTGCGCGCCTTGGCTTCAGTACAGTCCCCCCCCCCCCCCCCCCAGTTCACCCAGCTGTAGGCCTAAATGGATACTGCCCTCTTTAGGGTCAGGGAAGGTAAAGCAGCGAGGGAAAGGAGATAGGCGCCGCCCTCAACATGCTGGCCCCTAGAGAAGCTGAGGTCTCCGATGCCTCGCTCCCCTAGGACCGTCTAGGTTATGGGACACCTTTACCTGTACTACTGCATTGCTGTAGCAGCACCAGGAGTGGCAAAATTTTGAGGTTGAGGTTGACTCCTGTGCAGATTTGTTAGCGCTTTGTTTTTTCACACAGAAGATGGAATATGCTAATAGCAAACCAGAGGTTAGACAGTATAACACATAATGAATGTATCATGGTTTTGCATATATATATCAGTCATGGTCTGCATACTAATCTAGACATGACTGAGAGAAGAGGTTGTTTCATATATGTATATATAATACTATATTTCTTCATTCTCACCTTCCCCATCTGGAAAGATCTGAATACTCAGTCCTATAGAGGACAATTTTTGCTTTAACCCCTCCCCTACAAAAAGGCCACACACACACACACACACACACACACACACACACACACACACACACACACACACACACAATCCCAACACACACACACACACAACCCCCCCCCCAAAAAAAAAAAAGCACCAAAAACAAAACAAAAATTGATGGCCCAAGTGGCAAAAGTTTAAGATTAAAAAAAACCTTCAAGTTTTTCAAATATGGCAAACAGATCTTGGACACTATACACTGTATTCTTTCCCCATCAATGTGCAATGGAAGTATCTATCATAAAACAAACAACAACAACAACAACAAATTCAACATTTAAAAAAAAAACCACCAAGACATCTGACATAAAATGCAGTCAATATCACAAACTTGATCACACCCTTCATAGCATTAACAATATATATAAAGTTCTCTTACAATCGCACTGACACAGACACAGATAGTACAACCCTTAAAACTACTTAAAAACTGAAGAGTTATTCAACCCCTTACACAGTACTTAGCATATATATACATACAATCACACATAGAGCGGTGGTATGATGAGTGCTGTCTGGCCCATCCTGACCCTTAGGGATACAGGAGGAAATGCCAACACTTAGTTGGTAAGATTCCACCCAATCTCTGTGTGTGTGTGTGTGTGTGTGTGTGTGTGTGTGTGTGTGTGTGTGTGTGTGTGTGTGTGTGTGTGCATGCGCATGCGTGCATGTGCACGCACGCACGCACGCACGCACACACACACGCACGCACGCACGCACACATGCACGCACACACACACACACACACACACACACACACACACACACACACACACACACACACACACACACACACACACACACACACCTACACACACAGAAAACGAACATTCAAAAATGAAGCCAAAAATACATTGAAACAAATTCACAACAGACCTAGAAATGACCTTAGCAATATCAGTGTAACAACTGGTTTACATGAAATAGTTATATCACCAGGTTCCCATTCAAATTTCAACAAACTGTGTGCCATTCATCATCTAACAGACACATACTGAACAAAAAGTATGTCACGGCAAGAAATTATCTCCAAAAAAAAATCAATGAATTCCTGAATTGTTCCCTTCAGGAGCCAGTAAATGAGTAACCTATTGGGACTTTTTTTTTTTTAGACACAGTTACTGACACTCTATTCAGCAAAACTGAGGTGAGCTGAGGAGGGCTCCATAAATATTTCAATTCATCACATGATGCTTGTACTTGTAGGCTAGAATTCCTAAGGCAGAAAGAGGGACTGTTTGTGAAGTTCATTCTCCTTTTCAGAACCCATCCAACCAACCAACAACAAAGGGCAGATCACAGTGACAGTTCAGTATCTAAAGCCTGAAGTAGCCTAGCACCTTTTGCCAAAAGGGTGAGCCTGAGGAAGTAACCAGGTGTCCTCAACTTACAGGATATGGGTGGCAACAGGGGCACTGATTCAAAATAAAAAAAGGAGGCCCTTTCTGAGAGTGGTTCTCCTGAGCATTCTTACTCATTATGAATAACGCTAATATATATATATATATATATATATATATATATTATATATATATATATATATATATATATATGTATGTATGTATGTATGTATATAATATACTGACGTGGATAATGGGATAAGCACTCTTGTGCTTTTTTACATCCAGTCCCCGTGTGTATGCACTTTTGTAAATGTCTGTTCCCACCGGCACACCATGGCCTACTCTTACGAAAAGCGGAACAGGATTTAACATGGGCGCAAGATGTTCTGCGTGCATTCGCACACGGGGCCTCGGTTTAAAGTCTCATCCAAAGGACTTGTGGGGAGAGTGGAGTCAGCACTGATGTTAACTCCAGGAGAAAAATAGACTCCTCGACCAGACTCGAACCTGGGTCGTCAAATTGCCAGCGCAATGTTCTGACCACTAGGCTATCAGAGAGGGAGAGGGAGAGAGAGAGAGAGAGAGAGAGAGAGAGAGAGAGAGAGAGAGAGAGAGAGAGAGAGAGAGAGAATGAATTCATCAAATAAATTGAAATGAAATACACCTGGAGCCATTAGAGAAGATCCTTTAGAATTAGAATACAAGATTATCCATCTTATTAAGGAACTCAAAATATAACATTGCTACATTTTGCAGGAAGCTCAAATGAACAAAACAATCTTCTTTTTTTGTCATCCTGCTCAAAACATTTAGAAGAAATACCTTGCCACACAATGCCTTTCTCCGCATGATTATCAATATTATGCACAAACACATGTAACAAAGATCTGTCATTATTTTTCACATATCACCAATCCCCCCCCCCTCATCCCCCCCCCCCCTCATCCCCCCCCCCCCCCAAATAACATTTCCACCACTGTAGCAGTGATTAAAAACAACAGCAAAAACAACAATTATAATTAACCATTGTCATTACAATAACCACCACCACCACCTCCAAAAAACAACAAAAACAAAACCAAAAAAACATAAAAACAAACCCAAATACTCCCCCCCCCCCAAAAAAAAAATAATAATAAAATAAAAATATATAAAAAAAAACCAAACCAAACAAAAAAACTAAACAAAAGCCCCCACTACCAAAATAAGCAAGTTTTTGTGTGTTTTTTTATGGATGGATTTTACCAACAAACATATATCGTACATATATATGTACTTAGCCTTTTCAGCTGTACTTATAAAAAGTGAAAATGATAACAGCAAAAGACAAAAATGAATTTGGGAAGGAAAGGCAGAGGCGTTCCACCCACACTACAAAAAAAGAAAA
>CM060340.1:38314292-38316792 GCA_030674155.1 Stramonita haemastoma
ATCAAAGTAGAGCATTGATATGGGAAATCATCTTACTGGCTGCCTGGTACAATGCTTACGGTATTACAACAGAGCAGCTGCAGACGACGGTGCCTGCTTCTCACCACAAGTGGTGCTGAATTCTCTGATCTGCCTCCTTACTTCATCATGCATCTCGTGAAAATTGGATATTCCCAGCACCTGCCAGGTATTCACATTGAAGCTCACTGACACAGCCGAGGAGCTGTCTCTAAACGTAAAACCGTCAAACAAATCAGAAGCATAAGGATTAGCGCAGCTCTCAGCTGGTTTGGTGGATTCATGCTTTGCATACGAACTGAACCTGCCAGTCAATAGGTCAGGAATTCCACTAAATGGATCATCATTTCCGTCACCTGTTGCTGGATGGGATGGTCTGGAAAGACGTTCCGTACCCAACTCTTTGCTGTAGGTACGGCTAAAAATTCTACTTTCTCTCTCTGCTTCCTGAATAAGTTTGACATTTCCAGTTGATACTGTTTCTCGCAGCTGGTTGTCTAGTTCTCCCACAAGCAGTTTGATGTGGTCGTATGAAGCACATGACAATGCCTTCATCCATGATTCCATAACTTCTTGCGAGTTTGCACTCAGAATGTACGTACGTGTGGAGGTACCTGTAAAAACAATCTGAAATGCATAGTCGTTAGCATGCTCACTGTCTGCAATTTCAATGGTGCAACCTTCCAAGATGACCACGCCTGTGGGTTCCTTGTCGCCTCGTTTTTCGTAATAGAACAACAAGTTTCCTCTGAGAACAAACCAACGTCTCTGGTATCCTTTGTTCAGATCTCCTCGCTTCTGCAAGTAGCCTTCTTTATCAGGAAAGCCACCTGCAGAGGCAAACCTCATCAAACCTTTGGCGTTCAGGATCTTCATAGTTTGTGGTGGTCACTGTCCTGTGTTCATTGTTTGCACATAACACCAGTTTTCTTTGATCAACTAGCGAAGGTCACATAAAGTAGGCCCGTCTCTTCTCCATCATTTTCAAACCGGCATCCATACTTTCGTGAATGAATATTTTATAGCTCTATCACGGTCAACTGACAAAGATGCAAAAAAAATATTGGTGCGATTAAGATGAGTCACATGGAGGGGACACCCTCCTTTGTTTACTATGGTGTTTTCACACGGAAGTAACTTTCAGTTTGAATATCGCCACTGTTGTTGCATCTTTAGACTCGCATTTAGTGTGGCACAGTGCCTGTGATGAATAGGATACAGCACAGGATTCTGCATCTATTGTTTTCTCACACATAAGCCAGAAAACACTCAGACCCACCCTGTCACAGTGTACCAGGACTACTTGAAAATTCAGTTGATGTTGGGGTGTTCCGCCATTTTGAAGGAATTTTGGCTTGTTCCGGAAGAGGGGTCAAGGTCGACACGTTGAAGAGGAAGACATTCCAAGCAACTTGGCTCACTACTAGGCCTACACAGAACGCCTCTGTCTAGATCTCGTCATTTAACGTTTTCTGGAACTATACTGTCAACTGCAGTCACTGTACCCATTGTCACATTTTACATTCTTCCAAAAGTTTTTCTTCCTGTGTTTTGGTAAGCTGTTTTAATCTTTTCTCCTTGTAATGTGCAGAAATTTGTTCGCTGTAGACTGTAGTTTCGGTTTTGGATTTCCCTGGTAAACTTCCGTGTTGATCGCCGTTTCCCTCACCAACCTTCATTGTCTCTGTTCTCTCTTTTCTGTCTAAGATAAACATCTTCAATATAAAGAAGGGGGAAATCAGGCGTAGTGAGAAAGTAGAAGTGACACTTTAAGTGGAGTAGTTGACAGGGTTTTATTCTTTTTTTTATTTTGGTTTCAGTTTCAGGTCAGATGTGCAGGCTGCCACTTGTACCACATCACATCGGCTTGTTTGCATTGTGATAATTATTCGTAAAGTCTGCATAGCACCATACCCAAATCAAACATCAGATAAGTATTTGTTAACCTAGGCATGTTGTGCCTTATCCATACCACCAGCCACAACTGATCAATTCTACTCTTGTGAAAGGAGGATGAGAGTTCCCCCTGCAGTTCACATCAGTACTGACTCCACTTCCTGCAAAGCCCTTTGGATGAGACCGAGGCCTCATAAGACATAGTCTGTGCAAACACACAGAATATATTGCACACACATGAAAGCCTATTCTGCCTTTTGGAAGAGTAGACCATAAGTGTTGATTGGGACAGATGACAAAAATATTTTTAAATAACACCAACAACCAACCAACCATGCTTTCATACTTGAGTCATGTATATAATATACATAAAGTATACAGTATAGACATCATTCCTGAAGTTGGAATGGTGCTAACAGAATGGTGGGCAGAAAATGTTGCATGCACACACACCTCATAGCTCTTGTCAAGGAATGAAAAACATGGGCAGAAAATGTTGCATGCACACAGTGAGTGACACACACCTCTTAGTTCTTGTGAAGGAAAGAAAAACAATCTTTTTTTGTTTATAATCCTATGTCTACAT
>CM060340.1:38324292-38334292 GCA_030674155.1 Stramonita haemastoma
TCAATATGCTGGCCCCTAGAGAAGCTCTCTCTCATTCTCTCTCTGTCTCTGTCTCTCTCTCTCTCTCCCTCTCTCTCTCTCTCTCTCTCTCTCCCTCTCTCTTTCCTCTCTCCCCTGTCCCCTTTCTCTCTCTCTCTCTCCCTCTCCCTTTCTCTCCTCTCTCTCCCTCTCTCTTCTCTCTCCTCCCTTTCTCTCTCTCTCCCTCTCTCTCTCTCTCTCCCTTTCTCTCTCTCCCCTCTCTCTCTCTCTCTCTCTCTCCTCTCTCTCTCTCTCCTCTCTCTCTCTCTCCTCTCTCCTCTCTCTCTCCCTCCTCTCTCTCTCTCTCCCTCTCTCTCTCTCTCTCCTCCTCTCTCTCCCTCTCTCTCCTCTCCCTCTCTCTCTCTCCCTCTCCTCTCTCTCTTCTCCTCTCTCTCTTTCTCCTCCTCTCTCTCCTCTCTCTCATCTCCTCCTCCTCCTCTCTCCTCTCTCCTTCTCTCCTCTCCTCTCCTCCCTCTCCTCTCTCTCCTCATAACAGACACACATGTCTATGTGACTTAAAAAAAAAACATGTCGTGATTAAGAAAAGAGTACAGAAGCAGGGAAAGAACGGATACCTCCCCCCTTCCCTTCACCCTCCCCCTTCCCTTCACCCTCCCCCCTTCCCTTCACCCTCCCCCTTCCCTTCACCCTCCCCCTTCCCTTCACCCTCCGCCTCCCCTTCACCCTCCCCCTTCCCTTCACCCTCCCCCTCCCCTTCACCCTCCCCTCCCCTTCACCCTCCCCCTCCCCCCTTCCCTTCACCCTCCCCCTTCCCTTCACCCTCCCCCTTCCCTTCACCCTCCGCCTCCCCTTCACCCTCCCCCTTCCCTTCACCCTCCCCCTCCCCTTCACCCTCCCCCTCCCCTTCACCCTCCCCCTCCCCCCTCCCCTTCACCCCTCCCCCCTCCCCTTCCCCTCCCCCTCCCCTTCCCCCTCCCCCTCCCCTTCACCCTCCCCCTCCCCTTCACCCTCCCCCTCCCCTTCACCCTCCCCCCTCCTCCCCTCCCCTTCCCCTCCACCCTCCCCTCCCCTCACCCTCCCCCTCCCCTTCACCTTCCCCCTCCCCTTCACCCTCCCCCTCCCCTTCACCCTCCCCCTTCCCTTCACCCTCCCCCTTCCCTTCACCCTCCCCTTCACCTTCACCCTCCCCTTCACCCTCCCCCTCCCCTTCACCCTCCCCCTTCCCTTCACCCTCCCCCTTCCCTTCACCCTCCCCCTTCACCCTCCCCCTCCCCTTCACCCTCCCCCTTCACCCTCCTCCTTCCCTTCACCCTCCCCCTCCCCCCGAAAGATGTTGAAGAAAAAACAAACATGTCAACAGAGCTCACATTCCTTTGTAATCATAGATGACATTTTCAGTTATTACTGATAAGGATTATGTTGATTATGTTCCAGACAACCACTTGGAGTTTCCATGACAACCATGGCAGAAACATTGTCCTGTCCAACAACAGTCAGACAGCAGAACGACAGACAGGGGGGGTGATGGTATTGTGATGGCAAGGGACCCCATGGAAAGGAACATGCTCTATCAGGTAGGTAGAACTGCAGGGAACCATCTCATTCTGTGTAGGAATGACACATCAGTAACACATCATGGTGAAATGAACACACTGTATTGATCAGGTAGGTAGAACCATCTCATTCTGTGTAGAAATGACACATCAATGACACACCATGGTGAAATGAACACACTGCATTGATCAGGTAGGTAGAACCATCTCATTCTGTGTAGGAATGACACATCAATGACACATCATGGTGAAATGAACACACTGCATTGATCAGGTAGGTAGAACTGCAGGGAACCATCTCATTCTGTGTATGAAACACACATCATGGTCACTGCTAGTTGAAAATCCAAACCTAGATTGAGAGTCAAGTCAAGTCAAGTCAAAGTCAAAAACACTTTAATCATCCCTGAAGGGCAATTACAATACTGACAGGCATATTGATACAAATCATAATCAAACACACGAAGGAGCTACATTTCTTATTTGTTCAAACATTATATAACTACAAATAAAATGTCACAAACACTCACACTCTACGCGCGCGCGCTTGCACACACGCAAACACACGCATACACACACACCAATGTTTAGATACAATGTTCTTAAAAACCATTGACTAGAAAAGACATATGATCACCATTATTTACACATTATACGCACGTGTTCACACCCGCACATATACATGCATGCATGCACGCACACACACACACACACACACACACACACACACACACACACACACACACACACACACCCCCCCTCCCATACAATCCACCCCCCCCCCCCACACTCACACATACACACACCCACCCCCCCCACCCTATCCATAACACACCATCCACACCCACCCGTTCCCCCCCCACAACACACACACACACGCACATAATGGTAAAAAGACATGTGAATTTACAAGCAATTCAAAGAAAATCAACAAAGCCAAAAATAAGACATACTCATTTTATGGGTACATATGCATGTATGTGCACCCCTGTATGCATTGGCTACATACATAACAGTGGCAGGTAAGAGAGAGAGAGATCAAATCAAATCAAATCAAATCAAATTCTTTTATTCGAGGATAATGAATACGCACTCGCATGCTTTTTTACATCCAGTCCCCGCCCTTATCAGGGATTAATCTAGATTTAAAAAAAAACCAATTCCTTTAACTAAGCAACAACAACAACAGTAATGATCCAAATACTAAGAACAAAAAACTATACCCGGTTCCAAATAACAGACAAAAAATAAGGACAAGACTATAATAAGGTCATGAAAGAAAAATGCACTCATTCAAAAGAAAAACAACAACAACAACAACAAAAACTAATTAATTAACAAACAAACAAACAAACGAAACTGGGAAAAGAAATAACAATCAAATGATGATTTTGAATTTTTTTTAAGTGCTAATAGATCAAGAGTAAACAAGAGAACATAACGAGGCAAACAACTAAAAACATCAATTCACCACCATCTTTGGATAGATTAAGTCTTATAGATCAAAGTATTTGATAAAAGGGGAAAGAATATGAACTGCTATCCTCATGGGGGGGGGGGGGGGTACTACCAATAACAAATTCTATAGGACTTCCCAGTTGTTTTAAAACAAACACAAAAAAAGGCATAGATCTATCATTTTTATAAATTGGGTAATGATTCTCTCTCTCTCTCTCTCTCTCTCTCTCTCTCTCTCTCTCTCTCTCTCTCTCTCTCTCTCTCTCTCTCTCTCTCTCCACACACACACACACACACACACACACACACACACACACACACACACACACACACACACACACACACACACACAAAAAAAAGCTTGGTGATTGTCATCCTCCCAATTGTTCTTTATCTCTAGGGCACATTTTGAATAGTTATTCTCTCCTTCACGAGTTTGCTGTTTATCTTAGAAGCAGTCCAGTTGGTATCTACCTTTGATAGTTGTAAGCTGCTATGTGAAGATAGTGTTTCGTTATTCTTGTTGTTTATACTAGTTATGTTATTCAATTTATGTTACAATCGTTCTTTTTACACACGCACACACACAACACACACACACAAAACAACACACACCACACACACACACACCCCAACACACACACACACACAACACACACAACAACAACACAACAACACAACACCACATGGCACACACACACATTCACACACTCACTTCACAACATCTCACACACACGTGCGCGCGCACGCATGCTCACAGACTCAAACACATACACACACAAGTACACATACACACACATTCACACACACACTCACATCATTCACTCACTCCTCTCTCCCTCTCTCTCTCTCTCTCTCTCTCTCTCTCTCTCTCTCTCTCTCTCTCTCTCTCTCTCTCTCTCTCTCTCTCTCTCCTCTCTCTCTCTCTCCAGATCAATAAGGAGGCAATTGAACAAATCTCTCACCACAAAGTCCTAGGAGTAACAATCGACGAAAATCTCAGCTGGTTCTACCACATCTCTCACCTATGCAAGTATTTATCCCAAAGGGTATACCAGTTGACTAAAATTAAACACTTTCTTGACTTTCACTCAAGGAAATTATTTTTTCAAGCATATGTACAATCCTCAATAGATTATGCTTCAACCCTGTGGGATTCTGCCAGTGCAAACACTTTGAAACCGTTGTTAAGCCTCCATAAACGTGCTCTCAAACTCGTCCTTTTGAAGAAAACAACCTTACTAGAAGTAGATTATACTCAGTTAAATATTCTTCCCCTACACCAAAGACTAAAATATAACAAAGGCATCATGATGTACAAGATAATGGCAGGAACCATCCCCACATCCTTAAAAGATAACTTTCCTATGAATCATTCGAAAAATACTGTAAAGCCTGCTGTCCCCATCCCAAGAATAGATTTGTTCAAATCTAGTTTACTGTACTCAGGCCCTATGTTGTGGAATTCTCTTCCCGGTTCAGTTAAACAGCACCAATCATTAACAACCTACAAAAATCACCTTCTAATCCACCTGATGCATCAGAAGTAACTAACCACACCTCATCCTGTTGGAACCCCCCCCCCCCCCCCACTCTCTCTCTCTCTCTCTCTCTCTCCCTCCCTCCCTCCCTCCCTCCCTCTCTCTCTCTCTCTCCTCTCCCTCTCTCTCTCTCTCTCTCTCTCTCTCTCTCTCTCTCTCTCTCTCTCTCTCTCTCTCTCTTAAGGGTTGGTCACGAGACGCAAAGCAGACAGGGCGTACATTTTCTGTGAGCTACAGTAAAACTTGTAATTCATACAAAAATGCAAGTTTCTGGACTTCCAGCGGCTGTGGAGAGGACCTTAGGCACCCTGCTGACTGACAATGCAGTCTCCAGCTGGAAAGTGGCAGGAGAAAGGGACAGCGTGGTTTTTGTCTTGCGACTTAAACCAGTGGACACAGCAGTGTCAACCAACATGGCGGATCCAACAGTGAATCGCAGCACACAAGTACAATACTATAGGAAAAAATCCTACTCCCAAACCCGCAGGGATCTGGAACGCTCTCGAAAGCATAAAGAGAAGCAGGCAAGTGTTGTGCGTGAAAGTGACTGTGTCTTCAGTGCCTCGAGTCCACCTGACAGTAGTGTAGAACAGCAGAATGCAGCATGCGCAGATACGCATAGAGTAGACCTACCAACAGCACACACACAGGACATCAACACAAAAACATCAGTTAAGTTGCCATCATCGGTTGATTTAGAACCTCCCTGTATGTCTGATTGTAGTGACTGTACTGATATGTGTGTTTTGCAGCCTGAGGCAAACAATGATAATATTGTTGGTGCATTCGACAAAGGAAATGTCAAACAGTACGTGGCTACTCTAACTGATAGATCCGTACAGAAAAGGCTGAGAGACAGACAAAGAAATACACACTTTAGAAAATCTGTCCTACATCATTCAGATGGTGAAGATATTGTGACCTGTGAGTCAGATGACATTGTGATCCAGTACGCATGCCAACCAGACACTGAGCCAGTATGTATGTACTGGTTTGTCAAACAGCAAGAGAAAAACATGTTAAAAGAGGAACACGTTAAACTCGCCAGTTTGCGGAATGGGAAGCGAATCCAGAACACACTACACACAGAGACCCTGTCGCGTGCTTCAAGGGACTTGGCGACACTTAGAGAACTATTACAACGCTTTCTAGGCTAGCCTAGGCGGAAGGGTGTGTGACAAAGACTGGACGAAAGAAAGGCTCGGAATGCCGTAACATATCCGGACTGTAAAGAGTGTCGTGTCTCGATGTACATTACAAATCAATGCTGTGGTTTCCATGGCATGGAATGGTGTTGTGTGTCAGCTTTAAAGCAATTATCGTTATTCGGCAACCCCCTTCATGTATGGGCCAATGGCCTTTTTTCATGAATAAACCTTTCGAGTTCGAGTTCGAGTTCTCTCTCTTAAAAACTTATTTAGAATGTAGTAAATGTTCATTTTTATGACTATATAAGAATTAGAGAATTTGTGTTACACTAGCTAGTGCTCTCTCTCCTCTCTCTCTCTCTCTCTCTCTCTCTCTCTCTCTCTCTCTCTCTCTCTCTCTCTCTCTCTCTCTCTCTCTCTCTCTTTCTCTCTCTCTCTCTCCCCTGAATGTGTCACCTACTGTCTAAAAATGTTTCCCATCCATATTGAGAAATGTTCTATTCATATATGTGTGAGTTGGGGTTATTTGTTCAAAAACATGTTTTATGGGACTTATTTTGATGATAGATGGTGGTGGACAGACGTATTCAGTCATTAACCTCATCATATTCTCATGTTTGCTCTTTAATTATTGCACCTTTTTTTGTGTGTGTGTGTCTTTTTTTTTAAAAAAAATTATTAATTTTATTTTTTTATTTTTAATATATTTTTTTTATTCAAATCAAAATCATCATTGATTTTTACTTCATATTTTCGTTTCTGAATGAGTGCCTTTTATAACATTACCTCAATAATGTATCTTTGTCTTATTTCTTACCTGTTGTTGTTATTCTTTCTCTCCTCATATCAAAATCTTGTGTTTTAGGGGACTTATTTTGATAATAGATGGTGGTCGATTGATGTTTTCAGTCATCTAACCTCATCATTTCCTCATGTTTGATCTTTAATTATTGCGCTTTTTGTTGTTGTTGTTTTGTTTTGTTCTATGTTAGTTTGTTTTGTTCTGTTTGTTTTTGTTGTTGTTTGTTTGTTTTGTTTTTGCTTTTTTTGTTTGTTTGTTGTTTTTTGTTGTTGTTGTATTCTATTTTTATTATTCAAATCAAAATCATCATTGATTCTCACTTCTTATTATCGTTTCTGAATGAGTGCCTTTTTATAACATTACCTTAATCATGTATCTCTGTTTTATTTCTCACCTGTTGTTTGATACTTGGTATGGTTTGTTTCTCTTGGTATTTGGACCTTTATAATTGTTGTTGTTTTAGTTGAGGCTATCTTTTTATCTTGATGTTATCCCTGAAAAGGGCGGGGACTGGATGTAAAAAAGCACACGAGTGCTTATCTATTATCCTCAAATAAAAGAATTTTGCCTTGCCTTGCCTCTCTCTCTCTCGCACGCACGCACACACGCATGCACGCACACACACGCGCGCGCACACACACACGACACACACACACACACACACACCACACACACACACACACACACACACACACACACACACACACACACACACATGTCTAATAGGCCTATCACTATTTTGGGGAAGAAGTTAAACTGAAGAACTGAACACACACACCCACACACACACACACACACACACACACACACACACACACACACACACACACACACACACACACACACACACACACACATTGTACAGGTTCTCGTGCATATCATCAGTAACTTGAATCTAAGGGAAATAATTATATGCCTGGAATTCTAAATAAAATGATATAACGAAACATAAGAGTAATCTATCCACTATAAGGCACATATTTTAAACATATACTCTAATACCTAAATCAATCTTGTGATAATAGTCATAAAATTATGTTCATAATCCTATCGTAATCATGATTGACATAGTTGTTCAGCTTTCTTAAAAACATCATTAATTAAAAGTTTACACCAAAAAATCGATTACATTTGACACACATGGTTATTAAAATATAGAGTACAAAATATATTTAAAAAAACATTTCTCAATATGGATGATAGACATGTTTAGACAATAGCTGAGACATTCAGTGAGAATAATTATAATATATATATATATATATATATATATATATATATATATATATATATATATATATATATATATATGTAAGTGAAAATCATTCTTAAAATCAGTTACAATTATATAATAATAAGATACATGTGAAACATTTACACACACACACACACACACACACACACACACACACACACACACACACACACACACACACACACACACACAGGGAGAGAGGGGGGAGAGAGAGAGCAAAGCAAAGCAAATTCTTTTATTCGAGGATAATGAATAAACACTCTTGTGCTTTTTTACATCCAGTCCCCGCCCTTATCAGGGATAAGATCAAGATTAAAAAAAAACAACTCCGTAAACTAAACAATAACAATAATGAAATACCAAGAACAAGAAACTATACCCAGTACCAAACAACATACAAGAAATAAGGACACTATATATGATAAGGTAATGATGAGAGAGAGAGAGAGAGAGGGGGGGGGGGGGGGGGGGGGGGGGAGAGAGAGGAGAGGGGGGGGGGGGGGGAGGAGAGGAGAGAGAGGAGAGAGAGAGAGAGAGAGAGAGAAATGAGAATGTAATGAATTAAATATAAATAATGAAGGGAATGAGTCTGTACTTTTCAAAGGTTACAGAAAAGGATTTACATACTTGTTTCATCTGGCCCTTTCCAACAAAAACAACCCCCCAAAAAAGACAAAAACAAAACAAACTATCAAACACCCCCCCCCCCCCCCCCAATCCAAACCAAACCAAAACACAAACCAAAATGAATAGCAACCACCTCCTCCAGGGTAACCACCACCACCAAGAACAAAAGTTCAACCTCGCTTGTGTGCTTGCTCATGCGCGTGTGCGCATATGCTCATGATTTTGTCAATTGACTCCTTCTGGGGTATAGATTGACAATCTCAGAAATTATCAGCACATTGAAATTGATCTTTTTTGCTCATGCGCGTGTGTGCACATGCTCATGATTTTGTCAATTGACTCCTTCTGGGGTATAGATTGACAATCTCAGAAATTATCAGCACATTGAAATTGATCTTTTTTGCTCATGCGCGTGTGCGTACATGCTCATGATTTAGTCAATTGACTCCTTCTGGGGTATAGATTGACAATCAGAAATTATCAGCACATTGAAATTGATCTTGAATGATCATTGACAAACACAAAGTCAGTGATGAGTAAACCACAAAAAATATGTAACTTTTCCAAGTTTCATGAATTTTCTCTTGAATTTCTCTGTCTCTAAGAAAGTAAAATGTTTGAATTAAATATGAAGTGAATTGAATTGAACTTTAAACACAGTGGTATTCCTACAAGTTAAGTTGCCAAAATTGAAAATTTACATTTTTCTAAAATACAGTTAGTTTTGTCACCAACTCATGTAGGATATCTTTATACTATTTAGGACATTCTATTATGAAATGCAATTTATCCCCACTTAAACTTGTATCACATTGTGATATATATCAACCAGTTTCAGTCAGTCATATGTGGTTGCTGCATACTGATTAAGTTGATAAAACATACATATCTGATAAGGTCACAAGGTAACTCTCTCTTTCATATATTTTTAAGCCCTATAAAACAAATGTTTATTACTACTATCCAGAGCATTTAGCGAGATTTGAAACGAATTATTTTGTACTTCTTGCTGACATTTTGACACAGAATAATGTAAAGTTTTCAGAAAAATAAGTGCAAATCCCAAGCAAAATCAAATCCTTTTTCAATCAGAATGCTTTTAATAGTTTAACCAAGGCAGTATAAAGATGCTTTGTTTGTGTAACATAAAAAATATCATACAAGCTACAGGCATTGAGAATGACACAATATCAGCCCATGTTCTGATCATTCTTGCTTTCACCAAAACAGACATTGGATGGATACTCTTTTTCTCTAGAAATGGTTCTTTTATCCTGTTAAAACAAAGGCTTAAAAATATGCAAGTTGTAATTTCTATACAGTCTCTACACTTTGACAACCCCCAGTTTCACATCCACATAAAATGGTTTGTATGGTCGTTTGCTGCGTAGCGCCATGCTGGATAGAGTGTTTTCCCTTCTCCAGGTGACACCTGCACAGTGACAGGATTTTCTGATGTAGTGTAAAAATACCACTGAGGTAACTAGCTGAAGGTGGTTAGTGTTTGATGAATACAAAAACCCATGGTCACCAATTAACCACGGTCAACTACCTAAGTAAATTTAGATTAATTTGACCCTGGAGTTCCAGAGAGTTCTCCATATAATATGGGCCCAGGGAGTCTTTCTAACCATCTG
>CM060340.1:38336792-38341792 GCA_030674155.1 Stramonita haemastoma
GTACGCTTTTTTCCTCTTTTCTGGTAGGTACATGTGTACTGTGATCTGTTTTGGTGCCCCTCTTTTCTGGTAGGTAAGTGTACTGGATCTGTTTTGTACCCTCTTTTCTGTAGGTACATGTGTACTGTGATCTGTTTTGGTGCCCCTCTTTTCTGGTAGGTACATGTGTACTGGGATCTGTTTGGTGCCCCTCTTTTCTGGTAGGTACATGTGTACTGTGATCTGTTTTGGTGCCCCTCTTTTCTGGTAGGTACATGTGTACTGTGATCTGTTTTGGTGCCCCTCTTTTCTGGTAGGTACATGTGTACTGTGATCTAAATGGTGCTTGTCTTCTGGCTGGTGGTAGGTACATATGTACTGTTTGATACTTAGGGTAGTACTTTGTTTACTCTTTTCTGTCTGGTCGTAAGTACATATGTCTGTTATATTATACCTATCTTTTCAGTCTGGTTGTAAGTACATATGTACTGTTATATGATACCTATTTTTTCTGCCTGGTGGTAAGTACATATGTACTGTTATATTATACCTATCTTTTCTGTCTGGTGGTAAGTACATATGTACTGTTATATGATACCTGTCTTTTCTGTCTGGTGGTAAGTACATATGTACTGTTATATGATACCTATCTTTTCTAGCTGGTGGTAGGTACATATGTATTGTTATATGGGGGGGCGTTTACTGCCTTGCTCACACTTCGTGGATTTGTCTGTTTGGGGATGATAAAAGATTCATGTTTGTATACAATACAGTTAGATAAGATTGTTAATGCATACAATTCAATACTATGCAATGCAGCACAGAACAACACAGCACAGCACAACACAGCACGACATACCACAGCATACCACATGTACACAGCATAGTATAGCACTGCACAGCATAGCACAGCACAGCATAGCACAAAACAACACAACAGCACAACACAACAGAGAACAACACAGCAGAGCACAACACAGCACAACACAGCAGAGCACAACACAGCACAGCACAACCCAACACAATACAACACAACACTGGGCAGCACAACACGACACAACATAACAAATATGTCGACAGATCTTGGTACACTCCATCACTTACCACACTGCAGCACTGACTGTACATCACAGCATGACAGCACAGAATCAACACAGTACAGTATAGCAACACACATATTACACAGCGTCACAGCAGAGTGAGATGGGATGTCTGATGTACAGAATTCAGCACTCTTCACTGTGTAAGGCCTTACCAATGCATAGAATTCAGTATCATGTACAATGCATAGAATTCAGTATCATGTACAGTGCATAGAATTCAGTATCATGTACAATGCATAGAATTCAGTATCATGTACAATGCATAGAATTCAGTATCATGTACAATGCATAGAATTCAGATATCTTGTAAATGCTATATGAACAGTTAAATGCTCAATGCAATTATTCAAAGTATCTATCTGTCACATCTGCCCTGCTCAACAGAAAATTCAGTATCATTGTTTACAGTGCATTAGTGTATTCAGTATCGATGTACAATTGACTAGTAAATTTCAGTATCTGATGCCATAGAATTGTTAATCAACATTTACAGTGCAAGATATAGATATAATCCTTAATATTATGTACAAGTGCATAGAAATCAATATCATGTACAATGCCATAGAATTCATATCATGTACAATCCATAAAATTTAGTATCATGTACAATCATAGAAATCAATATCATGTACAGTGCATAGAAATCAATATCATGTACAATGCATAGAAATCAATATCCATGTACAGTGCATAGAAATCAATATCATGTACAATGCATAGAATTCAATATCATGTAGTGTGCAAAGAATCAATTTTCATGTACAATCCATAGAATTATCATGTATATATACAATCATCACAACACAACACAGGAAAGTAAAGCACACAACAAGAAAATACAACACAATGATAATACATAGTGTATTACGCACAGTAACACATAATTATAACAAAACAATATAACACAAGAATACGCAAGACAAGATGATTCAACTCGACAATACACATGACGAGACAATATAACACCACAATAGACATGACAAGACAATATAAATACACAATACACTCACAAGACAATATAATACCCAAAAAACACATGACAAAAATACAACATAAGTTGCAAGACAAGATAATAATACATACGACAAAACAAAGCAACACAGTAATACATGTGATAATGTTAGAAAACAATGCACAAAACACAAGATTATAATGCACATGACAAGACAGTGATACACAAAGACAACACAAGACAATAATACACTGAAGGCATTATTGACAATGCAAAAACAATACTACACATGACAACACACAATACTACACATGACAGTACAAAACAATGACTACACATGACAATACAAAACAATACTTCACATGACAATACAACACAATACTACACATGACAGTACAAAACATGATAAATATGAAAAGATACTGCAACCCACATGATCACATAATACAACCACTGATCCATAATACAACCCATGATCCATAAACAACACAATGATACAACACAATAATACTATACACACAATGATACATAATACAACACAATGATACGTAATACAACACAATGATACATAATACATCACATGATACACAATACAATACATAATACAACACAATGGATAATACAACACAATACTTAATACAACACAATGGTACATAATACAACACAATGATGCACAATACGCAATAATACATAATACACACACAATGATACATAATACAACACAATGATACATAATACAACAATGATACTTAATACAACACAATGATACTAATACAACACAACGATACTAATACAAACAATATACCTGATACAACACAATGATACATAATACAACACAATGATACATAATACAACACAATGGTACATAATACAACACAATGATACATGATAACACAACTCAGTGATACATAATACAACACAATGGTACATAATACAACCAATGGTACATAATACAACACAATGATACATAATACAACACAGTGATACATAATACAACAATGATACATATACAACCCAAAGATACATAATACAACACAATGGTACATAATACAACACAATGATACATAACACAACACAATGATACATAACGCAACACAATGGTACATAATGCAACACAATGGTTACATAATCAACACAATGGTACATAATACAACACAATGATACATAATACAACACAAAGTAATAATACAACACAATGGATACATAATACAACACAATGATACATAATACAACACAATGATACCTAATAAACGGAATGATACATAACAATGCAATGATACATAATACATAACAGTGATACATATACAACACAATGATACATAATACAACACTGATACAATACAAGATACATAATACAGCACAATGATACAATAATACATCACAGTGATACATAATACAACAATGATACATAATCAACACAATGATACATAATACAATGCAATGATACATAATACACAACAGTGATACATAATACAATCACAGTGATACATAATACAACACAATGATACATAATACAATCGCAGTGATACATAATACAACACAATGATACATAATACAACACAGTGATACATAATACAACACAATGATACATAATACAACACAGATTACATAATACAACACAGTGTACATAATACACAAGATACATAATACACACAATATACATACTACATCACAATGATACATATACAACACAATGATACATAATGCATACAGTGATACATAATACACACAGTGATCATAATACAACACAATGATACATAATACATCACAATGATACATAATACAACACAATGATACATAATACAACACAATGATACATAATACAACACAATGATACATAATACAACACAATGATACATAATACAACACAATGATACATAATACAACACAATGATACATAATACAACCAATGATACATAATCAACCCAATGATACATAATACAACACATGATACATAATCAACACAATGATACATAATCAAACATGATACATAATACAACACAATGATACATAATACAACCAATGATACATAATACAACACAATGATACATAATACAACACAATGATACATAATACACACAATGTACATAATACAACACATGATACATAATACAACAGACAATAAATTTACATAATACAACACAATGATACATAATACAACACAATGATACATAATACAACACAATGTACATAATACAACCAATGTACATAATACAACCAATGATACATATACAAAACAACATGTACATAATACAACCAATGATACATAATACAACCAATGATACATAATACAACCCAATGATACATAATACAACCAATGATACATAATACAACCCAATGATACATAATACAACACAATGATACATAATAACCACATGATACTATACAACCCATGATCATAGTACATCACATATGTTAGCGATAACAACATTAGATACATTCTGTCAACAGACCAACTCCATCTTTGGTGTGCACTACAGTGGTGTGGGAAGGCATTCGTGTAGCCTGTTTGGTGACAAGAATCTCCATCTGTATGTGGAGAAAAGGAGGATTTCTCTTTGTTGCCTCTTTGTCAATCGATCTCTGTTTTTTTTCTTTGTTTATTTTTTTTTTATTATAGAATTCTTACTGGACTTTTCCCCCATCCACTCACTAGACCATGAGTGGTGATCTGGGTGCTAGTCTTTCAGATGACTATGTGTGTGTTGATCTCTGTTGATGACAAGAGAGATGTTGATCTTTGTTGATGATTACAGAGATGTTGTTGACTACAGAGATGTTGATCTCTGTTGATGATGACTACAGAGATGTTGATCTCTGTTGATGACTACAGAGATGTTGATCTGTATTGATGATGACTACAGAGATATTGATCTCTGTTGATGTCTACAGACTTTATTGATGTGTGTTGATGTTGATGTCTGCAGACTTTATTGATGTGTGTTGATGTTGATGTCTACAGTCTT
>CM060340.1:38352332-38354832 GCA_030674155.1 Stramonita haemastoma
AACAAACAAAAGCAACAGAGAACCAAACAAACATAATGAACGGAAAAAAAAAGAAAAAAAAACCAAGCAAAACAAAACCAAAGCAAAAAACAAACAAAAAACAAACAAACAAACAAACACAACCCCCCCCAAAAAAAACACACAAAAAAACCCCACACACTCAAAAAAGAAAAAAAAATTGGAGGGGGGGTGGGAACGGGTGGGGAGGGGGTATCAAGAGGAAGGGGGAAAACACAAACAGCAACCAGAAGAATTATAATAATGATTTATGATTATATTTCATAAATAAAAAACCCTACACATATGAACAAAAACAAACAAACAAACATTCAAACAAACAAACAAAAAACAAACAAAACACAACAAAAAACATACACAACAACAACCAGAACAAAAAAGTAAGGCCTTTCCACTTATCAAAATAATATAAATATAATAGTGCTAATAGTCTCATTAGTATAATTAATAAAATAAAATAAAAATTAAATATTTATCCTGAAACTATTAAACTGGGTAAGTGGGGGAAAAAAAAAAAAAAAAAAAAAAAAAAAAAAAAAAAAAAAAAAAATCCGATCTAGTCGTCAAATCAGTGATTTTGTTTTCTCCTTGTAAATTTGCAAAATATACACGTGTTTACATACATCACTTATTCCCTATCCTGTTCAAAATTAAATTATATATTAAAAAAAAAAACACAAAAAAACAACAACCCTTTCTCCACCTTTTCCCCCTTCCACATACATATATAGCAAGCAAAGTGTAGCTTTTTCAGTCACAGTGAGCCACACGTGAAAGATTTTTCGGGGTTAGCAGAGAGTATCAATATCTTTAGTCTGTTCTAAGTATGGTTGATTGGATTGATGTGTAGTTCTTAAACATTTTTGCATAAGCGCATTAAGTGATTTTTCAACTGATTTTTGAACTGATTTTTATTTTTGATACATTTTAAATGTTTTGGGAGCTTGTTCCATAAATCACTACCTGAATATAGGAAGCTTGTTTTGTAAAGATTGTTTCTGGGTCTGGGAAATGTTAGTAGATGGTTATGCCTGTGCTCATTAATTTTGAATCTATTGGTGATCTTGGGAGGGGCATTTCCATTGACAACTTTTTGTACAAATAGAGCTTTATTGAGATAAAGCCTGTTTTGAAATGTAAGAATATTTGTTAGCTTATAATCATTGATGGTTAGGGAGCTTGATTTTAATAGGACAAGTTTTAGCGCTCTTTTATATAATCGATGGATGAATTTCAAATTAGTTTCACTGCAGTTGTCCCAAAGAGATGAGGCATAGTCAACTATAGGCAAGATGTGTCCACAAAAAAAGAGTTTGCGTGAATGACTATCTAGAAAGTGTTTTATTTTTGATAGCTGACGTACCTTGTTTGTAAGACGTTTTCCTTGTGCCATCACATGGTCAGTCCAAGTAAGATTATTGTCGATAATTACACCCAGAATTTTGTGTGAGTCAACTTCTTCAATGATTTTTTGATCTATCAACAGAGGTTGAAATTTACTTTTCATTTTTTGCCTCTTTTGTCGTGCTAGTACGTACATACTTTTAGTTTTTTGAGCATTTAAGGACATATGGTTTAATTGAGTCCAAGTAATCAATTTGTTGATATTGTTTTGAAGTTTGAGTGTTAGTCTGTGGGGGTCAGTATCACTACAATAGAGGGATGTGTCATCAGCAAACATTTCACAGCTACAATCTAGAAATAAGGGTAAGTCATTTACATATATTGAGAACAAAAGAGGACCCAATATTGATCCTTGTGGTACTCCATATCTAATAGATACTAATTCTGATGTTTGATTATTTGCAGTTACCAACTGCTGTCTATCTAACAAAAAACTTTTTAAAAGATTGATTATTTCAGGTGTTAGTTTGTATAGGTGAAGCTTACGCACTAGCAGGGAGTGATTAATTACATCAAATGCTTTTTCAAAGTCAACAAAAATTAGGCCTGTATAGTTATTTTCATTTATGTTGTGTAAGAGACTGTCTGTTAGTTGAGTTAGAGCTGTGTGACAAGAATAGTTTTTGCGAAAGCCTGACTGATCCTCATTTATTAGGTTGTTGTTAACAAAGTAGGAATATAAAGATTTTTGGATATGTTTTTCAATGGGTTTGGATAAGACCGATAGGATTGAAATTGGTCTGTAATTTGAAGGACAAGAAGAATCTCCAGATTTGTGGACTGGTATGACTTTTGCCTTTTTAAATATGAGAGGAATGTTGCTTTTATCTATACACAAGTTATATAGATATGTCAGTGTTTCAGCTATAATAGGACCAGAAAGGTTCAATATTTTTCCATCCAGATTGTCAAGGTCACGTGTTCTGGAATTTTTTTTGAGAGATAGACTTTCCAACACGTCTTTAATTGTCATTGGCAATAATTCAACTGGGAATTTAATTTCTTTTGATTCAATATATTGTTCTAAGTATTGGAGATCATTTTCATTTGACTTATCACATGATATGATTTTAGTAGC
>CM060340.1:38359832-38367332 GCA_030674155.1 Stramonita haemastoma
GTCATGTTGAAGATTTTTCTGAACAGACTGAAGCCACAAGCAGAGACCATCATTGCTGAGGAACAAGCAGGTTTCAGAGCAGGACATTGCACAACTGAACAGATTTTCAACTTCAGCATATTTATTATTTATTTATTTATTCTTTTATATCGAGGATAACAGAATAAGCAATCATGTGCTTTTTTTCATCCGGTCCCCGTGTGTATGCAGTTTTTGTAAATATTGTCATCTGTTCCCACCGGCACACGATGGCCTACTAATACTCTGTGAGCGGTACCTTCAACACCATCAAGACCCCTACCACGTATTCACTGATTTTAAGAAGACATTCGACAGGGTGTGGCATGCAGCTTTGCACACAATGGCCTTCTCTTACAAAAAGCAGAACAGGATTGAACGTGTGCGCAAGATGTTCTGCGTGCGTTCGCACACGGGGGCCTCGGTTTATAGTCTCATCCGAAAGACTTTTGGGGGGAGTGGAGTCAGCACTGATGTTAACTCCAGGGGAAAAATCCCCTCGAACGGGAATCGAACCCGGGCCGTCAAATTGCCAGCGCAATGTTCTGACCACTAGGCTATCCCGTCCCTGGTTGGCTAGCGGCTGATAGCCTTCGGATGAGACTATAAACTGAGGCCCCGTGTGTAACGCACGCGGAACATCTTGCGCACACGTAAAATCCTGTTCCGCTTTTCGTAAGAGTAGGCCATCGTGTGCCGGTGGGAACAAATGACATTTACAAAACGGCATACACACGGGGACTGGACGTAAAAAAGCACATGGGTGCTTATTCCATTATCCTCGATATAAAAGAATGAAATAAAATAAAATAAAAATAGCCTACTTCGTGGAACGCTCAGACAGCAACTCTCGTTGTCTGTCATCATGTTTTTATTATTATTATTATTATTATTATTATTATTATTATTATTATTATTATTATTATTATTTTTAAAGAACATTGTCTCTAAACATTGGTGTGTGTGTATGCGTGTGTTTGCGTGTGTGCGAGCGCGCGCGCGTAGAGTGTGAGTGTTTTGTGACATTTTTATTTGAAGTTATCATTATAATGTCTGAACAAAATATGAAATGTAGCTATTTTGTGTCTTTGATCATGATTTGTATCAATATGCCTGTCAGAATTGCAATTGCCCTTCAGGGATGATTAAAGTGTTTTTGACTTTGATTTGACTTGACTTGATATGAGCGCAAATGCGTTGCACTGCCGTTCAGTGCCTGGCAGCCTAAGTCAGGCCCAGCGCATCCCACTTCGGCGTGGGAGAGAATTGTTGTCTCTTGGGCGTGAGAAGGGGGGGGGGGGGGGAGAGGGGAGAAAATGGACCAAGAGAATGAACCCAGAAGGCAGACAATGGACAAGAAGAATGCGACAAGAAGAAAAGGAACAAGGCAGAAACAAAGAGAGGGATAGAAAAGAGGCATTCCTAGCCCAGAACTTTCAGAAGGTGGGGATGTAAACTATGTTCTTTTATACTGACAGGACCCCGGCATTCCCTCACAGGTTGGCACTGATACTCCGATCGACTAAAGAAAAAATGGTTGGAATCTCTCTCTCTACTCTGTCTCTGTCTCTGTCTCTCTGTCTGTCTGTCTGTCTCTCTCTCTCTCTGTCTCTCTCTGTCTCTGTCTCTCTCTCTGTGTCTCTCTCTGTCCCTGTCTCTGTCTCTCTCTTCTCTCTCTTCTGTCTCTCTCTCTCTGTCTCTGTCTCTCTCTCTCTGTCTCTCTCTGTCTCTCTGTCTTTGTCTCCCTGTCTCTCTGCTCTGTCTCTCTGTCTGTCTCTTGTCTCTCTCGTCTCTGTCCTCTCTCTGTCTCTCTCTCTGTCTTCTCTGTCTGTCTCTGTCCTGTCCTCTGTCTCTCATCTCTTCTCTCTCTCTCTCTCTCTCTCTCTCTCTCTCTCTCTCTCTCCTCTCTCTCTCTCTCTCTCTCTCTCCTCTCTCTCTCTCTCTCTCTCGGGAGGGAGGCCGTGTGAGCTATCGAGAAGGACGTGCAATGCCACAGCTCTGCTGTTTATTTTGAATTGTCAAGGATACAGAGCAAACCAGAAGATGATTTTTGGTGTGACAGTAGGTTATCAACGTCTCCATCAGCATATGTCAACAAATCAACATAGTAATGAGTATACGGTTAGTAATTAGCGGCGCGAATTATTACTAATAAAATATAGCAACAAACTGTTGTTGTGATTTGTAACCATGATTCACTCTCCTCCCTCCCTCGAACTTTATACATCGTGTGTTGCACGTGCCCTAATGTAGAGACACGCAAGCTAAGACCAGATGTAAACAGAAGTTCGGTGCATGTGCACGTTGAATCAGGTCCCCAAGGGACAGAACTAAGTGAGAGCAGATAATTCATTGACAGTGGGCTGACAGGAAGAGTGATTACCCTTGAACAAGAATATAAACACACACGTTGAAAATGTCACAACAGGAGGATATTCCCCATCCTCAATTCCACTTCATGCAATTCATTGACTGGCGTTTTGCTCAAATCCAGCAAGAGCTTCAGCTTCAGTCTACCAGCATCAAAACTGCCATTCATGAAAAATTCAAAAAATTAGACGACAACATGGCTGGAGTATTGAATGAAATGAGGGAACTGAAGTACGTTGTAGAAGAAAACAGAGAGGACATTGATGATCTTAAGGAGGATAAGAAATCGATGGCTGACAGACTTGATCAACTTGAAAAAAAGTTTGATTGGCTTGAACAAGATATGAAAGCCTGCAATGTAATATTTTTCAATGTTGAAGAAAACTACCATGGAAACAGTGAATCATGCACACAGATCATTACGGATCTTTTAAATTCCTTTGATCCTGAAACCAGCTGGCACCAGGGAGACATAGTCAGGGCCTTACGTCTTGGGAAACCTCGGGCACATGGAAACAGCCCTAGGCCAGTCCTGGTCCAGTTCAGCCGCTGGTCCTACAAAATGGCAGTCCTGGGGGATCCCCAACTCAGAGACTATCTTAGATGGAAAGGGATAAGCGTTGCCTCTGACTTGACATCACGTCAAAAAGAAATGGTTGACTTTTATCGCAGGCAGGGGAAAATAGCATACATTTTCAATGGAAAGCTACAGGTAAAAGAAAAACAAGCATCACATACGTGGTTTCCTGATCAACGCAGTAGAAGGAATGATGCTATGGAATCTACGCCGGATACTGAAGACTGGCCAAATCTTCATCACAGCAGACATAGCAGACAAGAAATAGGCCAGTACAACAAACCTCCCAGGGAAAACAGAGGTCAGTCAAATAGATATTTTTCAAGGACCTTTCGCCAACCAAACTATGACATTCCAACATCAAATAGCATGAATAGAAGACCGTACAGTGATGACACTAGTTTGCAGAACTATGGGCCAAAGGACTCAAGAAGCCAGAACAGGAATGTGTCTTCGGCCAGATCCACCAGAGACTCTGGCAACCTGGGAGGGCAAAAGAACCCAATCCAAGACTCCAACATGAAGCCAGTTGCCTCAGGTAACTACACATACAGTGAGGTGACACGAAAAGCAGCAGTACCAGACAGCAGGAGGCTGGTGTTTGTCAAAGGCAAAAGGACCAGGAGCAGAGAAAGAAGACAAAGTGAGCTGACCATCCATGGGGACCAACGCCAGGCCAGGGTGACTTCTCCTGTGCAGGACATTGCCAGGGAAAGCCAGATTAGAATCAGTGATTCTGATAGAAAGTACACATTAGAAGAGGAAAAAACTGACCAAGACAAAGACAGTACCTGTGAAAATGATAGTGAAGAACTCAGTGACACTGGTGAAGGTGGAAATGTCAGATCTGACCTTGAAATGGCAGACAATAGGGATGATGCTCACGGTTATGTATCAGACAATTCTGACTTGGAACAAAGACAAACAAAAAATAACGAAATACCAGAAGGGACCATCACTGACTCAGACATACTGACTGATTGTGTAAATGTTTCTGAGGTTCGTACAACTACTGCCGGTAAGTTAAATGAATCGGGGGTAAAGGAAGGCGATGCACCAGGGAATGACTCAGTAGCTGGTCAGTCTGACACAAATGACAGCAGACAAGTCCCCAAAACACAAAAGAGGAACATAGAAACAGAGCCAAGGGAGGCAAAGCAGTGTAAACCTCGTGGTGCCCGTTTGTCATCGGGAAGGCAAGCTAGACCAACTAGGCGTGCTGCTCCCCTGAAGCAAACAGGCTCAGAGCAAAACACACATGCAGTGACACGCAGATCAGTGAGTCAGTCTAGCATCCTGGACTCTATCAAAAGGGTGCCAGTTGATGACCACTCCAAAGAGAGTGAAGGGATCTGTGAAAAACAGAAATCTCACTCCAAGGGAGCCTCTGGCTCAAGTAAATAGCACATTGGCCGGGTCACAATGGGTGGAGTCACAACAGGAGGTACTGAAAGTCCCCTCAAGACAAGACTCTTGTGTCCAAAGAGGGAGATGACAACCAGGACACTAGTGCTGTTGTATATACTGTAAATAACTCACATCTTCATTTTCTCAATTACAATGTTAATGGCTTACTTCAAAAACTAGATAACAATGATTTCATAAATTTTCTTTTGATGTACGACTTTATTTGCTTGACAGAAACTTTTGTAAGAGAAAATTTTGATTCATCACTTTTCACTGATTTTGTTATGTTTACTTCAAAAGCCAAGAAATTGTCCCACCATGGAAGATATTCTGGAGGGGTGATAGTCATGATCAGAAAGAAAATTGCGGTCTGGGTTGAAAAAATTGATATCGAATATGACAATACAATTGTGGTTAAAATTCATAAGGACTTTTTCTCAACTGACAAGGATATAATGCTGGTGTGTACATATATACCACCTTATGATTCTATGTTCTGGACACTCCAGCAAAATGGATATGGACTTGAAATGCTGGAACAGTGTATTCTAGATTTGCAGAATTCCAATGATGATTTTTACCTTATGCTGACCGGAGATTTTAATGCTAGAACCGGGAATGCTAACTATTCTTTTTTTGATGATGATTTTGATTTTGAGGGTGTAAAAGACCCTGTTGTTGATGACTTTTCAAGAAATTCCCAGGATAATACCACAAACATCTTTGGCAGACAACTCCTTGAAATCTGTAATATGTTTGATTGCATGATACTGAATGGACTGTGTCAATCTAATTTTGATAGTGGCTGTACATACATCTCACCCTCAGGAGCCAGCACTGTTGATTATTTTGTTATATCCTGTAATCTGTTTGTAACTGTAAACATTGTTGCTGTGGATATCAAAAGTGTGTCAGAGTCTGATCATCTGCCAGTCGTTTTGACAATTAACTGGAAAACTGATATGTCTGAAGTCAGGTATGAAGAACAGGTTGAAGAGCCAAATATGGAAACAGGAAAAATAGTTTGGAAAGACCATAAGAAAGAAGACTTTACTAGAGCGCTAAATAGCAACACGATTCAGAACAACATTAAAATGGCTATAGATTTACTTGACAGTGATGTAGATAGTGGTTTAGATTTGTTTGTACAGTGTTTAAAGGAATCCAGTCAATGCATGTTACTTAAAAATGTTAAGAGAAAGAAAAAGCAGTCAGAATGGTTTGATGCTGAGTGTAGCCAAATTAAGAAAGAGACTAGATCAGCCTTAAATGCTTTTAGAAGAACAAGAAAGGAAAATGATAGGATTGTTTATGTCACAGCAAGAAAAAAGTACAAAAAGTTATTAAAATCTAAACGCCAAGCATTCAGAAAGCAAAAGATAGAGTCTCTCACAGCAAATATTTCTAATTCAGCAATTTTCTGGAAAGAACTTAGAAGTATGGGATGTAATAATAAAGACAGACTAAAAAATGACATAAAGACTGCAGACTGGGTGAATCATTTTAAAAATTTGTTTCAAAACAATGGATCTTCTCTTAATGAGCATGTACATATGGATGTCAACTTGTCTGAAGAAAGTGAGCATGAATTAAACAAAGAAATATCCGAAGAAGAAATAAGAAGAGCGATACAAAATTTAAAGAGTGGAAAAGCCAGTGGAATCGATGGAATTACTGCTGAGATGTTGAAAAATGGTAGCAGAGAGGTAAAACGTTTCCTTATCAAGCTTTTTAATACCATATTCAGCAAAGGTATATACCCACATGCTTGGTCAAAGGCTGTTATAATACCAATTTATAAGAAAGGAAATCCAAACAATGTAGATAATTACAGGGGTGTTTCTTTGCTAAGTATCTTATCAAAATGTTATACATCAATACTAAACTCAAGACTTTATGCCTGGCTAGAGAATAACTCTCTTATTTGTGAGAATCAAGCAGGATTTAGGAAAAAATACTCTACTGTTGACCAGATCTTTAACCTATATGGGATAGTTCAAAAATGCATGTCAAAAAAAGGTAAAAAATTATATGTAGCTTTTGTTGACTTCAAAAAAGCATTTGACTCAGTAAGACATGAAAAACTTTTTGAATGTATCAAAACCCAAGGAGTAAGTGGTAGATTTTTTGCTTCATTATCAGCTATGTATACGTCTTTGCTTTCTTGTGTTAGAGCTAATGATAAATTATCGGAGTTTTTTGAGTGTCCAATAGGTGTTAGACAAGGATGTGTATTAAGCCCTACATTATTTACAATGTTCATTAATCAGTTAGCTAATCACATAAATGAAAATGGCAGGCATGGAATCCATATGTTACCGGATGTTTTTGAATTATTCATTTTGCTGTTTGCCGATGATGTGGCTCTACTCTCAGTTACGCCATTTGGGTTGCAACAACAACTGAACATTTTGCAAACTTTCTGTGAGGATGTGCAGCTAAATGTAAATATTGATAAAACTAAAGTAATGGTTTTTAGAAAAGGTGGGTTTCTTGCAAAACATGAGCAGTGGTCTTATAATGGTGTTAAGTTAGAAGTAGTTAATCAGTATTGTTATTTAGGTTTTACTTTTACAACAAAGATTAGTACAAAGTTGGGCACTGAGAACCTAGTTCTAAAAGGGAAAAAAGCAGTAATTCAGTTAAACAAAGCTTTCAATAGATATAAAGAGATGAATGCAAGCACATTTTTTAAGGTATTTGATGTTAAAATTCAGCCAATTTTGTTATATTCTTCAGAAATATGGGGCTTGGGTAGAATGGATCATATTGAAAAAGTTCACCTGACTGCATGTAAGAGATTTCTAGGAGTACCAGTAAGAACACCGAATAAGATGGTATATAGTGAATTGGGTAGATATCCGCTTTATATCAATTCTTACACAAAAGCTCTTAGATACTGGTTTAAATTATTGCAACTGAGTCAAGACAGGTTACCTTGTTATGCCTACCAAATGTTAGTAGAACTAGATAGGAATGGAAAAGAATGTTGGGCATCAAAGATACGGGAAATTCTGTGCTACACTGGATTCAATATTGTATGGTTGCAACAAGGAGTTGGTGACGTAAAAGCTTTTTTACGTGTATTTAAGCAGAGATTAGTTGATATGTTCATTCAAGAGTGGCAT
>CM060340.1:38392332-38402332 GCA_030674155.1 Stramonita haemastoma
GTGTGAAAACGTGTGTAAGAACACGGAGCGTGTGTGATAGTTTTTTATTTGGTCCTTTTGTGTTTTTGTTGTGTGTGTGTGTGTGTGTGTGTTGTGTGTGTGTGTGTGTGTGTGTGTGTGTGTGAGAGAAACTGAGATGAAAAAAAAACCCAAACAACCTGAGCTGCCATGTGCATGCAAGTCCATTTTTATCTGCATGTATTTTATCTTTCAAATTAAAAAAAAATTTTTTTTTTTTTGAGGATCATAGAACAAGCGGTCATGTGCATTTTTACATCCAGTTCCTGTGTGCATGGGTTTTGTCAATTTTGTCATCCATTCTCACCAGCACACACGGGCCTACTCTTCCGAAGGGTGAAACAGGTTTTTAACATGCGCACAAGATGTTCAGTAAGCGTTCGTACACAGGATTTGGTTTGTAGCCCCATCCAAAGAAATTTCAGGGTAGAGGAGTCGGCAATGGTTTTAACTCAAAGGGAAAAAATTCCAGTGAATGGGCTGGGGGTGGCTCACACCTGGGCTTGAACCTGGGCCATCAAATCATGAGTGCAGTGTGCAACACTCTAACCACCAGGCTACCTCCTCCTCCCGTGTATCAAGGCAGTCATCTCTGGTGGAAGTTTGCAGAAATCAGGGCTCTCGTAGGTAGACAATTCCCTAGAATTTATTTTCATTCCCTTAAAAAAATTTTTTTGTTTGTTTGTTATTGAATGTTTGATAAGTCGTTTTTCAAAATGATTGAGAAGTTGGTACCTACACTTGTTTTTCCTCCACTACTTTTTCCTCGATAAGATTTAGGAAAGTTTTGAGGTAACAGCCCTGACACGGCCTCTGTGGTCAGTGGGGCTATGATGAGATTGGATTGGATTGGATTAGAATGGATTGGAGCACTGATGGGAATGGATCACTATGTTGAGATTGGATTGGAACACTATGATGAGATTGGATTGGATCAGAACACTATGACTGGATCGGAACATTATGATTATATTGGATTGGAACACTATGCTTGGATTGGAACACTATGGATTGGATTGGAACACTATGGTTAGATTGGATGGAACACTATGATTGGATTGGAACACTATGTGATTGGATTGGAACACTATGATTAGATTGGTTTGGAACACTATGATTGATTGGAACACTATGATTAGATTGGATTGGGAACACTGATTGGATTGGATTGGGGAACACTATGATTGGATTGGACACTATGATTAGATTGGATTGGAACACTATGATTGATTGGATTGGAACACTATGATTAGATTGGATTATTATATTTATTATTTTTTATTGGGAATAAAGAATTGCAATCATCTTTTTTATCTGGATTGCAGTTGAAATATTGTATTAGTTGGACATCACTTAATAAGCGGAAGGATTTAACTATGATTAGATTGTTGGTGCTATGACAGGATTGGTTAAAGTCACCGAAGATTTAGATGGATTGGGAAGACACTATGATTAGATTGGATAGGAACACTATGAAAAAAACAGTAACTTGATGCTATGACAGCTACTCAGTTTTGTTCATTTGAACTGGATGAAAATCGTATGGCTTGACCATCAGGTTTATGTGACCCTCCACCACATAATGCAGTCAGACTGCACCTGACCCACTTTTCGGCCAGGAGTGATTTTTAGGCAGTGGGGGTCAGGTGGGTTGTTTTTGAGATTTCAATTGATTTATGGATTTACAAGCTTCCTTTTACATGGTACTGAAGCGTGAAGATGTAGTTTTGTTTCCGGTTACTTTCAAGATATGTTTTAAAACACTTATTTCCTCATCCTGTCCCCTATTATGATGCAAAATTTGTCAGTTTCTAATTTTTCACTTTCTGGATTCAAGCATTTCAATTTGTGACAACTTTTTATAGAATTGTCATATTCCCCCCCCCCCCCCCAAAAAAAAAAAAAAAAATTAATTGAAAAACTTTTAAATATATATATATATTTTTAAAAATTGCATATGAATTACATTTTAACCATTAAAAATGGATCTCAGGTACAATGTGACTTATGATGTGATAATGTCACATATAATTATTGTTCTGTATAGTGCTCTGTAATCCAGGCAGGTGTCTAGGCTACTTGTTCAGAAATCAGAAGCTCGATGAATACCTTACCATACTTCTCTTTGTTTCTGTTTGGTCTGCATACTTTTTTTTTTCTTTTCAAAAGTTGTTCTGTAACCAGAGAACTGTTTATCATGTTTTGTTGTTTTCTTGTAAACCTTTGTCCATTTTACTATTCTTAATTTTTTTTTTTTTAATCCGTAGCCCGAAAACTAAGCCATCAATTTATTTTAGCATCATTATGTGGTAGTTTGTGGATGATGATTTTAAGTTTCTTGTTGGGGAAGGAAAGGATTTCCTTTTACTTCTGTTTCAGGTTCTTTTTGATGGGTTCAAAAGTGCCCCAAATCATGGTTTTTTTTTTTAGAATGAAAAGTTGTTGGATACATTTATAAAGCTATCCCTGTGTAAATTTAAACAATTCAGGTTGTAAAATATGTCTCTATAGAAACAGGCTACTTCTACTTGTTATAGATTAAAAAAAAAAAAAAAGGTTTAGGAGTTTGAAACATTTAGTTTTGGTGGCCATATTGGATTGTTTCCATGGCAACAGCGCAGAAAACTGAGTAATTCTTGGATTTTTAGGCTGTACGAGTAATGCCCTTTCAATATCTGGCATATTTTTAGGCTTGTAAACAAAATTTCATCAGTTTCGACCCCCCTATCTCATCGCTTGTCACCATGGTGGATGATGGGAGAAGGGGGAGGAGGGGATAGTGGTGGTGGTGGTTTATACAAAGGGGGGGGGGAAGGGGGGGAGTATCCGCCTAGTGGTTAGAGCATCTCCTGTGATCTGATGATCCGGCATGGAGCCATCATGGAGGTACCTGTTTCGGGGAATTTGACCCTGGAGCTAACATCAGTGCGGACTCCACTCCCAAAAGTCCTTTGGATGAAACTTACAAACCACAGCCCTGTGTGCATCCACATGCAGAACATAGTGTGCACACAGTAAAATCCTGTTCTGCCTTTCAGAAGAGTAGTAGGCCATTTTGTACTGGTATATATATACAGATGACAAAATAAAGAAGAAAAAAACACACACACACACACACACAAAACGCCCCCAAACTGCGTGCATTCAGGTGCTGTGTTTGGACACTGTTCCTGAAGTCAGATTGTGGCTACCTTAATGGGGTGTAAAAAAAAGGTCACATATAATACATGCAAATCTCACCTTTGGCAAACCTCCATGCTCTAGCTGAGAGGAACAAACAGAAAAAAACACAAACAGCAAAAAATAATATCTGCATACTCGACTTGTTCCGACTATCCATTCTATTTTTCTTCCTCACATATATAGCCTAGTGGTCAGAACATTGCGTTTGCAATCTCCCGACCTGGGTTCAATTACCGTTCAAGGGAATTTTTCCCCTGGAGTTAACATTAGTGCTGACTCTACTTCCCTCCAAAAGTCCTTCGGATGAGACTATGAACCGAGGCCCCATGTGCGAACGCAGCAGAACATCTTTGCGCAACTTTTAATCCTATTCCCCTTTCGTAAGAGTAGGCCAGTGTGTGTCGGTGATGAGAACAGATGACAAGGTTTTACAAAACTGCATACACACAGGCCTGAACAGGATATAAAAAAAAGCAACAACAACAACAACAAAAAGCACACAAGTGCTTATTCCATTATCCTCGATATAAAAGAGAAATAAAACAATCAATCAATCAATAAAAAAAATTATTTAAAAAAAAACCACCACAAAATAAACATTCTAGGGTTTTTTTTCTGTTTTTTTTCCTTCCCCAGGCCGAACCGGGACGAGCGAACTCTGAACGCTGGAGGTATGTGGTGTTCGTGTGCATGGGCCCTGCACGTTGGGCCTCTGTAGGGGACCTGTCCCAAAAGCGACAAGCCTACAAACACCTGCTGATGACGACGCATTGGCCGAGCCAGGACGTGTCTTTCTTCAGCGAGCGAAGCTCAGACACCTTCAGTGGGGTGCCTCTGCTGAAAAAGCTGCCCAGTGTAGCCAGGTCTCCAGAAGCCCAGCTCTTGTCGGGATCTCGGAGTACGATTTTGAAGATGGGGAACCCAATGGGCCGGCCTGGAACCCTCGGTGGGAGGAATAGGGAACCCCACCCCCCTCCCAATGCACATGTGCGCAGACACACTGACTCACACACACACTGATGCCTGACTACCACACACGCACACACACATTCACACGCATGTACTCACACATGTGTACACACACATGTGTACACACAATGTGTATACACACACACAAACACACACACTGATGCACACACACACAAACACACACACTGATGCACACACACACACACAACACACACACACACACACACACACACAATGATGCACACAACAACACACACACACCACACTGACACAAAAACACACACACACAACACACTGATACACACATACACACAGGCAGACAGGACATTTTTTTTTTTTTTTTTTTTTTTTAAATGGGTGGCGCTGCTCTTGTGGCAACACACTTTCCTAGGGGGAGAGTAGCCCAACTTTTTCTTAAGAGAAATTGGCGTGACTTGAAAGTAGTATGCATACAAGACAATGCAAAAAAAACATCTAAAATAGTGCTTAGGTCAGGTTGATGGGGAGAGGGGAGGGGAGAGAGGGATGGGGAGAGAGGGGAAGAGAAATCGGCCGCAACTGAAAGTAGTATATAAGACAATACAAATAAACATCTACAATAGGCTTAGGTCAGGAGGATGGGGAGAGTGAGTGGGGAGGGAGGGAGGAGGAGAGAGGGAGAGGAGGGAGAGTAGATAGGGAGGGAGAGAGGAGAGTGACTGGGGAGGGAGGGAGAGAGAGGAGGGGAGGAGAGAGTGATGGGGGGGGGGGAGAGAGGGAAGAGCAGATAGGGGAGGGGAGTGACCAGGGAGGAGGGAGGGAGAGGGGAGAGTGAAGAGTGACTGGGTGGGGATGGGGAGAGTGACAGGGGGGTGGGGGAGGGGAGAGTGACCAGGGAGGGAGGAGAGGGATGGGATCGCATTCAATCTGGAAAAAAAAGTTTTTTTAGGGGGGGGGGCGAGTTAAGAGTGGAGTTTGGGGGATGTTTCACTGCCCCTTGTAGCGCGACAGATCGGCGACAGATCGGCATGTTTTGCACCTGTCTCATTTTTTTAACTCCAGGTATTACATGTGGCGTGTATGTAAAAAATGTATTTTCAGTTTGCTTGGGCTATGTATGAATCAAAAACTGTGTATTTATGACACAAACTGAAGTCAGTACTGGCTTTGGCTGCAGGCATTGCTGATCTCTAGTGACAAATACGTCTGCGCACGATGTATAAAATCAGCTGTACAAAATAAAACGGAGTGGATATTTTGGGTATGTGATACAGTTATATGCAATGTACAGTTGGTTTCAGTCCGTTGTAGATATATATATATATATATATATTATATATATATATATATATATATATATATATATATATATATATATATACACACTTTAACAGCACTGAGCTGCATCTATTGTGATAGTAGTTATGTATGTACAGAACATTAAACCAGATGTAAATATATATAAAAAAAAGTATTTTTTGTGTGATACAATGTATGTGTATGTATGAATATATATATATATATATATATATATATATATATATATAATATATATATATATATATATATATATGTGTGTGTGGTGTGTGTGTGTGTTGTGTGTGTGTGTGTGTGTGTGTGTGTGATCCCACACCACCAAATGAGTTATTAGTACCTGGCCTGCTTTTCTGCTATGAGCCATTTAAAGCGATAGGATCAAGTTGTCAATTCTGATTGATTATAAAACTGTAGCCACTACTCTATCTTGCAATGAAATATCAAGGCATAATTTTGTTTCCTTTTGCTTTTAAACATGTTTTAAAAACACCCAAGCCCTCATTCTGACCACCTGTTACGATGCTAAACTTGTCTATTTCTCATTTTGTCACGTCCTGCAGTCTGTCATTTACATTTGTAATAACTTTTCATATAATTGATTTTCAATCTGTGTTTTTGTATTGAATAGCCTTTTTACTGCAGATTAATAGCATGTGAATACCTAAAAATTTGCCACCGCTGCAATGTGATTCATTATGTCTAGTATATATATATATATATATATATATATCTATCTATCTATCTATTATATATATTATATATATATAATATATATATGTGGAGTATATATATATATATATATATATATATATATATATATATATATATATATATATAACTCAGTGGTCAGAGCGCTTGCTTCCCTCCCAGCCAATGTTAAGCAGCATTGAGCGTGGTTTCCAGTTGGATGGGTGACCGTTTGTGCGCCTTGGCTTCAGTAGAGTCCCCCAGTTCACCCAGCTGTAAATGGGTACTTGCCCTCTTTAGGGTCAGGGAAGGTAAAGCAGCAAGGGAGAGGAGATGGGCACCACCCTGAATATTCTGGCCCCTGAAGAAGCTGAGGCCTCTGATGCCTTGCTCCCCTATGACCACATAGGTTATAAACTAGGAGGAGCGCTGTGTTTTTTTTCTCTCTCTCAAGTTTTGAATCCATTCGTGATATGAGCTGACTGAAATGATTCTGAGATAGACAAGAGTTCACAGTAAGATACAATGAATTGTTGAACAGAGAATAGTAAGAAAACCTAAACAAACAAAAAACAACAAAAAAGGGAACATCAAAAGCACAACATCAATACCAACAAATATCAAAGTACAAAACAAGTACTCATTACTGTAACCAGCACACATAATGCTTCCTTTCACCGCATACTTAATCATGGATGGGATAGCCAAGTGGTCAGAACATAGTGCTCGCAATTTGATGACCCGGTTCGATTCCTGTTCGAGGGGATTTTCCCCCTGGCGTTAACATCAGTGCTGACTCCACTCTCCCCAAAATATTCTTCAGATGAGACTGTAAACTGAGGCCCCATGTGTGAACACACACAAAACATCTTGCGCACATGTTATATCTTGTTCCGCTTTTCGTATGAATAGGCCATTGTGTGCCAGTGGGAACAGATGACAAGATTTACAAAACTGCAAACACACAGGGACTGGATGTAAAAAAGCAGATGAGAGCTTATTCCATTATCCTCAACATAAAAAGAATAAATAAAATAAAAAAATAAATAAATAAATGAGGAAAGCGAATGCATTTGTAACACACCTCTCAGACTCATGAAAAAAACACTAACTGCCATGAAGTATTTGCAATTATCTTTTTTAATGGCCAACGGTCATCATCCTTTCGCACTTGGAAAAGTCTCCACGTTTCACATGTTGCCCAGCTTCATGCAGTCCCAGTCCAGGCAATGCTATAAAAAATAATGTTCCCTTCTTTCTTTCAACACACACACCCTAAGGTAGGATGGTTTATCTGTTTGTTTGTTTGTTTGTTATTCACAAGTACATGTTAAGAACCAAATCCACACGTGCCCAAATCAGGAATATAAGCACGTGAAATGCATGGCCACAGACTACAAAAAACAAACAAAAAACAAACCACTTTAGTAGAGAGATAGGTAACTAGAAATTAAAAGTGTGATAAAGAATGCACACACGAGCATATCCGCCTAGTGTAAATCCTTGAATTGGTAGTATATAGTGCATGAAATATGAGACGACTGTGTTACTGAACCAAGAAACCAGTAGTAAATAAATACGTACAAATTCTAATTTCTTGTTTAGAATAAATATGTGAATAGTCGTAATAATGATAATAATATTAATAAAAAATGAAATAACAAATACATGATACAAAGTACAGAAGAAGACAATCCTGAGCCAAACTCCAGCCCTCAACACCAGCTTGGAAGCAAAGGAGAAGAAAAATCTACCCAGAAATAAGTACCTAGCTTTTAACATCCTCGTCAAAAAAAAAGGGACAGGAGGGATAGGGAAGCAATGCTACAGAATCACCAATACTTTCTCCCCCCCACCCAAGACTCAAATACAAAGGGGGACAACCCACTTCCTGTCTTCAATCCCATACACAAACACCAAGTAACTCCATCATGCCTGCTCTCCTGCTTTTTTTTGGAATAATTTTTTTTTTTTAAATCGCTTCAAAACAGCCTTGGCTGAGAAAAACACACACCCCAACCCCCCCCCCCCAAAAAAAAAACAAAACACAACAAGTCATGCACATTGCAAGGTGAGGAGATGTTTCTCCACCAGCGCAGGAGGGAAGCAAGCCTCTCTGACACCCAACAACGTTCCCATTCTCTCGCAGTCTGATGGATGCCCGTGAACCTTGGCTTCTGTCTACGTACAGTCTGCCTAAAAGCAGAGTCCCATCGAAAAAGAAAAGCAGAGGACACATTTAGCTTCCTATGAAGCCGTGGGGACTGTTGTTGTCCTCCGACTTGCTTTCCAGGGAGAAGGGTGGGATCTTGCAGTCAAAACTGGTCCCATCCCGACGCTCCATTTTGTAGGTGCCCCTGAAGACAACAACGACTGGACTTGTACAGGGTGAAAATGAAATGGGTGTATGAGTTTGTTTGTTTTGGGGGGGTGGTGGTTTTTTTTTTACCCTTTTTTTTTTTTAAGAAGGGGACGGGATAGCTCAGTGGTCCGAGCACTCGGTTTCCCCAAGCCAACGTTAAGCAACATCGAGCGTGGTTGCAAATTGGAATGGTGACTGTTTGCGCGCCTTGGCTTCAGCACAGTTCCTCCAGATCACCCAGCTGTACATGGGTACCTGCCCTCTATAGGGTCAGGGAAGGTAAAGCAGCGAGGGAGAGGAGATGGGCGCCGCCCTCAATATGCTGGCCCCCTAGAGAAGCTGAGATCTCTGATGCCTTGCTCCCCTATGACCACACAGGTGATGGGACACCTTTACCTTACCTATTTTTCAGAATGCATTTGTTGCCTCTTTTTTTGGGGGGGGGAGGGGGGGGAGAAATGTGATGGGTGTGTGTGTGTGTGTGTGTGTTGGGGGGGGAGGGGGAGTTAAACTCTGCAATTGCAGAATGAATGTGTTAGACTTTGAAAGACAGAATGATTGTCCAATAATTTATAGTCAATGAACAATGTACAGAGGGTGGTTGTCGGCATTCAGGTGTGTAGTGTAGTGATGGTGTAGTTACAACAAAAATTCATCCACCTATTTTACACAGTAAAAACTAACTGAGTGAGCTAAAAGCAGAATTACCAGACACTGTGTTATCTCGCCATGAAAAGAACCAGAAAAAAAAAGAACATCGGACCGGTGTTGTTGGGGTTTTTTGTTTTTTTTAAAAATTTATGCAAAAAAATTCTGCTGGTTCGTTTGTTGGAAGTTTTTTTTTGTTAATCTTTAAAAAAAAAAAAATCAATGCTGATATATAATCATTTCCTCTGCAACATATCACTTGAAAAAAAACAACTGTTCAAATACTGTGATAAATAAAAAAATGTTTTTTAAAGCTCTATGATTGTGTGTGTTGAGATTTGTTTCGGCAGGCTATGTAAGAAACTGGTGTCTTGCGAGGTGAAATAATAAAAAAAAGCCATCTTTTGAAGTCCTGCTACCTTTCTCTCCATCCTTCTGCAATCTTGATTGTGTTTGTGTGTGTGTGGTGTGTGTGCGCGTGCGTGTTTGCGTGCGTGCGTGCATGTGTGGGGGTGTGCGTTTGTGTGTGTGTGTGGTATTCATTTTATTTATCTTTTCTTTTATATTGAGGATAATGCAATAAGCACTCATGTGCTTTTTTACATCCAGTCCCCCTGTGTATGCAGTTTTGTAAATCTTGTCATCTGTTCCCACCTGTTGCACACAATGGCCTACTCTTACAAAAAGCAGAACAGGATTTAACGTGTGTGCAAGATGTTTCGTGTGTGTTCGCACACGGGGCCTTGGTTTATAGTTCTCATCCGAAAGACTTTTGGGGAGAGTGGAGTAAGCACTGTGTGTGTGTGTGTGTGTGTATGTGTGTGTGTGTGTGTGCGT
>CM060340.1:38407332-38424832 GCA_030674155.1 Stramonita haemastoma
ACCCACACAGAGAAGCACTACACTACACTACAGAAACCCACACAGGAGAAGCACTACAGTACAGAAACCCACACAGCAGAAGTACTACACTACAGCACAGAAACCCACACAGCAGAAGCACTACACTACAGCACAGAAACCCACACAGCAGAAGCACTACAGCACAGAAACCCACACAGCAGAAGTACTACACTACAGCACAGAAACCCACACAGCAGAAGCACTACACTACAGCACAGAAACCCACACCAAAAGCACTACAGCACAGAAACCCACACAGCAGAAGCACTACACTACAGCACAGAAACCCACACAAAAGCACTACAGCACAGAAACCCACACAGCAGAAGCACTACAGTACAGAAACCCACACAGCAGAAGTACTACACTAGGCACAGAAACCCACACAGCAGAAGCACTACAGCACAGTACAGAAACCCACACAGCAGAAGTACTACACTAAGGCACAGAAACCCACACAGCAGAAGCACTACACTACAGCACAGAAACCCACACAGCAGAAGCACTACAGCACAGAAACCCACACAGCAGAAGCACTACAGCACAGAAACCCACACACATGGTGCGTGTACATCGAATTTCCCTAAAGCTATAAAGGTTATAATTGAGGTGTGTATAGGAACTGCAAGGCTTGATTTGTTTACAGAATAGTGCTATTAAATTCCAGAATTAATTATACAACAGAAGCACTACAGCACAGAAACCCACACAGCAGAGCACTACAGCACAGAAACCCACAACACAGAGCACTTTGGCACAGAAACCCACACAACAGAATGCACTAGGCGAAGACCCACAACAAAGCACTACCACAGAGAACCCAAGAACAGAAGCAACAAACCCCAGAAAAGATACGCACAGAAACCACAGAACAGAAGCAACACAGAAACCACAACAGAGCACACAGAAACCCACACAACAGAAGCACTATCGGCACAGAAAACCCACAGAAGCACTACGGCACAGAAACCCACACAACAGAAGCACTACGGCACAGAAACCCACAGAACAGAAGCACTACAAACCCGGCATCCATGTAGAAAGGAATGACGGTGACTCGTATATTCTCCGTGGTTTCCCGGTGAACGTCCGACAGCTGCAGCCAAGGGTGGTTCTTCTCCTGCCATGCCCGCAGATCTCTCTGGCCATAAACGGGGGACCTGCAATCCCAGCAGCACTGGTTGTTACAGCAGGCATGGTTTGGTTTACAGAGAAGCGTGTACAGCGCTGGTTTCGGTTTACGAGCACACTGTTGGTCAGCACAGGCTGGTTTGGTTTTACAGCAGCACTACACTGTTTGGTAAGAGCACAGGCTGGTTTGGTTTACAGCATGTTAGCACAGGCTGGTTTGGTTTACAGCAGCACTGTTGGTAGCACAGGCTGGTTTGGTTTACAGCAGCCACTGTTGGTTAAGCACACGTAGCAGTGGTTTGGTTTACAGCACCACTGTTGGTAGCACAGGCTGGTTTGGTTTACAGCAGCACTGTTGGTAGCACAGGCTGTTGGTTTACAGCCATGTTTAGCACAGCTGTTTGTTAGCACTTGTAGCACGCTGGTTTCCATTAGCACTGTTGTTAGCACAGGCTGGTTTGGTTTACAGCAGCACTGTTGTTAGCACAGGCTGGTTTGGTTTACAGCAGCACTGTTGGTAGCACAGACTGGTTTCCATTAGCACTGTTGTTAGCACAGGCTGGTTTAACAGCACACTGTTGTTAGCACAGGCTGGTTTGGTTTACAGCAGCACTGTTGGTAGCACAGGCTGGTTTACAGTAGCACTGTTGTTAGCACAGGCTGGTTTGGTTTACAGCAGCACAGGCTGGTTTGGTTTACAGCAGCACTGTTGTTAGCACAGGCTGGTTTGGTTTACAGCAGCACTGTTGTTAGCACAGACTGGTTTGGTTTACAGCAGCACTGTTGTTAGCACAGGCTGGTTTGGTTTACATCAGCACTGTTGTTAGCACAGGCTGGTTTGGTTTACAGCAGCACAGGCTGGTTTGGTTTACAGCAGCACTGTTGTTAGCACAGACTGGTTTGGTTTACATTAGCACTGTTGGTAGCACAGGCTGGTTTGGTTTACAGCAGCACTGTTGTTAGCACAGACTGGTTTGGTTTACATTAGCACTGTTCTTAGCACAGACTGGTTTGGTTTACAGCAGCACTGTTGTTAGCACAGGCTGGTTTACATTAGCACTGTTGTTAGCACAGGCTGGTTTCATCTTGCACACATGTTAAATCCTGTTCCGCTTTTCGTAAGAGTAGGCCTTCGTGTGCTGGTAGGAATAGATGACATTTACAAAACTGCATACACACGGGGACTGGATGTAAAAAAACACAAGAGTGCTTATCCCATTATTCTGGATATAAAATAATAAAATAAAAAGATAAAAAAATAAATAAAAGATAAAACACACACACACATGCACACATGCACACAACACACACACACACACACACACACACACACACACACATTCACACACACACACACCTCCCCCCCCCACAGACATAAATGTACTGGCATATTTGTCAACTCATGCCTGTTTAAAATCACTCCAGTAGCGGCTGCAAACTTCTTTTTTTTGGGGGGGGGGCTTACATGCAGATAGCCTAGTGGTCAGAACATTGCGCTGGTAATTTGACGACCCAGGTTTCAGTCCGGTCAAGGAGATTTTTCTCCTGGAGTTAATATCGGTGCTGACTCCACTCTCCCCAAAAGTCCTTCAGATGAGACTTTAAACTGAGGCCCCGTGTGCGATCGCACGCAGAACACATTGCGCACACGTTAAATTTCATAAGAGGCCATCGTGTGCCGTGGGAACAGATGACATTTGCAAAAATGCATACACACGGGGACTGGATGAAAAAAAAGCACAAGAGTGCTTATTCCATTATCCTCGATATAATAGAATAAATAAATAAATAAAAGAAAGAAGACATGGTGACAATACACACCAATGACAGATATCATGAAAAAAAAAAAATCAAAATTATTTCAGGGGCTGGGAAAGAAAGAAGGGAATGGGGTCAGAGGTGGGGAGTAGGGAAAGGGGGGGGGGGGCTAAAGGGAAAGTAACAGTGGTATTTATTCATCTATTTATCTTATTTATTTATTCTTTTATATCGAGAATAATGGAATAAGCACTCGTGTGCTTTTTTACACCAAGTCCCCGTGTGTATGCAGTTTTGTAAATCTTGTCATCTATTCCCACCGGCACACAATGGCCTGCTCTTCCGAAAAGCGGAAAAGGATTTAACGCGTGCGCGAGACGTTCTGCGTGCGTTCGCACACAAGACCTCGGTTTACAGTCTGATCCGAAGGACTTGTGGGGAGAGTGGAGTCAGCACTGATGTTAACTCCAGGGGAAAGATCCCCCTCGAACGGGAATCAAACCCGGGTCGTCAAATTGCGAGCGCAATGTTCCGGTATCAATAGTGAACTCACTTGCTTCAGTATCATGCATGAGAAACTTGTCAAACAACTCGTGTTGGATGGGGGCTTGCTCGGCGGTGGAATAGGGCAATAGATCTTCGTGAGCAACGTAGTCCAGACCTGCAGTGACACCACACACACACACACACACATATGCACACATACACACATGCACACACACATACGCACACACACACACGCACACACACACACACGCACACACGCACACACACACACACAGCATACACACACACACACCGCATATTAGAACAAACGTCATGGAGTAAGTTGAAAGAATCTGTTCAATTCAAGGAACAATGTCTAAAGAATTGTCAGACTAGTTCCCTTATTTCATGTTACATGTCTCCCTCTAAAATACGGTTAAGTGTCATAACCGCAAGAAGAGTAAATGCATTGTATTTTAGAATGAAATTAAATGCATTCATCACAAAATTTTGCAAAAATGTCAAATGTCTATGTGGAGATCATATTACAAATACTCATATCATATTTGAGTGCCCAATTGTAAAGCCCTTCTTACCTGTATTTTCCGAGCAGTCTATGAAAAATGTATTTGAAAATTCAAAGTTAGCCTTTGCCATTGCTAGATGTTTATTGCACAGTTCACTTGAATATTTGTTGTAGTTGCATTATTGATGTTTAATGTTCACACTTTGTTAAATTTAAACTTTTCTCATGTCTAAGATTTTTTTTTTTAAACTTAAAAAAAAAAGATTATTATTATTATTTTTTTTTTAAAGTATTATTACCTTTTCATGTACAAAAACATCCACCCACATGCTAATTCTTCAGTCTTTTCTTCTCCCACTCCCTTCTTCAACTTCTTTACTTTCCACTTTCCTCGTCTAATATCACTGAGTGTGAACAGACATTAAATTGAAGACAACAACAACAACACACACACACACACACACACACACACACACACACACACACACACACACACACAAAAACACACACAACACACACACACACAACACACCACACATACACAACACACACAGACACATGCTCACAGCATGCACACCATGTAAATACGCAACTGTAACTACATTACTTGGATGTGCATGCACATGCATGCACACACACACACACACACATGCATGCATACACACACAAACACACACACACCACAGACACACAGACACACACAAACACACACACGCACGCACATGCGTGCATACACACACAAACACACACACACACACACACACAAAACACACACACACACGCACATGGTGCATAGACACACACAACACACACACAGCACGCACGCACACCAACACACAACACACACACACCTGGGATGGCATACAGAGCCCTGCTGTTTTCTTGATTGCCCAAAAAGGTTACAGCTTCTGTCTGGGCTCTCTGCAATCCCAAATTGTGTTTTGAATTTTAAACTTTTCTTTACCACATCCGCAAACACTGCTACGACGTTACATCATAGTTTAACGCCAAGATGTACAATTTTGTTGCCTGCATATATACTTTTTTTTTTTTCTACAATGGCCAGCCCCATTACAAAAAGAAAAGCGACATCGAAAATAAATCTACACTACGTTGGAGGCATAAGGGACAAAAAGCTTCTTCTACTTATGTTTTCAAAATTTTTAACATTTTCACTACAATGGGGGGTGGCGGGGGTGGGGGTGGGGGTGGGGGGGTGGGGTGGATAGCTGGTGGTTTGAATATTGAGCTTACGATCTGATAGCATGGGTTTCAGTGGTTTGGGAGGGGTTTTTCCCTGGGAGTTAACGTCAGTACCAACTCCACTCCTCAGAGTGTCCTTTGAATGGGACTATAAACTGGGGTCCTCCTTATGAATCCATGCAGAACATCTTCTGCACACATTAAATAACCCTCTTAGTCCCGTACCTGGATTTGCCGGGATCGAAGAATTGCCCCCCTTGAATTCTGAACCGGGATTTGCCGGGATTTACACACAGTAGATTTCCATCACGCTGTGACCACCACTAATTGCTACCACATGCCAAAGCTCTATCAGGCTAGAGGTAGAAACCCTGCTGAGAGTCTGGAAGTAATTATAGCTGCTGGTGTGTACTTAGGAGGAGGAAAAGGCAAGGAACCTTCAGCTCAGGAACGAGCCCCCCCTCCCTCTCTGTTTATTCATTTTATTTTATTTATTCTTTTATATCAAGGATAATAGAATAAGCACTCATGTGCCTTTTTGCATCCAGTCCCCGTGTGTATGCAGTTTGTAAATCTTGTCATCTGTTCCCACTGGCACACGATGGCCTACTCTTACGAAAAGCGGAACAAGATTTAACAGCGTGCACACGATGTTTATGGACAGGGTGCCTCCTATCTGGTGTTTCCCTTCACTCATTGTGGCATCAGCTCAGGATGACACGCCAACACTTAGGCTTTGGCCAGAGTCTGAACCACTTGAAGACCATTGAGCCAGGTTCAAACCAAGGGAAACAACAACTTAGGCCTTCCGACAAAACCTTTTTCCCCAACACAGTTGTTTCCCATAAAGCATACTGTAATGGAACAAAGATGTCCTGCAACAAACTGGAAGTCATGCTTTGTCTAGTGCTGCAGAATGGTGGTGGTGGAGGGGGTTGTTTTTTTCCCCCCTAATTTTGACATTCTGAAAAAAATTATATCAAACACACATGTAATTTGTGTGCTTTTATCATTTTAGTTGCTGAAGTTTTTTTTGGTTTGTTTGTTTGGGGTTTTTTTTGGGGTTTTTTTTTTGCTTTTTCTTCATTCCTCAGATGGAGTTCTGAGGTTCACCAATGGCGAGATTTTGCACTGTGCGACCATTTTCCCACCTGTTAAGGTATTCACACCATTTTCCCACCTGTTAAGGTATTCACACCATTTCCCCCCCTGTTAAGGTATTCACACCATTTCCCCCCCTGTTAAGGTATTCACACATCATTTTCCCACCTGTTAAGGTATTCACACCATTTCCCCCCCTGTTAAGGTATTCACACCATTTCCCCCCCTGTTAAGGTATTCACACCATTTTCCCACCTGTTAAGGTATTCACACCATTTCCCCCCCTGTTAAGGTATTCACACCATTTTCCCACCTGTTAAGGTATTCACACCATTTTCCCACCTGTTAAGGTATTCACACCATTTTCCCACCTGTTAAGGTATTCACACCATTTCCCCCCCTGTTAAGGTATTCACACCATTTTCCCACCTGTTAAGGTATTCACACCATTTTCCCACCTGTTAAGGTATTCACACCATTTTCCCACCTGTTAAGGTATTCACACCATTTTCCCACCTGTTAAGGTATTCACACCATTTTCCCACCTGTTAAGGTATTCACACCATTTTCCCACCTGTTAAGGTATTCACACCATTTTTCCCACCTGTTAAGGTATTCACACCATTTTCCCCCTGTTAAGGTATTCACAGCCCAGCTTCACCGATGATGGTTAAACATGGCAACCAGTGGCCACACGCTTTCAAACAGCTGTCACCTGTTTCCACCACCACACAATGGTCTACCCTTCCAAAAGGCAGAGCAGCTTTTAATGTGTGCCCAAGACGTTCCGCATGCACTTGCATACAGGAGCATGGTTTATGGTCTCATCCAAAGGACTTACGAGGAAGTGGAGTTGGTACTGATGTTAACTCCTGGGGGAAGATTCCCTCAAAACGGGCATCTCGGTACTAGCTCCTACCCAGGCTGTCAGATCACAAGTCCAATGCTCTAATTACTGGAGTTTCCCCCCCTACCCCCTACCCCACAACACACACATTCTGTATCAGTATGTTGTAACAACACACCCAAAGTCTTGCGTCAAAGCAGAACAGGCAAGCCAATTTTGCTGTAACTATGATGAGTTAATGGATCTGCGGCATGATTTATCTACTTTATACAGGCAACTACAAATACAGGCCAACTATTTATACAGGCAACTACAAATATAGGCCAACTACTTTATACAGGCCAACTGCTTTATACAGGCCAACTACAAATACAGGCCAACTACAAATACAGGCCAACTACTGTATACAGGCCAACTACAAATACAGGCCAACTACTGTATACAGGCTAGTTTATACAGGCCAACTACTGTATACAGGCCAACTACAAATACAGGCCAACTACTGTATACAGGCTAGTTTATACAGGCCAACTACTGTATACAGGCCAACTACAAATACAGGCCAACTACTGTATACAGGCCAACTACTGTATACAGGCCAACTACTGTATACAGGCTAGTTTATACAGGCAACTAAAAATACAGGCCAACTACTGTATACAGCTAGTTTATACAGGCAACTAAAAATACAGGCCAACTACTTTATACAGGCAACTAAAAATACAGGCCAACTACTTTATACAGGCAACTACAAATATAGGCCAACTACTTCATACAGGCAACTACAAATATAGGCCAACTACTTCATACAGGCAACTACAAATATAGGCCAACTACTATATACAGGCCAACTACTGTATACAGGCCAACTACTTTATACAGGCAACTAAAAATACAGGCCAACTACTTTATACAGGCCAACTGCTTTATACAGGCCAACTACAAATACAGGTCAACTACAAATACAGGCCAACTAAAAATACAGGCCAACTACTTTATACAGGCCAACTTCTTTATACAGGCTAACTACTTCACACAGGTCAATTACTTTAAATAGAAATTCAAATTAAAAAAGACTTTATTATCTCATAGAAAGAGAAATTCAAATTAAAAAAAAACTTTATTATCTCATAAAATGAGAAATCCAAGCGGGTACAAGCCATAATACATTAAAACAGTAAACATGTAAACATATTAATATCACAGGGGGTAAAACAACCCCAAAATACCACACACACAAAAAAAAAACACTGGACTCACTGTCACACATTGTCTTCAAGACATGGTGACTGCACCTTTATCTCCACAAATCTTGCAAAAGCAGATCTGATGTCTTTTTTATCTAATGGTTCCTATCTATGGTTTAGAAAAACAACAACAGCTGAACAATACAAGAATCTTCGTTTATTGCATGTATTGTATTCTAAAGCCTGGTATCACATTGTATTCTACTGTAGTGTAACACTGTACATCCCTTTCAGTCACAGCACATTGATTTTCTGTGCATGAAGTTCAGGGTGCTCTCCCCAGAGAGAGTATGTCACAAGAGCAGCATCCCATTTAAAAAAAAATTTCAACTTGGCAAACTGCATATTTTTCCCCCCCCTGTGAAACCCGTATGAAAGTGGCTTTTTTTTTTTCAAACAGAATTTTGCCAGGAACAACTCTCTGGTTGCCTTCGGTTCTTTTAAAGTACAAAATGTGTATTGCACACAAGGACGTCAGTTTTTTTGTTGTTTTAAAATTTTTTTTTTTATCTCATCTGAATGTCAAGCACCCAGACCACTTATCAAGGTCTAATGGATGCGGGGAAAAATCAGGCTCAAACAAGGTTTGAATCCACGATCTCATGCTTTCTAGGTAGGCACTTTACCTCTAATCAAGCAATCCACCTGGGTAAAGTAAGGTAAAGGTGTCCCATAACCTATGTGGTCATAGGGAAGCGAGATGTCACACCTCAGTTTCTCCAGGGACCAGCATATCGAGGGCGGTACCCATCTCCTCTCCCTCACTACTTTACCCTCCCTGACTCAAACTAGGGCAGGTACCCATTTACAGCTGGGTGGACTGGGGGACTGTACTGAAGCAAAAACATGCAAATGGTCACCCATCAAGTTGGTAACCACGCTTGATGATGCTTAACCTTGGATTGGGGAAAGCGAGTGGTCTGACCACTGAGCTAGGCTGTTGTCCCCTCACGCGATCCACCTAGCATAATAAAAAGGAGTTATCACAATTCTGAATTGTTGAAACAAATTTTGTTCATCCAGTACACATACATCTGCCACCCTACGCTCTTCCTTCTCCCGACTGTTCTCCTTCCCAGCGACAAATTTTTGCTCTCCTTCTCAGCGACAAAAGCTTTTTGTGATTTTGACATTCTTTGTGTGTGTGTGTGGGGGGGGGGGGGGGTTGGTGTGGGTGTGTGGGTGTGTGGGTGGGTGTATGTTTATTTATTTATTATTATTTTTTTTTATTTATTCTTTTATATCGAGGATAATGGAATAAGCACTCTTGTGCTTTTTTACATCCAGTCCCCGTGTGTATGCGTTTTTGTGAATGTCATCTGTTCCCACCGGCACACGATGGCCTACTCTTACGAAAAGTGGAACAGGATTTAACGTGTGCGCAAGATGTTCTGTATGTGCGTGTGCGTGCGTGTGTGTGTGTTGGTCAACAACAGCACTATTCCTAGGTTTCTCACTAGATACAGCAGGTGTGCAGCTTACTCACAATATGTGGGCAATCGCGGGCATCGATGAGGACCTGGTAGTACAAGTGGTTACGTCCCTTTACCTCCTTTCCGGCTGACGTCGTCTGATCATCGAGCGTTCTGCAGAGGTCACAGTTCAGACGTTTTTTTATTTTTTTTTTTTTTTTAACACTGAATAAAATCCCAGCTTTTGGTGGGAGGGTGCATGGGTGAGTGAGTGAGTTAGTGAGTGAGGGAGGGAGGGAGGGAGGGAGGGAGGGAGAGGGAGAGGGAGAGGGGAGAGAGAGAGAGAGAGAGAGAGAGAGAGAGAGAGAGAGAGAGAGAGAGAGAGAGGGAGAGAGAGAGTATGCATGTGTGTGTATGTGTGTGTGTGGGGGGGGGGGGGGGGGGTAGGGGGGGGGGGAGTACGTGGGTGCGATGTGTAAAAAAGAAGAAAAAACAAAAGACAGACAAAAATGCCTACATTTCAATACATCACTCACTTACCCACTCACCAACCCACCCAACCACACCCACACCCACGCACATACAATGAACTCACACAGACACATAGTTAGTTAGTTGGTTTTTTTTTTTAAGGTGCCACACCATACACTACTATATGTGTTGTATTTAAACAAACAGAACTAATGTTTTAAAAAGAAAAAGAAAACAAAACAGGAAAACACCCAATACTCAAAACAACAAGAACGTTAACTTTTCCCATGACACACTGCACAGCTGTCAGTTTCCCCCACTTTCCCATGACACACTGCCACAGCTATCAGTTTCCCCCACTTTCCCATGACACAATGCACAGCTATCAGTTTGCCCTGCTTTCCATGACACACTGCACAGCTGTCAGTTTCCCCCACTTTCCCATGACACACTGCACAGCTATCAGTTTCCCCACTTTCCCATGACACACTGCACAGCTGTCAGTTTCCCCCACTTTCCCATGACACACTGCACAGCTATCAGTTTCCCCCACTTTCCCATGACACACTGCACAGCTGTCAGTTTCCCCCACTTTCCCATGACACACTGCACAGCTGTCAGTTTCCCCCACTTTCCCATGACACACTGCACAGCTGTCAGTTTCCCCTGCTTTCCATGACACACTGCACAGCTGTCAGTTTCCCCCACTTTCCCATGACACACTGCACAGCTGTCAGTTTCCCCTGCTTTCCATGACACACTGCACAGCTGTCAGTTTCCCCCACTTTCCCATGACACACTGCACAGCTGTCAGTTTCCCCCACTTTCCCATGACACACTGCACAGCTGTCAGTTTCCCCACTTTCGCTTCTCTCAGCTGCTAATCAATCCATCCCACCCCACCTAGATGGGGCCAGCTGGTGCTAATTATAGCAGGAACTGACCACACTTGGACTAGGTAAAAGGAAGGGGCATGCTAGTTATAGCGCTCTTGAACGGACGGGATAGCCTAGGGGTCAGAACATTGCGCTCGCAATTTGACGACACGGGTTCGATTCCCGATCGAGGGCATTTTTCCTCTGGAGTTAAGATCAGTGCTGACTCCACTCTCCCCAGAAGTCCTTAGGATGAGACTATAAACCAAGGCCCCATGTGTGAACGCACGCGGAACATTTAGCGCGCATGTTAAATCCTGTTCCGCTTTTCGCAAGAGTAGGCCATGAGTGCCAGTGGGAACAGATGACATTTACAAAACTGCATACACACGGGGACTGGATGCAAAACAGCATACGAATGCTTATTCCATTATCCTCGATATAAAAGAATGAATGAATAAATAAAAAATCAATCCAACTGAACGAGTGAAGTTGGATTTGAGTGCTGTGACTGACCTCTCCTCTGTCTTGGAGGCCACATCGCGGTCATAGACACGGCCAGCCATGGGAAGAGAACGATCCCCCTGTAGCCAAAAATCTTGTGAAGGAACAGCTGAAACAGCAACCAGAATTGCAGGCATGGTCGCCGTGAGAGGCAAGATCTAAATTCAGTTATTCCTGACATGGGTTAAAAGAATATCTAGTACAACACTATGGGGGCGGGATAGCTCAGTGGTCAGAGCGCTCGCTTTCCCCCAGTCGAGTCAAGCAGCGTTGAGCGTGGTTACCAGTTGGACGGGTGATTGTTTGCGTGCGCTTGGCTTCAGTACAGTCCCCCCACTTCACCCAGCTGTAAATGGGTACCTGCCCTCTTCAGGGTCAGGGAAGGTAAAGCAGCGAGGGAGAGGAGATGGGCGCCATCCTCAATGTGCTGGCCCATTGCGCTTGTCCATGCCAAACTGCTTTGGTTATCGCGCCGCTTGTCCGCGCCACAACATGCGCGCCACAGCTTGAGGCTGCGCCCACCCTGGCCCATGTCCCCATCTGATCAGGGGAACGCTGATCACCCACATCAACCTGAAGTGGGGATGTGACTACAGGGGTCTGACCCGAAAGAGTGGCAGACTTTCACAGAGAAGCTGGGTTAATTTAACACAACAGGTAGGAGGTCCGCGGCCATTCTCGCAGACTACCGACGCCATCTCGGCGCCTTTTTTTTTGTCAGCCAGCCAGAATCCCAGAGTGTTGCTGGCGCTGTTGTTGGCTAAACCCCAGCTGAACACCCTGGGGGTCAGTCACCCTGAGAATGCACTTGGTCTCACTCATCCCATCTCTCGATCACCGTGAGACTGTCAGTCACACACTGGGCGAGGCATGTGAATGTATTCATGACCGTTTTCAGAGTTCTTCACCACAGAGGCAGCCATATCTTCAGCATTTTGTTTATTCTCCTCTTAAGTAGATTTTGTAGGTTGTTATGCTAACTAGTACAAGCTTGCTACGGCTCAAGACAATCTCTATGTACTAACATTTTAGGGTATAACAACTTTTCGGTGTAGGCCTTGTGTATATTTAGCTTACATCGATAGTTGACACAGCTTTGGGACTGGGTCAGTATCACAGTGATGACACTGCTTTGCCCTTGGTGGCCTGTCAGACTAGAGGCAGGTGGAAGAATCCTTGGACAGAACCTTTTTTGTTGTTTGTTTTTAAAACTCATCAATAGCATAATGTATCATTTCATAATCCGGTAACGCTTCATCTTGTTATTGCTTCATAATCATATTTGTAAACATGCTGTACTACCTGTCACACACACACACAGACACACACACATACATACATACATACATACATACATACATACATACATACATACATTTTATATATATATATATATATATAATATATAATATATATATATATATAAATATATATATAATATATATATATATATATATATAATATTATAATATATATATATATATATAATAAATATATAATATATATAAATATTATATATAAAAATAAATACACTTTCCTTGGAGAATAACTCATTAACAATGTGGGTTTTTAGGAAAGTAAGATACCCTACTCTTCATTCTTTAGCATGGAATTTGTCAGAACTTTCAGATCCTATAAAATGTTACAATATAGCAATTAAGTTACTCTGTTTAAAGTGAGTTATTTTAATGCTTAAAAAAAATGATACCACAAAACACACACACACACACACACACACACCACACACACACACACACACACACACACACCACACACACACACACACACCAAAAAAAAATCCTCTGCCTTTTGAATGCTAGTTTTATCTAAGTTATCTGTATTTTTTTTTTCAGTTGATCTTTACCTGTCCTGTTTCATAAGCCTTCCCTTGGTCTCTTGGAGGTTCCAGCACCCCAACCTCTGCCAGTCTGAAATAGAATGAATGAATGAATGAATGAATAACAATTAAAACATCTCAACATAAAGAAAATGCAGATTCAACCCATACCAAACACGATTTTCACTTTGGTAACAAAACTGCAGGTTTTTGAAACTTACAGAGCTAAATCCCTTTTAAAAGAACAAGGCACTGGATATTTTAAACATTCAAAATTCTCTTGAGATAATACTAACAGTAACACTGTAAGTTGTAACAGATCTGTTTAAAAAAAAAATCTTCTGATATAAAGGAGCATAGATAATTCTACAACTTCTGTTTTTACTTTTAAAACTTTTACCCTTGAGTTTAACCTAATTTGTTTTGCGATCAAGATGTTTATTAATAATACTAAGACACCTGCAAAATGTTGCAGTGTATGCTCTGTATTCTCGGACTGGGTGACCATTTGTTCTTCCTTTGTTTATAAACAAATATACATAAAACAAAAACAACAACCACCACCACCACCACCCCAAAAATGTAACAAAAATTCAACCTGTTTACCCTATGGGTCGAAATCCAATCCATGTATCACAGAATGTCACCTTAATAAAGCACATTTTTTCTTTTTCCTTTTTCTTTTTCTTAAGTATTGACTATCATTATCCAAGTATGCCTGTGGATTTTTCTCTTCACTGCTGCTAAGGATAACTCTTATTAAAGGTGTTGCTATGGATTCTGTTAGTGTTGTTCATTTATAAGTTATATAATTCAAGTTATTGTGTTAAAATGAGTTGCTCATCATCATGGCATAGAACCAAAATTACTTGTCTCATCTCAGACCTGTTTTTAGTCTTTACTGATTTTGATTTTAAAAAAAACAACAAAAAAACAACGAATTTGGTTGTGTTATGACTTACGTAATTCACGTGATTCCATTCCAGCTGATTAAAAAAAACTCATAGTAGAACTGTGTAATATATATATATATATATATTATATAATATATATATATATATATATATATATATATATATATAATTATATAATCGTAAACGATAAGCAGTGATGTTTTTGTTTGCTTAATAATTTTATACCAGGCTTGAGATTTCCCTGTGCAACTTCATACAATACATGTATATGTAGTAGATGATCGCTCTAGAACTGCTACTTACTCCCATGACAATCGCTACTCAACCTTTTCCGAAGGCTAGCCCCTACAGGCACTTGTACGATAACTTAGCCTGCATTGTTACAACTTATTAAGTAACTACCGAAATAGCTGACGAAAACTCGGAATTCAACTGCAGCTGTGGAAAAGCAGGTCGTTGAGGTCAAAACATAGCAACAAACTGTAAAAGCATTACACAAATATCAATGTATATGAAAACTGACATTACTGTATAATACAAAGTTTATGTACCTTGTAGACAGGCATCTCACGCAAGTGTTACGTACGCTGACTGTTGCAAACAGCCCCCAGACCCGTCTTACAAGGGTCGCCATGTCTGTTTGTCTCTAAAGCTATCAAAGTAAGTTCCCTTGGAAGAACTTACGGTGATACCATAGGTAAATGTCACCCAAGCCAAGAGTTCCCGGGTCTACATCCCCCATAAGCAATGCCACACAAGCACGGAGCTTCTTCTTGTTTTACATGGAGCGGCGTGGGGTGGAGGATTTGTTGTTGTTATTGTTGTTGTTTTAAAGCGATTCTTATTGCTGCGGCTTAAAAAAAACAAAACTGATGATAAAAGAAAGCTCCGGCTGAGAAAACAGTCGGCAAAGTGGGTGTCCTTGATATTATTTATTTATTTATTTATTTATTTATATTTATTTATTCTCTGTTATTTCGAGGACAGTGGAATAAGCACTCATGTGCTTTTTTCTTCCAGTCCCCGTGTGTATGCAGTTTTGTCAATTTGTCATCCGTTCCCACCGGCACACAATGGCCTACTCTGACATGGTAGCCTCATCAACATCAGTGCTGACTCAACTCTCCCCAAAAGTCCTTTGGATGAGACTAGAAACCGAGGCCCCGTGTGCGAACACACGCAGAATATCATGCGCAGACGTTGAAACCTGTTCCGCTTTTCGCAAGAGTAGGCCATTGTGTGCTGTTGGGAACAGATTTACAAAACTGCATGCCCACGGGGACTGGATGTAAAAAAACCACCTGAGTGTTATTCCATTATCCTCGATATAAAAGAATAAATAAATAAATAGATAGCCTAAATAAACTCTGTGTGTGTGTGTGTGTGTGCGCGTGCGCGGCGCGCGCGCGCGGCGCGGCGCGTGCGTGCGTGCGTGCGTGCGTGCGTGCGTGCGTGCGTGCGTGGTGTGTGTGTGTGTGTGTGTGTGTGTGTGTGTGCATGCGTGAATGCGCCTGTATGTTTTGCTGAGATTCTGTTCTGGGGTTGGTCAGATGGACAGCTCAAGATCTGTCATGAAGGCAGCTGTACCTGCAGTCCTCCCAGTCTCCACAGAGATTCTTGGCCACTGGGGTGATAGGGGTCAGTCAGGCCAGATCCTCTTTTCAGAGTGCCTCATGTAGCGGGCAGGACTGCAGCACATGTTCTGTAGTCTGGCTGCCAGGCTTGCAAGAGCACTCCTCTGTGTGGGCCTGTGTGGAGTTTTGTGTCCATAATATTATGTTTCTTTGGCTTTTGACATGACTGTGCAAGTGATGTGGTACTGAGAGCCAAGTGGTTAGAGTATCATAGGCCTACTCGTGATCTAGGGTTCGAACCTCAGCTGGGACATCTGTTCGTGGTGATTTCCTCCAGTATGTTAACTTTGTATTTCTTTTGTTTGTTTACTCTTTGGCTAGAGACCAATGGGGATATTTTGTGTATACTACATGTTACCCTTTGTACCCACCATTAAGGCAGCCCCAATCTGACATTAGAGATGGTGTCTGAACATCGACACCTGTGTGCAAAGGTTGTTTGTTGTTTTTTTCTCTTGGATGTTTTTTTTTTTTTTTTTTTTTTTTTTTTTTTTTGGGGGGGGGGGGTGTCATCCATTCCCAACTGGTACAAAATGGTCTACTCTTTCAAAAGGCAGAAAGGATTTTTATTGTGTGCATAATACAACTCAGTATGTGTGCATCTGCACACAGGGCCTGGGTTTATAGTCTCATGCACTTTTGGGGTAGTGGAGCCATATTGTACTACTGATGCCACAACCAAGATTTGAACGGACTTCATGGACCCGCTAGATTCAAGTCTTAACCACTCACCTATAGCATTCATATAGCATAAATGATTATGCGGTTACTATAGTTTTCAATAGATAATCTATTTTACATTATAATTTAACTGTATAATTTTTTCAAAAGAGAATATATTTTAGCTTATACTTTCACTGTACAAGTTTTCAATAGAAAATCTATTTTAGATTATACTTTCACTGTACAAGTTTTCAAAAGAAAATCTATTTTAGATTATACTTTAACTCTGTCTGGAGAGATAAAAAAGATCTCACTCAACTCCAAGATCAGACTTGTCATATCCATTTTCTTGTATGCCTGTGAATCGTGGACCCTGACTGCATATTTGGAGAGAAGAGTACAGGTGGTAGAGATGAGATGCTTCCGGAGACTCCTTGGCATCTCCTACAGAGACCACATAAGCAATGAAGACATGCATAACAGAATCCAGCAAACCATTGGGCCCTATGAAAACATATCAATCGTAAAGAAGAGTCAACTTAAATGGTATGGGCATGCCACAAGATCAAAAGGATTTGCAGAGACAATACTGCAAGGCATTGTCCAAGAAGGAAGAAAAAGAGGCAGACTAAGGATGAGATGGGAGGATAACATCAGCGAATGGACAGGCCTAGAACTCAACAAAACCCTGAGAAAGAAAGAACAGAGAGAGGAATGGAAGGAACTGGTTGTCTCAAGTCTTGAGGGGTGCCCGCACTGTTGCCAAACTACAGGATAGATCGATAATAGATAGATTTAACACTGCCCCTAAATTTGTTTCTGAAGTGGATTGGTAAGTTCACTATTCAAAGATTTTTACTCTCTCTCTCT
>CM060340.1:38429832-38437332 GCA_030674155.1 Stramonita haemastoma
AAGCTGTATAAATTCTACCTTTTACCGGCGATGGGCAAAGTGTATGCAACAGACGGTTTTCAACCACCCCCCTCACATGAAACAGATTGTCGCACAATTCGCAGGTGTGTTCTAAATATAGACACATGACGCTGCGATTGGCAGTTCCGATCAAATGGGAAGTAATCTAATTACCACCCCATCACAAATAATAATAAAAAAATAATAATAATAATAATAATAATAATGATAATAATAATAACAACAACAACAACAACAATAAACAACAACAATGATAACAACTGACAACAATAACAATAACCAAAGACAAACCAAATGGCTGACATTTTGTGTGTTTTGAGAATAAAATTTGGTTTCCTATGGGTAAAAGATTAGGTTTTTGTCCCCCCCCCCCCCCCCAGTCAATCCCTTCATTGTCAGCAGTCTCCTGGTTCCTCCCTACTCAGTCACCCCTCCCTCTTTCTTCACACTGTCATGAGGGTCTGATAGGGGGGGACAGGATAGCCTAGCGGTCAGAACATTGCGCTGGCAATTTGACGACCCAAGTTCGATTCCCGTTCGAGGGGATTTTTCCCCTGGAGTTAACATCAGTGCTGACTCCACTCTCCCTACAAGTCCTTTGGATGAGACTTCAAACCGAGGCCCCGTGTGTGTGAATGCACGCAGAACATCTTGCGCACATGTTAAATCCTGTTCTGCTTCTTGTAAGAGTAGGCCATTGTGTGCCGGTGGGAACAGATGACAGGATTTAGAAAACTGCATACACACGAGGACTGGATGTAAAAAAGCACATGAGTGCTTATTCCATTATCCTCGATAGAAAAAAAAGAATAAGTAGAATAAAAAGAAAATAAAAATAAAGGAGAAAGTTCCAGAGATAAAAGAAATACTTGAAAACAGTCACACACGCAAACCCCTCATTCAGTGTGCAGTTTCAATCTCACAGTGATTCCCAGGTGGGATGAGTGAATCAGAGTGCACATTCTGGTGCCCCCACCCCAGAGTGTTAAGCTGGGGAACACACGACAACAACAAATAAAAAGACAGAGAACTGTTTCTGAAGTGAACAGCATTCTCCATGGGAATGCCGGGGTCTATCAGTATGAATAGCATCCCAACCTTGTAGAAAATCTGTGCTGGAAATGTCCTCTTTTCTATCCCTCTCTTTGTTTCTGATTTCTTGCTTTTTTTTCCTTGTCACAACTTCCTTGACTACTTTTCTGCCCTTTTGCTCCGGTTTATTCTCTTGCCTTTTTTTTTTTTTCCCAGAAAGACTTAAAAGATGATCCTTCTCTCACACACCAAAGTCAGATGTGCAGGGCCTGACTTCTCAGGCACTTAACGGCAGCACAACACATTTTACTCACATGACAGACAACTGCAGTTGCATTGAAAAGGGGGGAAAAATAAAAGAAGAGAGAAAGAGAACGGTTTTTATAGCGAACATACAAACTTCCTGCGGTATTTTGTTCATGGCAAGGCAAGGCAAAGCAAGGCAAGACAAATTCTTTTATTCAAGGATAAAAGATAAGCACTTGTGTGCTTTTTTACATCCAGTCCCCGCCCTTTTCAGGGATAACATCAAGATAAAAGATAACCTCTAAATAAACAACAACAATAATAATGATCCAAATACCAAGAGCAAGAAACCACACTAAGTATCAAACAACAGGCAAGAAATAAGACAGAGGTACAATGATAAGGTAATGATATAAAGGCACTCATTCAGAAACGAATATAAGAAGTAAGAATCAATGATGAGTTCATGAAAATAAGGAGCCACATACACACAAGTGCACATCATTCACAACACATTTCAGCTGCTCTAAATATCTGTCATGACGTATCTAACTATTTGCAAGTATTACTGGACTGTAAGGTCAACTGGGTTTTACTTTTCAATGAACATGCATTGCTTTTGTTTTCTCGTGTTAACTGCAAGGCCAAATCTCTCCCCACCCTTCTCCCCATCCCATGCCAATTCAAGTATTGTGAAAACATACTCCAAGCAAAAAAACAAAAAAAAACAAAAAAAACAACCATTCCTGTACATTTGTTTTTCAAACTTTCCAACGGTACATGATGCGTTGTATTACACATCTCAAATCTAGTCACAGCATCCAAGCTGAGAATAGTCAGGTTATGGTAAAGGCAGAGGTGTTCCCATTAGCTGACCTATGCTGTCATTGGGGAATGAGATGTCAGAGACCTCAGCTTCTCTAGGGGCCAGCATATTCAGGTCGGGCACCCATCTCCTCTCCCTCGCTGCTTTACCTTCCTTGACCCTTAAGAGGATAGGTGCCCATATGCAGGTGGTGAACTGGGAGACTGTTTTGAAGCCAAGGCACGCAAACGGTCACCCATCCACATGGCAACCATGCTCAATGCTGCTTAACCATAGCCTGGGAAAGTGAGTGCTCTGACCACCGAGCTACCCCGTCCCCACAACAGAAAAGACAAAATCTAGAAATATCCTTCTCAGTCTTCTGAGAAGCCTTCAGGGACTGAAGGGATTTTGTTGATATTATTTCTTGAATGAACTCTTTCCAACTCCAGCCGATGACAGGCTTTAATTTTATTTATCTGAGGCAGCAGCTCCTTCTGTGCATGCTCTGTGAGGAAATCTCCACAGAAAAAAACCCAGAGCAGTGTACATGATACCAGTCATCAACAGCTTAAATAACTGTCACCATCTCCTACTCAGCTCTGGACACTGGAACGAAAACCAACCACATAAGACTGGGATGGGGTCTACATTTCATGTTTTGAAGAAAACACTTGCACAGACTCATCAGAGATTTTATTTCAGGATTTTTTTTTTTTAAAGAGAAGGTTCAGATTTCTTGATTTTCTTCTTTTTAAAAAAAAAAGTCTGCTGTTGAAGTGGTCCTTTCTCCCAACTTGACATGATGCAGACCTGTGTCTTCATCCAGTTCAAGAGTAAGCAGTAGAAGAAAGGTGCTATCATGAGGGAAAGGCGGTCTTTTTCTAAACACACAAACAAGCAGAAAAACACTAGATATCTGATAATCAGAATAAAATCCAAATGTTTTCAAATAATTAAAAAAACCAAACTGTATTAACAGTCTACCTGAAATCTGAAAGACAAGTGTAGTTGTTTTTCCTCTGGCTGATATTGTACTCCAAAACATTTCATGCACACATATGTTAGTTTATTCATATACACATACACATAGGCACTCGCATGTGCATGCATGCACACATGCCTTTTTCCTCAAAAGGTGAACTACTTCAAATCGCTGAAGAACATCCTTCCTTCATCACAGATATCTACAGTCACGTTATATGCATATCAAAAGCTGCACTATATTCCATGAAGATATATAATCATGTGAACAGGATTTCAACAATAAATTCCTCAGCGCATGCCACATCAGATCAAATGATCAGGCTTCTCGCCCAGGTCTGAAGGTAGACACAGCCCAAGACAAAGACAATAGGGCAAAATACATAGAACGCTGATCGATTTGGTCACCGTAAATGCTGACACCATACACAAACCAGTTATCAGAGAGATTCAACTTCAGATGGATTTTTTAAAACCTCTATTATCGCTGCAAATTGTAGATCTACGTGACAGCACCATGGATGATGAACGGTGATCATCCAGTTCAAATTTGTCCACATGCTGGGAACATTTTGGTGCGCAAGTTTTGTCGAGACTGCATCTGCAGAGCCATTCAACATGAAAGCGAACTGCTTTGATAATGCATGTATCAAGCATCAACGGCATTTCATAGCAACCTCTGACTGATCATCTGGTACACATGTTTCGTAAATATTATGCATAAATCCCCCATCACAAAGTGAACATCATGGAATGTGTAGCTCTTCTACTGTCTCTCTTTGCGTAGCTCTTCTCTCTCTCTTTCTCCTTTCTTTCTTTCTTTCTTTCTTCTTTCTTTTACTCTTCTCTTTCTTTCTTCTTTCTTTCTTTCTTTCTTCTTTCATGCATCACCAACAGATCCTAGGATCTGCAACTTTCCCTTTCCCTTTTTGAGGAAATCCTCAACCGTTTTCATAACCCAGCTTGACGATAACAGCAGCAACAAAAGGCACAAATCAATATCAATAACAAGACAGACCCTCCTGGAAATACTCTGCAATCTGTCTAGGAACAATACTCCACACTTTTACAATACACTTACCTTCACACTCGCATCCCATAAGCAAGGACCAATCGTCACCAGCAGACTGAACAGAAAGATTCAGGTATAAAAAAAAAATAAAAAAACACAGAAAAGAGATATTTCTGTGCCGATCTTTTTCCACGATTAAATACACCTCCTTCTGACATCAGTTCCTGTTTAAAAGATCTTCTCTGAATACATGCATTCCAGACCCCAGTACGATTCACACCATCTTTGGGAGCCTTACAACATTATCAGCCCATCCGCACAGACAGTCCTGGAACTTCATCATGAATTGCCTCCCCATGGACAGAGCAGCAAGGGCGGATGCAAGGTTACGTTTGGGAGGATTTCCGCAGATTGCCTCCCTTGACCAGGTAGTTGAGGAAGTAATGGACGACGGCGGACTGCCTCATCACCTGCTCGGTGCCGATGGACATCAGTTCAGACATGGTGGCCCCTGTCTCCTTCACAGCCGGGGCCAGAAGTGTGGGGCCAAAGATGGTGGACAGGTTATGGATCGACATCTTGTTCTCCTTCTCAAACTTGGATACTCTGCAAAATGACGCAACAGTGTTGTTGTTGTTGTTGTTCACATGCAATACGCCATGACTGGCCCGATATCTGTGCACAAGACTGAATCAGCGTGGCCTACTGTCTTCAGTTATTCCACCCCTTCTTTTCCGATTCCCTCCCCCTCCCCCCCCCAAAAAAAAAAAAGTTCATAAAATTTTTAGATGTGAGCATCTATGTCCATGTATGAAAAAAAAGGGAGATAGTGAGTGAGAGAGTGGTAAGTACAGAAGGAAAAGAGAGAGAGAGAGAGAGGGAAAGATAGGGTATGCATGTATGTACACAATTACAACAGCCTGTGTGTCAGATATATGCACATAAATGGGCGCGACTATCCATTATATTCATTATGTGTGTCTTAGTTATAGACTTGGACTTCCTCTTCGTTGAACACTCAGCAGCTAGTGCTGTCTGTCATATGAGCAACAACAACAACAAGAAACAGCATTGCACTGCCGTTAAGGGCCTGACAAGTCGGGCCCAATGCATCCAACTTCGGTGTAGGAGAGTTATCTTTTAAATCTTTCTGGAAAAAAAAAGTGGCAGGAGAATGGAGCAAGATGGCAGAAAGGAGACAAGAAACAGGTGACGGGAAGAGAAAGAAACAAGCAGAAACAAAGAGAGGGATAGAAACCAGGAAATTCATGGTGCAGAATTTCCAAAAGGTGGGGATGCTATTCATAATGACAGGTAACCCCCCCCCCCCCCCCCCCCCAACCCTCGGCATCCCCAAAGGAGAATTCCCCTTGAATCAGATTTGAACCTGGGTCAGCAAGATATGCAGCGTAATGCACCTTGTTCTCACCACCAGGTTATCCCATCCCATCCCACTATCTATTTATCTATTTATATAGTTAATCATTTATTTATTATTTATTCAGTTATTCATTCTTTTATTCGACGATAATGGAATAAGCACTTGTGTGCTTTCTTGTTTTTGCAACTTGTTTTTTGTTCTTTTTCTTCCCGTGTGTATGTGGTTTTGGAAATTTTGTCGTTTGTTCCCACTGGCACACAATGGCCTACTCTTTTGAAAAGCGGAACAGGTTTTAACATGTGCACAAGGTGTTCTACGTGTGTTTGCACAGGGCCTTGGCCCTAAGTCTCCTCTGAAGAACTTTTGGGGGGAGTGGAGTCAGCACTGATGTTAACTCCAGGAGAAAAAATCCCCTTGAACGAGATTCGAACCCGGTTTGTCAGATTGCAAGCACAATGTTCCAACCACCAGGCTATCCCATCCTGTCCCGTTATTTATTTATTACTTGTTTCAAAATTTACTGATTTATTCTTTTTATTTTGAGGATAATGGAATAAGCACTCGTGTGCTTTAAAGTTTTTTTGTTTTTTTTTTACATCCAGTCTCCGTGTGTATGTGGTTTTGTCAGTCTTGTCATCTGTTGCCACCGGCACACAACGGCCTACTCTAACAAAATTATTTATTTATCTATTTGTTCTTTCTATATCGAGGATAATGAAATAAGCACTCGCGTGCTTTTTTATTTTTCACATCCAGTGTCCATGTGTATGTGGTTTTGTCAGTCTTGACATCTGTTGCCACCGGCACACGACGGCCTACTCTGATTAAAACTAGAAGGCCCCGTGTGCGAACGCACGCAAAACATCTTGCGCACAGTTAAATCCTGTTCGCTTTTTGTAAGAGTAGGCCCTTGCATGCCGGTGGGAACAGATGACAATATTAATTACACAACTGCATACACACGGGACTGGATGAAAAAAAATCACATGAGTGCTTATTCTATTACCCTCGATATAAAAGAATAATGATATAAAAAAAAAAAAAAATAAATGAGAAGGAGGGAGGAGGTGGGTGACCTATAATAATAATATATAATAATAAAATGGAGGCTTATATAGCGCAGATTCCCCAAAACATGGGCTCACCGTGCTGTACAATCAAATCAATTTAAATAGGTTACATATGAACATGAAAAATTTGACTAGCACAAAAAATAAGGAAAAAAATGCATGCACATACAATACACTGCATATTACATGGCCAGAGAATAAAAGTACAATGAGAGCAATATCATCAAGAAAATTTGCAGTGCAGTACAATGCACACACACACACACACACACCACACACACCACACACACACACACCACACACACACACACAACACACACACACACCAACTTGGTTGTCTAGGTGTATATGAAGAGATGGTAAAATTTCAGTCTTTTGTTAAAATATATGAAACAGATTTTTATTGTATAAAAGAAATTGTTCTCTGGCTTGCAGATGGGAAATGAACTGTTTTAAAACAAAATATGTTGGACATGTATCTTGCATATGTGGACATAGTATAACTGTTGATCATATATTGATATGCAGCATGCTGAAAAGTTATATACCTGTTCTTACCTCATCATCCTCATCAGAGATATTCAATGATCCATTACTGAGGTATACATTTTTCAAATCATTACTGCACTGTCCTATTGGTTCTTTATTATGATTATTTGGACTTAAAAGCTATTTCCTTCTGTTGATTAGATTTTTCTCTTGTTGGTTATGGTTGTAAATAGTTTTTATTGTTCATGCGTTAGATTTTGTTTAGAATTTGGAATGTTTACTATTCTGTATTCAAGAATTATGTACATTTGTTGTTATTTTATTTTACTTTTTTCCTAACTGTTGTGTAGATTAAGTGAATTTACCCACTTCCCCACTTCCAAAACTCCTCCTCCTACCCCCACCCCCCTCCCCACATACACACACACTCACACTTTTTTTTTTTTTTAAATGTCTAATA
>CM060340.1:38442332-38469832 GCA_030674155.1 Stramonita haemastoma
TTGCTGCTTTACCTTCCCTGACCCTAAAGAGGGCAGGTACCCATTAACAGCTGGGTGAGCTGAGGGACTGTACTGAAGCCAATGCGCACAAAAACGGTCACCCATCCAACTGGCAACCACGCTCGATAACGAACGCTCTGACCACTGAGCTAACCCGTCCCAAAGCAAGGGTGCCTGATGTTGTTCCAACACTCTTCTACACACTGTGGCGAACACAGCATCAAAGAAGATCCTGCCTCACAATTGACAGATCCCCTGTGCGGATGTCGGGGGCCTGTCAGTTTAAATAGCATCCCCACCTTCTGGAAATCTGGACACAAGAAGGAGGTGACAGGAGGAAAAGAAACATGGCAGAAACGAAGAGAGGGATAGTAAAGAGGGAATTTCGAGCTCCAAATTTCCAGAAGGTGGGACTATCTTCTGCCTTCTTGATCCATTCTCCTACCCCCTTTTTTTTTTCGTTGCAGAAAGTTAACAATTCCCTCCCACGCCAAGGTTGCATGCGCTGGGCCTGACTTGTCAGGTGCGGAACAGCAGCGCATCGCACAGCTGTCAGTGTCCCCCACTTTCAGCTCCTCTCAGCTGTTAGTTAATCCATCCCATCCCAGCCCAGATAGGGCCAGCTGGCGCTATTTATAGCAGGAACTGACCACGCCCGGACTAGGTACAAGGAGAGGGCGCGCTAAACCTAGCACTCTTGACTAAGTGATGCTGGATTTGTGCACTGTCAAGGCATTTTCGCTCACGTGACAGACAACAGTAGTTGCTGTCTGAACGTTCAACAAAGAAGAGGAATCTTTGATAGATCATGAGGAGAGAGGGGGGGGGGGGGGGAATTAGTTCTCCTCTCAACTCACTTTTATCAAAATGCTTCTTGATTTTCTGCACCTCAGACGATGTACCAGACACCCTGTAGATCCCCATCTCATCCAGCCCTGCACATCAGAGAATGACCAGCAATTTGATACGCCGTCGCTTAAAGTGAGATATCCATACAATCTATTTATTCATTCTATTCATTCTTTTATATCGAGGATAATGGAATAAGCAATCATATGCTGCTTTTTTTTACATCCAGTCCCCGTGTGTATGCAGTGTTGTAAATGTCATCTGTTCCCACCGGCACGCAATGGCCTACTCTTACGAAAAGCGGAACAGATTGAACGTGTTCGCAAGATATTCTGTGTGCGTTCACACATGGGGCCTCAGTTTTTAGTGTCATCCGAAAATGTAAAATAAAATGTAATGTGCAGTCAGAAATGATTACAGGCTGTCACATTCAAATGAGAATGAAAAAGTAACGCTCGCCATATGTCAAAATGAGACACTGATTATAAACTATCACGTAAAACGAGAACATTGATCGACATCACATGTAACAGAATGGAAAGGTGTTTTGCGTGTCTGACCATATTCTCCCTACCGTTAAGATAGCTGCTTTCCAACTTCAGGGATACAGTTGGGAACTGAACCTACTAACATGACCAGGGCAGTTGGGAGGTACCTCCCTGCTCTTTTGGGTTTTCAACTGTCGTGGGTTCTTTTGCCATGCACAAGTCTCGTAAGCACACGAGTCTGACTGGTTTAGAGCCTCCTCCACAAGGCTAGGCATTCAGTTCAATTTTCCCATCAAACCGGAAAGGAAAGGCAAGGCTGGGAATGGAACCCAGAACCTCACGGTTTGATTCTTAGGCAGGCGAACGTCTTAACCGTCCTGCCACCTTCCTTCTTGGACACTGTTCCTAAGATCTGGGAAGGATGAACGCTACCATCATGGCAATCGATCGTCCTCACGCTGCAGTTCTCGTCCTCGTTAGGCTAGTTACCTCTCTTTTCCACATCCTGAACGCAGGCTGTGACGATGGTTGGCACGGTTTTTCCTTCTCGTTTGGCACAGGTGGAAATTCTGACGCCGAAAACGGCATGGTTGTGTTTCGAGGGCGTTCTTCTCATCGTCTGTTCCGCTGCTGTGTAGCGCACGGACAGCACCAAGGAGTACTGCAGCAATGATGACAATAACGACGATTTATATCGCAGCAATGATGACAATAACGACGATTTATATCGCAGTAATGATGACAATAACGACGATTTGTATCCCAGCAATGATGACAATAACGACAATTTATATTATATCAATGTCGATGATGATAAGGAAGAGGAAGAGCAAGGGAGTGATACTGTTATTGATGATGTTGATGGTAATAATGATAGTGATGGGGAAAAATAACTATGACACTCATGATTTCTTCTCAATGATAATGATGAAGACATACTACTACTACTACTACTACTACTACTACTACTACTACTACTACTACTACTACTAAGTACTACTACTATACTACTACTACTACTACTAACTAACTACTACTACTACTACTACTACTACTACTACTACTAACTACTACTACTACAACTACTTACTACTACTACTACTACTACTACTACTACTACTACTAAGTACTACTACTACTAAGTACTACTACTACTACTACTACTACTAAATACTAACTACTAACTACTAACTACTATACTACTACTACTAACTACTAACTACTACTACTACTACTACTACTACTACTACTACTACTACCTACTACTACTACCTACTACTACTACTACTACTACTACTACTACTACTACTATTAGTACTACTACTACTACTACTACTAACTACTACTAAATACTACTACTACTACTACTAACTACTAACAACTACTACTACAACTAACTACTAACTACACTACTACAGTACTACTACTACTACTACTATTAGTACTACTTCTACTACTACTAAGTACTACTACTACTACTACTACTACTACTACTACTACTACTACTACTACTGCTGATAATAATGATAATGGTGATGATGGTGATGATGATGATGATACTGCTACTACTAATAATAGTAAATACAGCAGAGGTAATAATAATAACAGCAACAATACAGATAACGATGATGATGATAATGATAAGATTATAACAACAACAAAAACAACAACAACGATGATGATAATGATGATGATAATGATAATAATATGAATACTAATACTAATAATAGTAATAGTAGTACCGAGAAGGAGGAGAACAACTGCAAAAAACATCAACAACAGCATAATGATAGCAATAATAATGATGATGATGACAGGGAGAAGGAGGGTAATGATGCTCTACTGCTGCCACTGATAACCATGATGAAAAGTAGTGATGAAACCCAACACGACACACACACACACACACACACACACACACACACACACACACACACACACAACACACACACACACACAAAACACAGAGTGTATGTATTGAGTGTGTGGTGTGTGTGTGTGTGTGTGTGTGTGTGTGTGTGTGTGTGGTGTGTTCTTCTTTGTTACATTACTCTTACATTTATGTGCCTGTTTGTAAGTTTGTGTGGTGTGTGTATGTGTGTGTGTGTGTGTGTGTGTGTGTGTGTGTGTGTGTGTGTGTGTGTGTGTGTGTGGTGCGCATATGCGTGTGCGTCACACACACACACACACACACACACACACAATACACACACTGACTAACAGGCATCTGAATGTAAGAGTACCCAAACACAATCATGTGCCAGTATATGCTCCAGGGTGTATTAATACAAATGACACAAAAATAGCAGAAACTTTAAAGTTGCCAAAATGAAAAAAAATCTATAAATCATACAAAAATTATCTATATTAAAACGCTTCAATACAACTTTAATGAAGTAACAAAACACACCCAACCTACAAAATGCAGTAACAGAGACAAATTCACATAAAAGAAGACTTTTATTTATCCATTTATTTACCAATTCTTTTATATCTATTTATTTATTCTTTTATATCAAGGATAATGGAATAAACACTCATGTGCTTTTTTTTTTTTTTTTTTTTACATCCAGGCCCCATGTGTATGCAGTTTTGTAAATATGACACCAGCACACAATGCCTACTCCTACGAAAAGCGGAACAAGATTAAACGTGTGCGCAAGATGGTCTGCATGCATTCGCACACAGGCCCTCATTTTATAGTCTCATCCAAAGGACTTTTGGGGAGAGTGGAGTCAGCACTCATGTTAACTCCAGGGGAATAATCCCCTCGAACGGGAATCAAACCCAGGTTGTCAAAATTGCCAGCGCATTGTTCTGACCGTCCCCCTTAAAACGACACAGTGATATAAACCATCAGAAACACAAACAACCTCAAGCACCGTCCATGTCACAGTCTCTCTGTTGGGCGTTCTCCAGCGTAGCATGCTACAGGGGTCAGTCCCCCAGAGCCGACACTCTTGTCTCCCTCACTCATCCCTCTTGGGAATCACCCAGAGGCTGGAACTACACACTGGATGATGAGAAGGTGGCAGTGCATGACCCTTCTCCTGGTACCTCACCTTTACAGGCAGCCATACTCCGACTTCAGAGGATTTTTTCTCTTTTAATGGAGAGTATCGGGGACGGGGTAGCTCAGTGGTCAGAGCCCTTACTTTCCTCAAGCCCATGTTATCAAATCAAATCAATAGGTTATGGGGCACCTTTACCTTTTTCCGTAACCAGGCTGTTTGGTTAGGAGCTTGTGATGGAACACAACGATCTCAACATAACTTTCAAAGCATATAATACGAACCATCATATATACAAACAACTTTTGAACCCCCCCTCCCTCCCCATGATCCTCTAGACCTCCACCCCCTCCTCTCCCTCCCTCCTCAGTGAATATGAAATAAGCCAACCCTCACCAACACCTCAGTGTTAAAAAGTTAGTCTGTCCTGAGCCTAAGGCTCATCAGGCCGGTGCTTATCCCAGTTTCTGTGGCGTTAAGTGACTAAGAGTCATAGACTCCCCTCTGGATAGGACGCCAGTCTATCGCAGGGTTAACCCCCAATACAAGGTTGGTACCCCTTTTACACCTGGGTGGGGTGAGAAAATAGCTATTAAGTGCCTTTTCCAAGGGCACAACGCCATAGCCGAAAGCTGGGATCGAACCCGCAACCTTTAGATTACGAGTCCAACGCCCTAACCACTAGACTACAGCGGCAGCAACCCCTCAGTGTCCCTCACCTCATTCATGGCGACTGTCTTCTCCTGGAAAGAGCCCTTCAGCCACTGCCTGCTCATCTGCAGCAATCATCATCATCATCATTATTATTGTTATCATTATTATTATCATTATCATCATCATTACCATCATTGCCATTATCATGATCATCATCATTGCCATCATCATTACCATCACATCATTATCATCATCATCGTCGTCGTTGTCATCATCGTCGTCACTCTATAATCATCTTTTATCATCACCATTGCCATCACATCATCCTCACATCCTCATCACATCACATCATCTTCATCATCATCACATTAACATCTTTTATCATCACATCATGATCACCATTGCTATCACATCATCATCGTCACACTATCATCATCTTTATCGTCACATCATCATCACAACTGCCATCTCATCATGATCATCATTGTCATCAGTCCTTTGGCCCTAGATGGTCATCAGGAAGAGATGGTGGTGATGATGATGATGATGATGCTGCTGCTGATGATGATGATGATGACGATGCACTGGTCAACAGTCAAGTTTCCTCTAGGCTGGGCTGTCCTCAGCTTTTCATGCTCACATGGGAGCTCCAGCCAAGGAACAAAAAGTAAAAAAGGTAAAGGTGTCCCATAACCTAGGCAGTCATAGGGGAGCGAGGTGTCAGAGACCTCAGATTCTCTAGAGGCCAGCATGTTGAGGGCGGCGCCCATCTCCTCTCCCTCGCTGCTTTACCTTCCCTGACCCTAAAGAGGGCAGGTACCCATTTACAGTTGGGTGAACTGGGGGGGACTGTGCTGAAGCCAAGGCGCGTAAACAGTCACCCATCCAACTGGTAACCACGCTTGACGCTTCTTGACTTGAAAGGGGGAAAGTGAGCGTTCTGACCACTGAGCTTTCCCGCCCCCAGACAAGGAACAACAGCAACAACAAAACCCCCACCTGCATGCACACAGGTGTCATGTTCAGACACTATCCCCCCTAAGTCAGAATACGACTACCTTCATAGTAGTAAAAAAAAACAACAACACCCAATGGCATGAACTAAAACTTCGCCATTGGTGAACCTTGGGAGTGTTAGCTAAGAGGAAAATAAAAAGAAGTAAAAAGTAAACTCCACGAGACGAATCCACTCATTATAAACAGGTCAGGTGCTGAACTCGAATCCAGGTCTGGAACAACCATCGGATAAGGAGTCTGACGCTTTAGCCACTGAGCTGTTTCACCCACACTGCTACGCATGTACTACTCGGTGGTCTAGAGGTAACGCGCGTTGCCTAGAAAGCAAAAAGTCTGGATCAGAGTGTGCGGTGATTCAAATCCCGTTTGGGCCCAAAACTTCCCCCCCCCCCCCATCCATTAGACCATGAGTGGTGGTCTGGGTGCTCGTCTTTCGAATGAGACGATAAACCAAGGTCCCGTGTGTTACACATCATTATTTAGAGCACGTAAAAGAATCCACGGCAACAAAGGGGTTGTCCCTGGCAAAATTCTGTAAAAAAAGCCACTCTGATAAGGAAACAAAGACAGTCGCAGACAGGAAAAAAAGAAAATAATGGGTAGGCGCTTCACATGTGGCAACACACTCTTCTTCCAGGGAGAGCAGCCCGAATTTCCCCCTCTCCAAAAAACTCCAACACACCTCCAGAGCCCCCCTGCCCAGCAGAATGTTCCCATGCTTGTCAGGCAGCTTCCTGTAGCAGTCTTTCCTCTCCCCAAAAAAGAGAAGAGAATGTCTTTCCTTTAAAAAAAACACACACCCCCAAAACCAAAAACAACCCCGAATGTCTTTCCTCTCCAAAAAAATCTTTCCTCTCTAAAAAAAAAAAAATCTTTCCTCTCTCAAAAAAAAAACCCCAACCAAAACAAAAAACCCAGAATGTCTTTCCTCTCCCCACAAAATGTCTTTAGTTTCCTCTTAAAAAACAAACCAACATGAACGTCTTTCCTCTTTAAAAAAAAAAGTCTCTCTCTCTCTCTCTCCTCTCTCTCTCTCTCTCTCTCTCCTCTCTCTCTCTCTCTCTCTCTCTCTCTCTCTCCCCCCTCCCTCCCTCTCTCTCTCCCCCTCCCTCCTTCAGCCCCAACCCCCCCAACTTTCCCCCTCTCCAAAAACAATCCTGAATGTCTTTCCTATCCAAAAAAAAGTATTTCCTCTCTAAAAAAATATAAATCTTTCCTCTCTCCAAAAAACCCCAACCAAACAAAAAAACCCAGAATGTCTTTCCTCTCCCCCCAAAATGTCTTTCCTCTTAAAAAAACAAACCAACATGAACGTCTTTCCTCTTTAAAAACTCTCTCTCTCTCTCTCTCTCTCTCTCTCTCTCTCTCTCTCTCTCTCTCTCTCTCTCTCTCCTCTCTCTCTCTCTCTCTCTCCCTCCCTCCCTCTCCACCGCCCCCCCAAACCCCCCCCCCAACTTTCCCCCTCTCCAAAAAACTCCAACACACCTCCAGAGCCCCCTGCCCAGCAGAATGTTCCCATGCTTGTCAGGCAGCTTCCTGTAGCAGTCTTTCCTCTCCCAAAAAAAAAGAGAAGAGAATGTCTTCCCTCTAAAAAAAACAACCACCCCAAAATCAAAAACAACCCCGAATGTCTTTCCTTTTTTAAAAAAAAAGTATTTCCTCTCTAAACAACAACAAAAAATCTTTCCTCTCTCAAAAAACCCCCCAACCAAACAAAAAACCCAAAATGTCTTTCCTCTCCCCCCCCCCCCCCAAATGTGTCTTTCCTCTAAATAAACTCCAAAAAGAACGTCTTTCCTCTTCCCTCCCCCCCCCACTTTGCCCCCCCCCCCCTTCTCCAAAAAACTCTCCAACACACCTCCAGAGCGCCCCTGCCCAGCAGAATGTCGCCGTGTTTGTCCGGCAGCTTCCTGTAGCAGAGGATCCTCAGGGTCTGGGAGCCCTCCAGCTCCAGCTCAAAGTCCTCGTCCCAGGAGGGGTCCAGAGAGCGGCTGCAGATGTGGGTCCTGGCCTTCATGAAGAAGTGCCCCAGACTGTCCATCTCCAGACAGCAGTAGGTGTCTGCCCACACAAGCCCACCACTGCTATCACCGCCGTCACCGCCACTGCCACTATCACTGCTAACCCATCACCACCACCACCACTGCCATCACTGCCACTGCCATCACCGCCACTATCACTGCTAACCCTCCACCACCACCACCACTGCCATCACTGCCACTGCCATCACCGCCACTATCACTGCTAACCCATCACCACCACCACCACCACTGCCATCACTGCCACTGCCATCGCCGCCACTATCACTGCTAACCCATCACCACCACCACCACCACCACCACTGCCATCACCGCCACTATCACTGCTAACCCATCACCACCACCACCACCACCACTGCCATCACCGCCACTATCACTGCTAACCCATCACCACCACCACCACCACCACCACCACTGCCATCACCGCCACTATCACCGCCACCACCACCACCACACCACCACCACCACTGCCGTCACCGCCACTGCCACTATCACTGCTAACCCACCACCACCACCACCACCACCACCACTGCCATCACTGCTAACCCTCCACCACCACCACCACCACCACCACTGCCATCACTGCCACTATCACTGCTAACCCTCCACCACCACCACCACCACCACCACCACCACTGCCATCACTGCCACTATCACTGCTAACCCTCCACCACCACCACCACTGCCATCACTGCCACTATCACTGCTAACCCTCCACCACCACCACCACTGCCATCACTGCCACTATCACTGCTAACCCTCCACCACCACCACCACTGCCATCACTGCCACTATCACTGCTAACCCTCCACCACCACCACCACCACCACCACTGCCATCACTGCCACTATCACTGCTAACCCTCCACCACCACCACCACTGCCATCACTGCCACTATCACTGCTAACCCTCCACCACCACCACCACTGCCATCACCGCCACTGCCACTATCACTGCTAACCCACCACCACCACCACCACCACCACCACCACCACCACCACCACCACCACCACTGCCATCACCGCCACTGCCACTATCACTGCTAACCCATCACCACCACCACCACTACCACCACTACCACCACACCACCACCACCACCACCACCACCACCACCACCACCACCACCACCACCACCACTGCCATCACCGCCACTGCCACTATCACTGCTAACCCACCACCACCACCACCACTGCCGTCACCGCCACTGCCACTATCACTGCTAACGGATAGCCTAGTGGACAGAACACTGCGCTGGCAATTTGAAGACCCGAGTTCGAGTCCGGTCGAGGAGATTTTTCTCCTGGAGTTAACACCAGTGCTGACTCCACTCTCCCCAAAAGTCCTTCGGATGAGACTTTAAACCGAGGTACCATGTGCGAACGCACGCAGAACATCTTGCGCACACGTTCAATCCTGTTCCGCTTTTCGTCAGAGTAGGCCATCGTGTGCCGGTGGGAACAGATGACATTTACAAAACTGCATACACACGGGGACTGAATGTAAAAAAGCACAAGAGTGCTTATCTCATTATCCTCGATATAAAAGAATAAAATCAAATAAAAAAAAATCAAACCACCACCACCACTGCCATCACCGCCACCGCCACTATCACTGCTAAAGTTCAGGTCTCTTCACACTTTGTTTTTAATCCTCTTAGGCCCGTACCGAGATTTGCCGGGATTGGATAATTGCAAAAAAAAAAAAAAAAAAAAGTGAAATCTAGGGCAGTTTGATTTCAGAGAATCCGAATGCAAGAGGGCTAATTATAATAATGTTATTATACCCTTTGGATTCCAGCAATCTTTTGAGCGTTTTGAGAGAAGAAGAAGAAGAAGAAGAAGAAGAAGAAGAAGAAGAAGAAGAGGAGGAGGAGGAGGAGGAGGAGGAGGAGGAGGAGGAGGAGGAGGAGGAGAAGGAGAAGGAGGAGGAGGAGGAGGAGGGGGAGGAGGAGGAGGAGAAGGAGGAGGAGGAGGAGGAGGAGGAGGAGGAGGAGGAGGAGGAGGAGGAGGAGGGAGGAGGAGGAGGAGGAGGAGGAGGAGGAGGAGGAGGAGGGGAGGAGGAGAAGGAGGAGAAGAAGAAGAAGAAGAAGAAGAAGAAGAAGAAGAAGAAGAAGAAGAAGAAGAAGAAGAAGAAGAAGAAGCAGCAGCAGAAGAAGAGAAGAAGAAGAAGAAGAAGAAGAAGAAGAAGAAGAAGAAGAAGAAGAAGAAAGAAGAAGAAGGAAAAGAAGAAGAAGAAGGAAGGTGGGTAGCATGATGGTTAAGACGCTCTCCTGTACTGACAAAGTAAACTGTGAGGTTCTGGGATTCCCAGCCTTGTCCTTTCTTTCTTTTTTTTTCTTTCTTTCTGTCTTCCCAGTTTTGATGCAAAAAAGAAACTGAACCGAATGTCAAAGTCTTTCAGATGAGACAATAAACCCATGCCCTACATATGCAAACACATGAAGAACATAATGAGCACACACTGAAAACCTGTTCTGCCTTTTGAAAGAGTAGGCCATTTTGTGCTGGTAGGAACAGATGATAAAAAAACAACAGAAACCTGCATGCACAGGTGTTGTGTTTAGACCCCCCCCTCCTCCCCCCCCCAAAGTTGGAATGCGGTGACCTACATGGTGGGGAGGTGGGAAGAATGGTTGCAGATGCAAAAATATCACCACTGGTGAATTTCAAAGCTCTAGCAGAGGAACAACAACAAAAAAGAGAAAAAAACCCATGATCCTCAAAACAATTGAAGTATTCAAGTACTGAAAAGTATGTTTCACTGAAGGCAAATGAACTGAGAACCTACTTGTTATACGTTTTATAAATTATATAATGTTGACAGAATGAGACAACTCGCAATCATGGAAAGATAGCCAGGGCTTTTTACGGGGAAATACATCAAACATTTTGAAGAAAACACAAAAAGAAAAACAAATCCATAACTATTCAACTCTCTCCATTTGATAAGTAGAATTTTTTTTTTATTGCACGATGGACAGCGACAATGAGGATGATGTAACAATGCTGCTATGGAAGTGCATGTGCTTTGAGACTACTTGACAGGGTTGTACTCAGCACTTTCTAACATGATATATCCTAGCGCCAATTGGGCCCGAGAGCTACAGACACCTGCAGTGTTGGTCTGGAAATTTGAGCAACACTCTCAAAATCAAATCCGTAAAGTGGATGAAGCTTGACTGGGTGGTCACAGTCTTCCCAATAAACTCATAGCAAACTCTATCTGGTTAGGAGCCAGCTGGAGTTGAAAAAAAAGAGTAAATAAAAGCCCCTCCAAACATCCCTATGACTCTGATGGAATTTGAACCTGCGACCTACCAGTCCATAACCCAAGATGCTAACCACTGCAACATGGAGGCTGGTCCTTTGACCACAACAAACTTACCACAGGGTTCTTTCAAGCCATTCAGCTTGTGGATTGTCACATTCAGCGTCCCGTACACAGCCTCCTCGTCTGAAAACACACAGAGATAGAGACCCACATACACACTGTAAGGTTTTATGCAACATCAAATCAAAGTTAGCCTTATGACTATGATCTGATCTTTGTATCGGGCCCAGGGCAAACGTTTTCAGTCAGTTATTGATGCAAGAAACTGTGCCAAGGTCTGGCCTACTGTACATCAAACACTTGTTGACCCTTGAAGTCAGAATGCGGCTACCTTAATGGTGGTGAAAAAGTAAAACGGTTACTTAAGGTAAAAATCTCGCCATTGGTCAACCTCGGAGCTCAAGCTGAGGAATAATAAAAACATAAAAACCAACCCCCCCCCCCCCTTGTAGTGTTTTGAAATGTCATGCTGAGACTGTCTTCCCCCCTGTCACACTCCTACCATCACAACCTGTACTCTCTGCTACTGCCTGCCTCTCTCTATCTCTCTCTCTCTCTCTGCCTAGCTGTCTGCCTCGTTGTCTGCCTTGCTGTCTGTCTGTCTGTCTGTCTCTCTGTCGGTCCGTCCGTCTGTCTGTCTGTCTCTCTCTGTGTCTCTCTCTATCTCTCTGTCTGTCCGTCTATCTGTCTGTCAGTCAGTTTCTCTCTCTGTCTCTGTCTCTCTGCCTGTCTGTTTGTCTATCTCTGTCTCTCTCTCTGTGCCTCTGTCTCTGCCTCGCTGTCTATCTGTCTGTCTGTCTCTCTCTGAGTCTCTGTCTCTGTCGGTCTGTCTGTCTGTCTGTCTGTCTGTCTGTCTGTCTGTCTGTCTGTCTCTCTCCCTCCCCCCCCCCTTCTCTCTCTTTTACCCACCATCACCACTAACGGACATACCTGTTTCAGCAAGCATAGATCCCACTTTGTTGACTTCAGGAAGCTGCAACATAATGTGAACAAGTAATCAATATTTGTTATTCATTGAATTATCCTTTTTTTTTTTATTTCGAGGATAATGGAATAACCTCTCATGTGCTTCTCTTTTTGGTTTTGTTTTACATCCATTCCCCCATGTGCGTGCAGTATTGTAAACTTTCTCATTCATTCCCACCGACACATAAAAGCCTACTCTTCCAAAAGGTGGAACAGGTTTTAACGTGTGCGCAAGATGTTCTGCATGTGTTCACACATGGAGCCTTGGTATGTAGTATTATCCAAAGGGCTTTGGGAAAGGGGACGGGGGAGTCGACACTGATGTCAATTGCAGTGGAAAATTAAAATGCCAGTTAAGTATATGATAGCTGTGATAAAGAATAAAATGTAGAAGCATGTCGTATATGCACAGTGCGCACACACACACACATACATACATACACACACACACACACACACACACACACACACACACACACACACACACACACACACACACACACACACCACCTTTTACAAAAATCTTCACATTATACATCTTCATAACATAAAAGGGAAGAAGAGAGAGAGAGAGAGAGAGAGAGAGAGAGAGAGAGAGAGAGAGAGAGAGAGAGAGAGAGAGAGAGAGAGAGAGAGAGAGAGAGAGAGAGAGAGAGGAGAGAGACAGACAGAGAGAGAGAGAGACAGAGAGACAGAGAGACAGAGACAGAGAGACAGAGAGACAGAGACAGAGACAGAGAGAGACAGACAGAGAGAGACACAGAGAGAGAGACAGACAGAGAGAGAGAGACAGACAGACAGAGAGAGGGAAAAAACATTTTTCTCCTTCTGTTTCCATCTCTTATCTGTCCCTGTCTTCAACATCTACCTGCCAAAGTGTATAACATTTGTAGGTGCGCGCACGCGCGCGCGTGTGTGCGTGCGTGCGTGTGTTATGTGTGTGTGTGTGTGTGTGTGTGTGTGTGTGTGTGTGTGTGTGCGAGTGCGTGTGTGTGCATGTGTGTGTACATTCGTATTTGATAAAGCTATAAATGGTTATTGATTGCTTGTGTGCTGTATAAGTCGAATGCAAGCGCTTTGATTTGTTTTTACAAGATATAACGCTATATAAATTCCATGTTTTATTATTAAAACAACAAGAAGAAAACCCAGCCCTACCTCTCTGACACTGTTGACTATCTCCTGCACATCATAGGCACTGGGGGGTGCAGTCTCCAAGCGAACGCCTGCACAGCCACACACCACAGACTTGTGAAGACAACACCACAGACTTTTTTCGGTCAGCCAATTACTTAGTTTGGTCAGATTAAAAGGACTTGCAAAAAAAACAATACTGCAAGGCGCTGTCCAAGGAGGAACCGAAGAAAAAGAGGCAGACCAAAGAAGAGATGGGAGGAGGACAACATCAGCGAATGGACAGGGCTAGAACTCAGCAAAATTTTGAGACAGGCAGAACAGAGAGAGAGGAATGGAGGGAACTGGTTGTCAAATCTTTAGGGGTGCCCCCACGGTCGCCAGACTAAGGGATAGCTAGCTAGCTAGATGGATAGATAGACAGATAGATAGATAGATAGATAGATAGATTGATTGAGAGATTGAGAGATAGACAGATAAATATTTTTATTTTATTTATTCTTTTATATCGAGGATAACAGAATAAGCAATCATGTGCTTTTTTTTCATCCGGTCCCCGTGTGTATGCAGTTTTGTAAATATTGTCATCTGTTCCCACCGGCACACGATGGCCTACTCTTACGACAAGATATAGATAGATAGATAAGTAGGTAGGTAGGTAGGTAGGTGGGTAGGTAGATAGATAGGTAGGTAGGTAGGTAGGTAGGTAGGTAGGTAGGTGGGTAGGTAGGTAGGTAGATATAAATAGATAGATAGATAGATAAATAGATAGATAGATAGATAGATAGATAGATAGATAGATAGGTAGATAGATAGATAGATAGATAGATAGATAGATAGATAGATAGATATAGATAGATAGATAGATAAGTAGGTAGGTAGGTAGGTAGGTAGGTAGATAGATAGATAGATAGGTAGGTAGGTAGGTAGGTAGGTAGGTAGGTAGGTAGGTAGGTAGGTAGGTAGGTAGGTAGGTATAAATAGATGGATAGATAAATAGATAGATAGATAGATAGATAGATAGATAGATAGATAGATAGATAGATAGATAGATAGATAGATAGATAGAATTACTTTACAACTGAAGAGACTGCCTAGTGCTGAAGACCCTTTTCCTCCACGTCCAATGCTCAAACAGCAGCTATGGCTGTCAGCCACATGAGCGGAAACGTGCCGCGCTGGTGTCCAGTGAAGAAAGGCCATTCAACTTCAGCCCTGTGGGCCCATGAAGTGGTGGGTTCACACCTCGTTAGCGGCGTCGTGTGAATGAATGAAGTAAGGGGTTGGGATGTTGGGATGTTGGGATGGTTGGGATTGTTACACTTCCTCAGGTCAACTTCAAGTGCAGACCTGCCCCCTGCTTTCGTTCTCTTCCAGCGTGTGATATGCACATGCAGAAGACAAATTCGTGCACGTCATATATCCTACAGTGTTCTGTGGGGTGAGGAGACGCGAACATACCCAGCATGCAACCCGTACAATAATGAAACGAGCTGCTCAGAAGTTGAAACGTGTCGGCTGAGGCCAGCAACCAGTCTTCGTGTGTATGCAGTTTTGTAAATCTTGTCATCCGTTCCCACCGGCACACAATGGCCTACTCTTACAAAAAGCAGAACAGCATTTAACGTGTGCGCAAGATGTTCTGCGTGCGTTCGCACACGGGGCCTCGGTTTACAGTCTCACCCCTCCGACTTTTGGGGAGAGTGGAGTCAGCACTGATGTTAACTCCAGGGGGGAAAAATCCCCTCGAACGGGAATCGAACTGCGAACGCAATGTTCTGACCCCTAGACTATAACCCCACCCCACAGAAACACGGGTCAAAAGACAGGGAGAGAGACCCAGAAGCTTGCACAGACTCACTTCTTCTCCGGAGGGAGGTGAGCACTTCCCGCCACTCCTCTCTCTCGTAGTCGGTGGTCATCAGAAGCGTGTGAGGCTTGACCGAGTCGCACCACACTTTGAACGGCAGCTTGGGCGAGGACAGGATCAGCTCCCTTTCCTGTGTCACGCCGCAACCATTGGTCTTCGTTATCGTCGCCGTCATCGTTGTCTTCATCGGTATTATTAATCGTCGTCTTCGTTGTTTTTTTGTTGTTGTCATTTTTGTTATTATCGTCACCGTTATCATCGTCGTCGTTGTCGTTATTATCATCATGATCATCATCATCATCAATGCCATCATCATCATCACCATTCATCATCATCATCATCACCATCATCGTCGTCATCATCGTTGTTATCATCATCATCATCACCACCACCACCACCACCACCACCATCATCATCACTGCCACTATCATCATCATCACCACCACCATCATTACCACCACCACCATCATCATCACCACCATCATCATCACTGCCACTATCATCATCATCACCACCACCATCATTACCACCACCACCATCATCATCACCACCACCATCATCATCATCACCAGCATCACACATCATCATCACTACCACTATGGTAACACCATCATCATCATCATCATCATCATCATCATCATCATCATCATCATCATCATCATCATCATCATCACTATCACACATACTCATTTGACTCATCTGAACATCCTCACTTATGTTGCCATCATCTTTAAATACATAATGTTTGCCACAATCACTACCACAATGAATTCATTCTTCAGTAATACACACTCACACATAAGCATACACCACAGACACAGACACACACACACTTACGCAAACACACACAGAGCACACACACACAGAGCACACATACACACACACACTTACGCAAACACACACAGAGCACACACACATACACACACACCATAGCACACATATACTCTCTCTCTCTCACACACACATGTCCCTCCACCTTCTCTCTCTCTCTCTCTCTCTCTCTCTCTCTCTCTCTCTCTCTCTCTCTCTCTCTCTCTCTCTCTCCCCTTTCTCTCTCTCTCTCTCTTCATGCACGTACACTCCACTCTCACATGCTCTTTCTTAACTCAGTCTTCTCTTTTTTTCCCTGTCGTCTCATGTCACTTAAGTGGAAAGAAAGGCTTTAAATTGAGGAACACACACACACACACACACACACAGAGACACACACACACACATACACACACACACACATACACACACACACACACACACACACATACACACACACAGACACACACACAAGCACACACACAGAGACACACACACACACACACAAGCACACACACACACACATACACACACACAAGCACACACATACACACACACACACAGAGCCTTATCCCTCACCAGCTCTTTGATTTTCTTCTTCAGCTTCTCAATATGTCGGGATGTGGCGATGCCTGAGATGCCGCTCCAGTGTTTCTGAAAGAAAACAACAACAGCAACCATCACAAAGTCGTGGGTTCGAATCTCTCGGCAGTATCTGGTGAATTATGGCTGGAGAATTTTACAGTCTCTCTGGTCAACTTCAAGTGCAGACCGATCTATCAATACCTTGACTCCCTTCATGTACTCACCACAAGCAGAAGATCAAATAAGCACATTAACCCTCTTGCATTCAGATTCTCTGAACACAAACGGCCCCTAGATTTCGCATCCCATCACGAAATCAGGTCAGGCACACATGCTCCCTCGCCTTTTCCTCCCTCTAAGAACATACCAGAAGCTATGATTACTTCCAGACTCTCAGCAGGATTTGTACCTCTAGCCTGATAGAGCTTTGACATATGGTAGCAATTAGTGATGGTCACAGCGTGATGGAAATCTACTGTGTGTAAATCCCAGCAAATCCTGGTTTGGTATTCGGGGTGGGGGGGTGGGGGGGGAGGCAATTATTCAATCCCAGCAAATCCTGGTTCCGGACTAAGAGGGTTAAAGATCCCGTAATTCATGTCAGCGTTTGGTGGGTTACAGAAATATGAACACACCCAGCGTACATCCCCGAAGTCGGAATGCGGCTACCTTCATTGTGGGCAAAAACTGTCGCATTCACAAAAACTCACCATTGGTGAGCCTCAGAACTCTAGCCGAGGAAGGAACAAGAAATGTAAGAAGCTCCTATCCATGACTGGCGATGGAGACAGTACAGATGATCATCATTATCATTATACATCTTACATTTAAATCACTTAAAAAAAAAAAAAAAAAGGAACAATTTCAGGACTCGAAAAAAAAAAGTTTTTGCATGAAGCAAAATCAGTTTAATACTTTTCCTGGAGTTCAGAATGCGGCTACCTTGACGGTTCCGAGCCAGAAACCTTTGATTGTAGGTATGATGGTAAAAAAGGTAAAGGTGTCCCATAACCTATGTGGTCATTGTAGAGCAAGATGTCAGAGACCTCAGCTTCTCTAGGGGCCAGCATATTGAGGGCGGCGCCCATCTCCTCTCCCTCGCTGCTCTACCTTCCCTGACCCTAATATATAGTACAGCGGGCAGGTGCATATTTACAGCTGGGTGAACTGGGGGACTGTACTGAAGCCAAGGCAACAAACTGTCACCCATCCACTTGGTAACCACACTCAATGCTGCTTAACCATTAGCTTTGGGGAAAATAAGTGCTCTGACCACTAAGCTATCTCATAAGAAACTGCTGCTGTTGTTGCTGCTGTTGTTGTGCTGTTGTTGCTGTTGTTGATGTTGTTGCTGCTCTTGTTGTTGCTGCTATGTTGTTGCTGCTGTTGTTGATACTGTTGTTGTTGCTATTGTTGTTGATGCTGTTGTTATTGTTGTTGCTATTGTTGCTACTGTTGTTGATGCTGTGTTGTTGTTGCTGATGCTGTTATTGTTGTTGCTGCTATTTTGTTGCTGCTATTGTTGTTGCTGTTGGCTGTTGCTGTTGTCGTTTTGTTACTTACATCCCTGTTCTCTTCTTTTTTGGTCTCTGCCTTGAGTTCCAACTTCAGACTGCGCAGCTTTTTCTTCAGCTCATCAATGTCATCTTTCTTGGAGAACTTCATGTCGTCTGAAAATCAACAAACCCATCCGCATCATCAGACAAGAGTATCACAACGATGCATCACTGGACATGCTGTACAAAAAAACAAACAAACCCCACTTCAAAACCGTTAGTGACTGCGTAAGCAAGTGAAAAGACAAGTTGGAAGTCAGACAGGTATACTGCATCTCTAAACCCTTGTCAGGTAGTTGGGTAGGTACTAGGTGGGTGGGTGGGTAGGTAGGTAGTTAGAGTAGGAGTGGTGGGTAGGTAGATAGGATTAGGTAGGTAGGTAGGTACTTGAGCTAGGTAGGTGGGTGGGTAGGTAGGTTAGGTAGGTAGGTAGGTAGGTAGATAGATAAGTAGATAGGTAGGTAGGTATGCAGGTAGTTAGGTAGATAGGCAGGTAGGTGGGTAGGTAGGTAGTTAGGTAGGCAGGTAGGTAGATAAGTAGGTAGGTAGGTATTTAAGGGAGTAGATTATATTACGACATAATGTAGGTATGTAGGTAAGTACGTAGGTAGGTAGATAAGTGGGTAAGTGGTGGGTGTGAGAGTGAGGTGGGTAGGTAGGTAGGTAGGTGGTGGGTAGGTGGGGTGGTAGTAGGTGGGTGGGTGGATGGGTAGGTGGGTGGGAAAGGTGGACAGGGAGGAGGACGGGAAAATGGGTAGGTAGGTAGGTAAGACGGGTGGGGTAGACAGGAAATGAGGAAGGTAAGGTGGGAAGGTAAGTAGATACGTGGGTAGATAAGTAGGCAGGAAGAGAGATACGCAAGTACGTAGGAAAGTAGGTAGGTTGTAGATGTGTGGGTGTATGAGTGCACGATGTTTTGTGTCTTTGTTCTTTTGCTGTTTTGTTTGCATCTTTACAGACATAACACAAAGCGGGACATTTCCTTTCAAGTCTTTTATCATTCTCTGATAAATAAATAAAAAGGTTTCTAAAAAACAGAATTCCTTCAACCACTTGCAAAGATACATGGCAGCTCGCCAGGATCCAAAATCTATCTGCATCATACATCTTCTACACCACCACACTGATACAGGCTGACATTCTGACACACTTTTCAAAGCGATAATCTCTTTGTCCATGATACTTACTTTGTCATTATCCGTTCCATGTGTCGTGCTTAGACATCATCCCAGAAGTCGGTATGTGGCTTCCTTAATGAGCACTAGGCAAAAACGGTCGCATACGCAAAAACAAAATCTCACAACCGTTGAACCTCAGAGCACTAGGCGAGGTGAGGAGAAAAAAAAAAAGACAAACCCTTATAAAGTTTTCAGCCAATCATTCTTTGATGGGATAGCTCAGTGGTCAGTGTTCGCTTTCCCTGAGCTAAGGTTAAGCAGCACTGAGTATGGTTACCGAGTAGATGGATGATCATTTGCGCGCCTTGGCTTCAGTACAGTCCCCCCAATTCACCCAGCTGTAAATGGGTACCTGCCCTCTTTAGGGTCAGGGAAGGTAAAGCAGCGATGGAGAGGAAATTGGCGCCGCCCTCAATATGCTGGCCCCTAAAGAAGCTGGGATCTCTGATGCCTTGCTCCCCTACGACTGCCTAGGTTATTCATTTATTTCATTCTTTTATATCGAGGATAATGGAACAAGCACTCTAGCGCTTTAATACATCCAGTCCCGCATGTGTGTGCAGTTTTGTAATTTTGCCATCTGTTCTCACCGGCACACAAAGGCCAACTCTTTCCAAAAGCGGAACAGGATTTAACATGTGCCCAAGATGTTCTGCGTGGGTTCGCACACTTGACCTCAGTTTATAGTCTCATCTGAAGGACTTTTGGGGAGAGTGGAGTCTGCACTGATTTTAATTAACTCCGTAGGAAAATATCCTCTTGAACGGGAATCGAACCCGGGGTCGTCAGATTGCGAGCGCAATGTTCTGACCACCGGGCTGTCCCGGCACCTTGACCTGTGACTTTCTTTTGTTTTTCTTTCAGTAGAATCATAGTCCTTTCCAGCAGAAGCTGGTATCAGGACTTGCAGCCGCGAACCAGGAAGTCGGAGGTCCCACGCTCCCGCAAGCTCTCCCACCTCAGCACCTCGGGCCACCCCAAAAATGTTACAATTGTAGAAATTGTTTGAAGCAACAAGTTGAGATGAAACTCACTATGATAAACCTGTGACTGTCTCCGGGTCTTACCTTCATAGCCCCGTTTGGTGACCAGGCTGAGGGCGTTCATGGGGATGTACCACTTGCAGTCGAAGGTCACCTTCCCCCCTCTGAAATAAACATGAAGGTGGTCAGTTCCCCGTCCACAGTCTGTCTCCCGTTGACTGCTGCTGGGTGCATTAGTAGATAGACATGTTTTGTTCTCTCTCTTCTCTTCTCTAGATAGACAATGTTTTGTCATCTCTCTCTCTCTCTCTCTCTCTCTCTCTCTCTCTTCTCTCTCTCTCTCTCTCTCTCTCTCTCTCTCTCTCTCCTCTCTTCCTCTCATGACAATTACAAAACTGCATACACACGGGGACTGGATGAAAAAAAGCACAAGAGTGCTTATTCCATTATCCTCAATATAAAAGAATAAATCAAATCAAATCTCTGTGTCTCTCTGTCTCTGTCTCTCTGTGTCTCTCTCTCTGTCTCTCTGAGTGCGTATTCATTATCCTCAAAATTACAGATTTTGCCTTGCCTTGCCTTGCCTTCGCCCCCCCCCCCCCCCTCTCTCTCTCTCTGCCTCTTGTTTTTGCCTTTTAAACGGTCACGTGTGCATGCATGTTCCCGAGTCCCTATACAGAATGTATTCTGAATCTGTCTTGTGTACAGAAACACACCTTCTAAAACAATGCATATATATTAGATGCACAGTTTTTTACACCGCATACATAGTTATATGAATGTACTCTTAAGACACTGACAAATGGTCTTTTTCTCAAATGTGTATTTTTTACATACATGCATGCATGTGTTGCAAGAAAGCTTGCGCATGTGCACATAGCGACATATACATGCATGCATGCACGCACGCATACACACACGCACGCACGCACCACACACACACACGACACACACACACACACATACGCACGCACACACACGCACGCACACAAGCACACACACACAAGCACCAACCCACCCACATCACACACGCACGCATGCACGCACCCACGCGCGCACCCACGCGCGCGCATGTGCACATGCACCCACCCCCCACTCTCACACACACACACACACGCACAGCCACACACACACACACACACACACACACACACACACACAAACACACACACAAACAACCCCCCCCACCACACACACACACACACTTCCCCCCACAACCCCCCTCCCCCCCCACACACAACCCCCCCCCACACACACACACATACAACCCCTCCCCCCCGACACACAGACCCCCCCCCCCCCACACACACACACAACTACACACAGAGACCCAGTCCATACCTATGGGTGTCCATCTTGGTACAGACCAGGAGTCGGAGAAGAGGAAGATGAAGCGAAGTTTTCGCCACCCGCTCACCAACTCCACCAGGAAACTGCTCTTCACTAAAGTCCGCTTCTCCTCACCTTCACACACCACTCATCATCTCATATCATCATCATCATCATATCATCATCATGATAATTATGATAAATAATAATAATAATAATAATAATATATAATAATAATAATAATAATAATAATAATAATAATAATGATGATGATGATGATAATAATAAATAATATAATAATAAATAATAATAATATAATAATAATAACAAAATAATAAAATAATAATATAATAATATAATATATAATAATGATAAATAATAATACATGGAACTTATATAGCGCTATATCTTGTAAAAAACAAAAAAAATCAAAGCGCTTGCATTCGACCTATACATCACACAAGCAATCAATAGCAATCTATGGTCCTAGCAAATTCGAACGTACTCACACACGCAAGCGCACACATACATCATCATCATAATCAAGTCAGAATTCTAAGACTCCGCACTGAGCACAACAGGCTAAACCACCATATTATGTCCACAAAACTGCAACTTACTCCTTCTCCCCCGTGTGCCTGTGGTAAAGAAAACCAGACAGGCGAGCACATCCTTCAAAGGTGTACGCTAGTCAGCGACCTGAGGAAGAAAGTGTGGCCGACGGAGATAACCCTACAGACCAAGCTGTACGGCCCACGAGAGGAGCTGGAAAGGACATGCCATTATTTTTCCCTGACACATCTGACAGTGTAAAGCGAACGAGAGAAGAAGAAGATCATTATCATAATTTGGGGACGGGATAGCCTAGTGGTCAGAACATTGCGCTGGCAATTTGACGACCCGAGTTCGATTCCTGGTCGAGGGGATTTTTCTCCTGGAGTTAACCTCAGTGCCGACTCCACCCCCCCCCTCAAAGTTTTTGTATGAGACTGTAAACCGAGGCCCCGTGTGCGAACACACGCAAAACATCTTGCACACGCACACGTTAAAACCTGTTCCGCTTTTCGTAAGAGTAGGCCATTGTGTGCTGGTGGGAACAGATGACAATAACACCACTGCATACACCTGGGGACTGGATGAAAAAAAGCACACGAGTGCTTCTTCCATTATCCTCAAAATAAGATAGAATAAAACTGGACGTAAAAAAAATGCACACGAGTGCTTCTTCCAGTATACTCGAAATGAAAGAATAGAATAGGCCTAAAACTGGACGTAAAAAAATGCACACGAGTGCTTCTTCCAGTATACTCAAAATGAAAGAATAGAATAGGCCTAAAACTGGACGTAAAAAAAATGCACACGAGCGCTTCTTCCATTATACCTCTTCCATTATCCTCGAAAGAAAAGAAGACATAAAATGTGACGCTCCACTACATAAGGAGTTGCATTGCACCAGAGGTAAATTTTTACTTATTTTCAAGCTAGTAATCTGCAATAAAAAGGCTATTCAATACAAAAAACAGATTGAAAATCGGACAATTCTGTGCAAAGTTATTACAAGTTGAAATAATAGACTGCAGGATGTGACAAAATGAGAAACGGGCAAGTTTATTTTCATAACAGAGTGTCAGAATGAGGGCTTGCGTATTTTCAAAACACATATAAAAGGAAAAGGAATAGAAATTATTCCTTAATATTTCATTACAAGGTAGAATAATGGATTATAGTTTCATTATCAATCAAAATATCAAAATTGACAAATTGACTCCCACCTGTCTTTAATGGCTCCTAGCGCAGAAGTGGGTAATGTGCTAAGCCTAAAGCGACTCATTTCGTGGTTTTTTGTTAAAGTCTGTCCCAAGCCTAAGGCTCATCAGGCCGGTGCTTATCCCGGTTTCTGTGGCGTTAAGCCACTGAGAGTCATAGACTCCCCCCCTGGATAGGACGCCAGTCTATCGCAGGGTTAACCCCCAACACAAGATTGGTACCCCTTTTACACCTGGGTGGGGTGAGAAAATAGCCGTAAAGTGTCTTTTCCAAGGGCACAACGCCATAGCCGAAAGCTGGGATCGAACCCGCAAACTTTAGATTACGAGTCCAACGCCCTAACCACTAGACTACAGCGGCGGCTGGTGGAGCTGGTCGTGGTGGAGCGTCACATTTACTGATAAAAGAAGTAGCGAAGCTGACCTTGCTGGGCACTACATCGGCTCCAAAGTTCTCCAGGTTGAGCTGGGAAAGACTCAGGGCCTTCTGTAGCACCTCGTGGTCGGCGTGGTCCTCGGGCGTGTGCTTGATCAGGTCCTGTTGGCGCACCCCCCACAATGAATAAATACACCATAGCAGAAACTTTAAAATAAATAAATAATAAATAGATAACTAGACTATTACTAGTATAATTATAACTGGTCAAAACTTTAAAAAAAAAAAAAGATAACTAAACTATAACTAGTATATTATAACTGGTCAAAACTTTCTTTTTTTTTTAAATAATAGATAACTAAACTGTAACTAGAATAACTAATACTATTCAAAACTTAAAAAAAAAAAGCATAAAGAGATAACTAAACTAGTATAAATATAACTAGTCAAAACTTTAAAAAAAAAAGATAACTAAACTGTAACTAGTATAACTATAACTAGTCAAAACTTTCTTTTTTTTTTAAATAATAGATAACTAAACTGTAACTAGAATAACTAATACTATTCAAAACTTTAAAAAAAAGCATAAAGAGATAACTAAACTAGTATAACTATAACTAGTCAAAATTAAAAAAAAAAAGATAACTAAACTATAACTAGTATAACTATAACTGGTCAAAACTTTAAAAAAAAAATGAATAGATAACTAAACTATAACTAGTACAACTGTAACTAGTCAAAACTTAAAAAAAAATAAAATGAAATAACTAGATTTTTTTTTCACACTGGGACTCTTTTTTGGTTTTTGGTTAACACTTGACATGTGAGCTAAAAGAAAAAAATTCTCTCCCCCCCTCCCTCCCTTTCTTATTCATCTAGAGCTCGTGGTGTGTGTGTGTGTGTGTGTGTGTGTGTGTGTGTGTGTGTGTGTGTGTGTGTGTGTGTGTGTGTGTGTGTGTGTGTGTGTATGTATGTATGTGTATGTGTGTGTTGTGTCTGTGTCTGTGTGTATGGTGTGTGTGTGTGTGTGTGTGTTGTGTGTGTGTGTGTGTGTGCGCGCGCGTGCAGGCATGATTGCGTGCGTGCATGCATGCGTGTGTGTCTGTGTAGATATGTGCAGATCTGCGTGTATGAGTTCACCTGTTGGTGTGAGAGTTTTTGAGTGTATGCACGTCTCTACACATATGCATTCATGTGTACGCACACATGCGTGTGCCGGCATGCATGCATGTGTGAGAGGGAGTGTAAAACTCACAAATAAGACGAGCGTGTTCCTCTGCATCCTCTGCACTGGCTTGAAAAGCGCCCCTGTTTAGAGGAAACATATCATGTTTTCACACTAGCCACACAGATGGGGTAGCTCAGTGGTCAGAGCACTTGCGTTTCCCAAGCTAAGGTTAAGCAGCGTCGAGCGTGGTTACCAATTGGATGGACGACTGTTTTGCGCGTCTTGGCTTAATTAAGTACAGTCTCCCAGTTCACCCAGCTGTCAATGGGTACCTGCCCTCTTTAGGGTCAAGGAAGGTAAAGCAGCGAGGGAGAGGAGATGGGCGCCGCCCTCCATATTATGTTGGCCCCTAGAGAAGCTGAGGTCTCTGATGCCTTGCTCTCCTAGCCTACGACCACATAGGTTATGCGACACCTTTGTCTTAACCTTTTTATAATGAAAGTGGCGGGATAGTTTGGACATTCACCTACCTAACACGTATACTGTGAGGTTCAGGGCTCCACTCCCACCCTTCTTGCCCTTTCTTCCCACATTGATGGGGAAATGGAACTGAATGTCAAGTCTGTCTTTATTATTTTATTATTTTTTATTGATTGATTGATTGATTGATGATTGATTATTATTTCATTCATTTATTCTTTTATATCGACGATAATGGAATAAGCATTCATATGCTTTATTTTACATCCAGTCCCGTGTGTGTGCGGTTTTTGTAAATGTCATCTGTTCCCACCGGCACACGATGGCCTACTCTTACGAAAAGCGGAACAGGATTTTAACGTGTGCGCAAGATGTTCTTTCGGGGGAGACTCTCAACCAGTAAGGACCTGTGTGCTCACAGACTTGTGCAGAACCCACAACAGTTGAAAATTGGAAAAAAAAGTTGTTGTTGTTGTTGTGCGTGGGGACGGGATAGCCTAGTGGTCAGAACATTGCGCTCGCAATTTGACGACCCGAGTTCGATTCCCCGTCGAGGGGATTTTTCCCCTGGAGTTAACATCAGTGCTGACTCTCCCACTCTCCCCAAAAGTCTTTTGGATGAGACTGTAAACCCGAGGCCCCGTAAAACCGAGGCCCCGAGTGCCATGCCAACGCACGCAGAACATCTTGCGCACACGTTAAATCCTGTTTCGCTTTCCGTAAGAGTAAGCCACAGTGTGCCGGTGGGAACAGATGACAGTATTTTCAAAACTGCATACACACGGGGACTGGATGTAAAAAAAAAGCACATGGAGTGCTTATTCCATTATCCTCGATATAAAAGAATAAATGGAAAATGAAACGTTCCCCAGCTTAACACCCTGGGTGTCACCCAGAATATGCACTCTTGACTCACTCATCCCAACCTGGGAATCACGGTGAGATAGGACGTAACCTGGTGAGGCGTCTGCGTGTATGACTGTGTTCAAGTACCTCGCCAAATAGGCTGCCCTACCCCGACTTCAGAGGAAGGACGTTAGTTGCCTCGTGACTGTTCTGGTTACAATTGGTAGGTTCGGTTTTCAACAGTATCCCTAACGTCAGAATGTGACTACCTCACTGGTTAAAACTGGAGGTTCGTTGTCAACAGTATCCCTAACGTCGAATGTGACTACCTTACTGGTTAAAACGGGAGGGTTCGGTTTCAACAGTATCCCTAACGTCAGAATGTGACTACCTTACTGGTTAAAATTGGGGTTCGGTTTCCAACAGTATCCCTAACGTCAGAATGTGACTATCTTACTGGTTAAAACTGGAGGGTTCCGTTGTTAACAGTATCCCTAACGTCAGAATGTGACTATCTTACTGGTTAAAATTGGCGGTTCGGTTTCAACAGTATCCCTAACGTCAGAATGTGACTACCTTACTGGTTAAAATGGAGGGTTCGGTTTTCAACAGTTCCCATAACGTCAGAATGTACTATCTTACTGGTTAAAATTGGTAGGTTCGGTTTTCAACAGTATCCCTAACGTCAGAATGCGACTATCTTACTGGTTAGAATTGGTAGGTTCAGTTTTCAACAGTATCCCTAACGTCAGAATGTGACTATCTTACTGGATAAAACAGGAGGGTTCGGTTTCCAACAGTATCCCTAACGTCAGAATGTGACTACCTTACTGGTTAAAATTGGTAGGTTCGGTTTTCAACAGTATCCCTAACGTCAGAATGTGACTACCTTACTGGTTAAAATTGGTAGGTTCGGTTTTTCAACAGTATCCCTAACGTCAGAATGTGACTATCTTACTGGTTAAAATTGGTAGGTTCGGTTTTCAACAGTATCCCTAACGTCAGAATGTGACTATCTTACTGGTTCAAATTGGTAGGTCCGGTTTTTCAACAGTATCCCTAACG
>CM060340.1:38474832-38477332 GCA_030674155.1 Stramonita haemastoma
CTACAACTTCTATTGTCAGTATTACTACTACTATTAGTTTTACACTACTACTACTACTACTACTACTACTACTACTACTACTACTACTACTACTACTACTACTATTACTACTACTTCTTCTTCATCATCCTCTCTTCCCCTCCTCCTCTTCCTCCTCCCTTTCTCCTCCTCCTTCTTCTTCTTTTTTTTCTTCTTCTTCTTAATTCTTCTTCTTCTTTTACTTCTTCTCCTTTTCCTCCTCCTCCCCTTCCTCCTCCTCCCCCTTCCTCCTCCTCCTCTTCCTCCTCCTTCTTCCTCAGCTCAGCTCAGCGGTCTAAACACACACCCCACACACACACTTCAACACCACACACACACACACACACCACACACACACCAGCAACACACACACACACACACACACACACACACACACACACACACACACACACACACACACACACACACACACACCCCACACACTAACACCCCTCAACACACACACAACAACCCCCCCCCCCAACCCACACACACACAACTAATACCCCCCCCCCCCCCCTACAACACACAACACACAACACACAGTCTGTCACTCAGTCCCACACCAAAACTGAAACTTGCTCCTCCCCTGTGTGCCTGTGGTAAAGAAAACCAGACAGGCGAGCACATCCTTCAAAGGTGTACGTAGGCTATTCAGCGACCTGAGGAAGAAAGTGTGGCTAACAACGAGATAACCCTACAGACCAAGCTGTACGGCCCACGAGAGGAGCTGGAAAGGACTTGCCATTACTTTTCCCCAGACACATCTGACAGTGTAGAGCGAACGAGAGAAGAAGAAGAAGAAAGAAGAAAGAAGAAGAAAGAAGAAGAAGAAGAAGAAGAAGAAGAAGAAAAGAAAAGAAGAAGAAGAAAAAGAAGAAGAAGAAGAAGAAGTCCCACGCCGCTCACCAGCCACTTGAAGATGTCCCCTACGGTCTGTTCGGGCGACCAGGCGTCGACCTTGACCTGCAGGCTGTGGACGAACTCCTTGTGGTTCTCCTGCAGCTTGTGCAGGTTGCTGAAGATGGCCCCGATGTCCTCGCTGCTGATCACAGGCTGGGAGGTCTGGCAGGAGGCCTCCAGGGTCCGCTTGTACTGCAGCCAGAGCACAACACAGAGAGTGACAGAGGGAGGGATTGAGGGAGGGTTGAGGAGGGATTGAGAGAGAGATGGGTTAAGAAGGGAGGGAGGGAGAGAGGGAGGGTTGAGGGAGGATTGAGGGAGGGATTGAGGGAGGGATTGAGGGAGGGATTGAGGGAGGGATTGAGTGAGGGATTGAGGGGGGATTGAGGGAGGGATTGAGGGAGGGATTGAGAGAGAGATGGGTTAAAGAAGGGAGGGAGGGATTGAGGGAGGGATTGAGGGAGGGGTTGAGGGAGGGATTGAGGAGGGATGGGTTAAAGAAGGGAGGAGGGATTGAGGGAGGGTTGAGGAGGGGTGAGGGGGGGGGTTGAGGGAGGGGTTGAGGGAGGGATTGAGGGAGGGTTGAGGAGGGGTTGAGGGAGGGATTGAGGGATTGAGAGAGAGGAGGGGGGGTTGAAGAAGGAGAGGGAGGGATTGAAGAGAGGGAGGGAGGGAGGAATTGAAGGAAGGAAGGAAGGAAGGAAGGAGGAGGGATTGGAAGAGAGAGAGAGAGAGAGAGAGGAGAGGAGAAGAGAGAGAGAGAGAGAGAGAGAGAGAGAGAGAGAGAGAGGGATGGGTTGAAGAAGGGAGGGAGGGAAGGATTGAATGAAGGAGGGAAGGATTGGAGGAGGGAAGGATTGAGGTGGGAGGGAAGGAGGGAGGGAGAAGGGATTGAAGGAGGGAGGGAAGGAGGGAGGAGAAGGGATTGGAGGGAGGGGGAGAGGGATTGAAGGAGGGAGGGAAGGATTGAGGGAAGGATTGAAAGGAGAGAGGGATGGATTGAAGGAGTGAGGGGGGTAGAGATCGAAAGAGGGATGGAGGGATTGCAGGAGTGAGTGAGTTGAGTTTTTAATTCAGAAGCGTACAAAGCGATTGTTTTATGCGTGGAGCAGTGTTGTGTGTGTGTTGTGTGTGTGTGTGTGTGTGTGTGTGTGTGTGTGTGTGTGTGGTGGTGTGTGTGTGTGTGTGGTGTGTGGTGCGTGTCTGCGTGCGTGCGTGCATGCGTGCGTGGTGTGTGTGTGTGTGAATGTGTGTGTGCGTGTGTGCGTGCGTGCGTGTGTGTATGTGTGTGCGTGCGTGGGTGTGTGCGTGTGTGTGTGTGTGTGCGTGTGTGTGTGTGTGTGTGTGAGGGTGGCGGGGGGGGGGAAGCTTGTTATCATACATGTGTAAATGTGATTAAAAAAAAATTCTTTTATTATGAGGATAATGTAATAAGTACTCTGTGCTTTTTTTTTACACCCAGTCCCCGTGTGTGTGTGTGTGTGTGCAGTTTTGTCAACTTTCTCATCCGTTCCCACCAGCACACAATGGCCTACTCTTCTGAATAGCATGATTGCATGATGATCAACGATGAGGAGAA
>CM060340.1:38512332-38517332 GCA_030674155.1 Stramonita haemastoma
CACACACACACACACACACACACACACACACACACACACACACACACACACACACACACACTACACACTATAAACAAAAGCAACACATTCGTGACACAGAATTAATACTCACAGATATTATCCTCCTGATCAGCCCCATCGTCCTCCCTTCGGAGAGACAGAGAGACATAATCCTCCTCCTCCTCCTCATCATCATCGATCTGAAGCTGGTGCAGCTCATCGATGGAACTAATCCTCTCTCCCAGCGGTCGCAGCCCCCCTTCCCCTCGCCCCCCGCTCCCAGAAGCAGCCTGGGACACGGTCACTTCAGGCACTCCCGTAACAACACTTCCCTGCACTTCCAAACACAGTCCGGAGTCCTTGCTGCCCGAGGGAGAATCTGGCCTCGTCAGAGTGTTCTCGGGAGAGGGCGTCGAATCTGTGTCGTCGTCGATGTCGTCCTCGTCTTCGTCGCTGTTGGTTCCCACCTTTCTGGTGACGATGCGGTCGATGGTCCAGTTTTCGTACGTGTTCTGTTTGGGCCGCTTCTTGGGAGGGATAGGAGGAGGAGGGGGGTTGCTGTCGTCCCCGGCCGTTGTTGTGTCCGCGTCTATGTCCGTTTCCTGGAAGGTGGGAGCGGGGGTGGGGGTGGGGTCACTGCCGGAGGCTGCGGCACTGTGCGATGCTGGGGCGTGCTCCCCGTCATTATCTGACCCCGCAGGTACGTTTTTCCGGTACACCCCGGGGCTGCCTCCTGCGATTTGTTCGGACGAGGCACTGAGTGTGTGACGCTTGAGTGTAAACATTTCGTCAGAGTGTAAACTGTCACTGTCAGCTGAATGCACGCTACGATCACTAGCGTTACGATCAGCGTCAAGAGAAACGTCCCGACGCTGGTTGCCGTCACTGTACTCCTTTGCCTGAGACAAGTTATCCGAATGAAACACACCCTCGGCCCGGGCTGGGACGGGCACTGACTAGGCCCACTGCTGTCTGCTGCTTGCCGTGTTGTTGCTGTACAGGCGACTGGGTCTTCACTGTGGCTCTGACGTAAGCCCTGCTGCGCTGGTGAGGTTGTTGTCAAAGTAGAATGCAGTGGCGCAGTGGTTGGGACTCGAAAATCTCTGTGCGGGTTTTGATCAGTTGAACTTGTGTGGAGGTCGCGAGCAAACTGAGCCCTTGGTGTGGGAGCAAAATCGCTTACGACATCGGGCTGTGTCGCAAAAAGGGCGCGTGCGTTTTTTTTCGGGCTGTGTGCGCACTGTTGGGGGGGCACTACCCGTGACAAGAGCAGTGCCACGCCCACTGTGATGACATGGAGGGAAGGGGGAGCTGTCACCTAACTCCACCCTCCCTTTGTCGTCTTTGTGGCAGGGAGCGGCGTGGTGTCCTCATTTCGGCAAGGTGCACTGTTGACACTGCTACCGGCAGCGTTGTCGTCAGTGTCCCCACCACACTCCACATAAAAGACGGAGGAAGGTTTGGCGGGTTTGCCAGTGGAGAAGGGAGTGGGTTTCTTTCTGGGGATGGGAGAGGTTTGGAGGCGCGGGGAGGGACAGGGGGGCTGTGTGTGGCCCGAGAGGAACGCAGCCCTGTGGTGTCGGAACTGGCACGGGAAACGGGTGCATGGGTGAGGGGGGAGGGGGTGGCGGGAGAGTTGTTAGATGGGGTGAAATTGTTAACTGGGTTAAAGCTTCCCCTCCCACTACCAGCGTTTCCCCCTCCTCCTTCCTCTTTGCTTTCCGAGGTAGAAATTACCTGTCTGCCCCCAGCTCCCCCCTCCACACCCAGAGAGAACTTGCGCGGATATTGCTTTGATGTGTTGTTGTCGTAGCTTTCCTCTCCGCTACTGACACAGTCGCCGCTGCTGTCTTCTTTGAGCCGTTGTCCGCCCGAACCCATCACGATATTGAACCCGTCCGTCAGTTTCAGGTACTGCACGTTCAGTGGGGAGTGAGAGCGAGCAGGTGGGGGGAGGGGCAGATCAGGAGCATCTGAGTGCCTCCCCAAGATGCCACTGTTGTCACGGTCGCGGCTTTCTTCCGGCCGCTTCCCACCCGTCTTTTTTCGGTTCCAAAACATGGTGCCCGGGTCTTCTTCCCTGTCTTCAGAGGTCGACGAGCCGACCCACTGTTCTTTGACACTGAAAGAGATGTCGGTTTGAGTAGCGCAGGTGACACAATCTACCTGTGCTGGTACATGGTTACCTGTTCCAAAATCTCGAGGCAGGGAGCGGAAGACAGGTAGAGGAGGTTTTCCCCGCTGAGGAGAATATTCATGACAGTTAAATTCGGCAGTTAATGGTGTCTCACCTGGTTGTTTTGGAGTTATAGGGGGCAGGTTTTTCCGGACGACTTTTGTGGCAACAGTTTGTCGTGAATTCTGTCTCCTGGTGTCATTTTCCTCGGGGCTAACCCCAGCACCACTACACACATTCCTGTCCACTGCAGCTATACAGTCACTGTCTTTCACTCCTGCTTTGTACCGTTGGTCGTCGACACACTGTGTAGTCGGTCCTTGGCTGTACACAGTGTTGTGGGTCAAGGTACACTTTCCTTGCTCCTGCTGACTTGACGTCACGCTTTCCGAATCCTCGACTGGAGGCCCAGATAAAAATGTCGTCTGCTTGACTGTACTAGTCGTAAAAGTTGTCGTCCTTTCTGTGCCCCCTGTAAACTTTTCGGCAGGATAATCCGACCTCTCCACTCTCCCGCAGTTGTTACAAACCGTGACTCTGGAGATATTCTGTCTTTGTGACGACTGTGGGAGTCGTCTTGTATGTTCGACAGTTTCTTCTCCCAAGTTCTGTTTTTGATTAGTTTCAGTTGGAGGGCGGGGAGAAGAAGCAAAACAATGGTGTGTACCTCCGCTCACACCCCTTGATCCCTGGCCTATCGCTGTGACATTTAGATCGAGTGCTGGGGAGGGGTCGGAGGAGAAAGACACAGCCGGCACAAGTGGAGAGTCTGTGTGTGTATCGTCCACACACTGTAGTAGTTTGATCAGAAACTCGTACAAGTAAGCCTTCCTAGCTAGCTGGCCTTGAAGCTGGGAGATTTTCTGTCGGGTAGTTTCCACAGCACTGGTCAAGTGGTCCACCCCTCCTGAGTGTAACCACTCATCAAAGGACAGCCCTCCTCTGCTTTGTTCTTCGCTGTCCCGAAGATTGTTCAGGGCCCGAACAGGAGGAGTGGGTGTGAGGGGGAACAGACGGGCCCACTCCGATTCAAACGCCTTCCTCAGCTGACCTATTGTCTCCTCTCTGTTGGCCATGTCTACCCCGGGTAGGTAGGGCAAGTAGCTCGCTCACCTGTATAGCAGAGGGAGGCGCTAGGCTAAATGATAGGTGTTTCCTTTGCAAGGCAGGGCCACAGATTAGTCAGTGTTTTCCGGGTACAAACGAAGCATGAAATGTCCACGGGTCGTGGGGTACTGAGTGCTTACTGTCCAGTCTGTGCCAGAATGTTGCGGCAGTGCTTGTCACGCGACACTTGGTGCTTTTCTGCCGGTGTGGCCGCTCCCGACCTGATGGGAAATATCACTAAATAATCGTTTACACAGAAACGTGTTCCAGACTACATAACACAGGTTAACTTCCTCGTGCCTGACTGTTTGTTGTCGTAATCAACATCATGTTCTCAAAACTGTTTTCCGCTGACTGAATGTAACACGCCTTTTTACTTTAATTATTATACTCGAAAAAAATACGCACTGAAATAAGCAAGGGAATAATCACGAGTAGGTCACCAGATCCTTAGCGTACACACCCAGTTATAGACACACTTTCTCCCTCTCTCTCAGCACTGAACATGCAGACAGAATAAAATAATAATAATACCACACAGGTCTGAATAGCGCTAGGCTAAAAACGAATTCTGCACACACGCTCGCACCACTGTGCTCTTGCGACAGGTCAGTAACACTACAAACGCGCACACCCTACCACTCCGCCACACCAATCTGCTTTACACACACACACACACACACACTACACACACATGGACAGATTGCGACTTCTTGCAGCGGACACGTAATTCCGCTCCTATCAATACTGTGCAGCGCAGTCACAGATAACAACAGGCCATAACAACTTCAGGTTGGTTGGGAGTGTTTCCTGACTTGACATGCCAAGGTCCGGGAACAGTTGGCAGCTGCGGGTGTTGTGATAGGCCATTGTGGCGATCATCATTCTGTAGTCATGAATGTTGGTGGTCGCAAGCAGTCAACACAAACTCGAGCCTCAAGCCCGCCCCGGCTTCTACTCCAACCTGTGGCAAGTTGATGTTCAGCCACTTAGGCTGAAGCCCACCTGGCCACCTGCAGTGTTGCAGATAGTGTTTAGTGGGTCGGGGGTGGGTCTAGCAGCAGGCTAACACACCTGTTTCCAAAAGCGAGAGAGATTGTGGTTTTTTATTTCTTCCCCCCTCGATTATTAAATCGGAAATCTCCGTTGAAAGTTTAATGATATAATCTACACTTTCGATTTTTGTCCGAACATGGGTTTTCCCCCTTTATCCTCCATAAACCATGAAGTGGTGGCCTAGCTACTAGTCTTTCGGCTGAGGCGATAAAACGAAGTCCCGTGTGCAACACAACGTTTTGCACACGCGGCTCAACCCCCGCATTAGTTAGTCAGTTATCTCTGGCAAAGCATCTGTAGTACGACAATCACAACAACAAACCTCAAATAAAAACCCTCACAGAAGGAGAGAAATACATAAACATTGATTGTCGAGTAAAAACAAAACAACACTAACAATAACAACTCCACCCCCACCCCACCCCTAATCCCCCACCTCACCCCCTGTCTCGAAAAAGGTAATAAACCAGAGAGAACACAAAAATCTTAAGTACTCACACGTACGTGAGTTTTTCCCGACACAGGCCAGGTGCCACACACACAGACACACACGTACACACAAAAACACACACACACACACACCACACACACACACACACACACACAACACTACACAACACACATACACACACACATACACACATTAAGTGAACAGACGTAA
>CM060340.1:38524832-38527332 GCA_030674155.1 Stramonita haemastoma
GTCGGTACTAATGTTAAGTAGATCGGTGGTCTAGAGGTAACGCGCCTGTCTAGAAAGCGAAAAGTCCCGGTCGGAAGTGTGCGGTGGTTTAAATCCTGTTTGGGCCCAAAACTTTTACCCCATCCATTAGACCATGAGTGGTGGTCTTGGTGCTAGTCTTTCGGATGAGACGATAAATCGAGGTCCCAAGTGTTACCCATTATTATTTAGCGCACGTGAAAGAACCCATGGCAACAAGAGGGTTGCCCCTGGCAAAATTCTGTAGAAAAAAAGCCACTCTTGATATAGAAACAAAATAATAATAATACCAGTTGCAGACAGGAAAAAGAAAAACAGTACTGGGTGGCGCTACACTAGTGGCGACGCGCTCTTCCTGGGGAGAGCAGCCCAAATTTCACGCAGAGACATAAAGGGGTATTTTCAAGTCAGAGGTTGGACACTCTGAAACACTAGGCCGTCATTTTATTTTATTTTATTTTATATCACTTTAGGTCACAGCAGATTTCTCTGCGTGAAATTCGGGCTGCTCTCTCTCCCCGGGGAGAGCGCGTCGCCACAAGTGCAGCGCCTACCCATTATTTTTTTCCCCTCAGGGATGGTGTCTAAACACGACACCTGTGTGCATGCTGGGTTTATATATATATATATATATATATATATATTAGAGAGAGAGAGAGAGAGAGAGAGAGAGAGAGAGAGAGAGAGAGAGAGAGAGAGAGAGAGAGAGAGAGAGAGAGAGAGAGAGAGAGAGAGAGAGAATAGATAGATATAGATATATAGATATATAGATATAAAATTTTGTCATCCACTCCTACCGGCACACGATGGCCTGCTCTTCTGAAAGGCGGAACGGGGTTTTAACGTGTGCGCAAGATGTTCTGCGTGCGTTCGCACACGGGGCCTCGGTTTATAGTCTCATCCGAATGACTTTGACATTCAGTTCGATTTTTCGTCAAACTGGGAAGAAAGGGCGAGGCTGGGTACGAACCCAGAAACTCACGGTTTACTTGTTGGCAGGCGAACGTCTTAACCATCCTGCCACCTTCCTTCCTTCCACCGTCACCCCCCCCCCCCCCTTTAAAAACAAACAACAACAACAAAAACAAACCAACCCACTCCTATTGTTTATAGCCCTGCCGACCACAGAGGCCATAAGTATCAGTGCTGTCACCTTGCTAAAGTTTCGATCTCAGGTTTGAACTGGTGCAACTGTGTACAGATTATAATCAAAACCAAAAAAAAAAAACGAAACAAGACAAAGCAAAACCCAAAACAAAACAAAACAAAACAAACACAAAATCCTCCCCCCCCAAAAAAACAAACAAACAAACAAAAAAAACCCCAACCAAGACAAACCAACCCCACTATCTTTCCTCGTATCAACACCCAAACTGATTATACGGCTCAACCCTGCGTTGTGTGTGAGGCAAATTTATCTATTTATAGATCTAATACCAATAGTAATAATAATAATAATGATTTTATTGTCATTGTTTCATTTATTTCATTTATTTATTTCATTTATTTATATCAACTTAAATCACGGCAGATTTCTCTGCGTGAAATTCGAGCTGCTCTCTCCGAGGAGGAGAGCGTGTCGCCACACAGGTGGAACACCAACCAGTAGGGTTTTTTTCTTTTCCTTTTCTTGTCTGCAACTGTATTTGTTTCCCTATCACAGTGGCTTTTTTGGGGGGCAGAATTTTGCCAGGAACAACTCTCTTGTTGCCGTGGGTTCTTTTACGTGCACTAGATATTATGTGTAACACACCAGACCTCGGTATATCGTCTCATCCGAAAGACTAGCACCCAGACCACCACTCATGGTCTAATGGATGGGGGAAAATTTGGGGGCCTAGAGGAGTTCGAACCACCGCACACTTCCGACCCGGACTTTCACTTTCTAGGCAGGCGCGTTACCTCTAGACCACCAATCCACAAACAGGACACATAAAAATGAGGATAAACTTAATGCCTGAATCCTCAAAAACCAACCATGTTCGTGAGAATTTGCTATGATGCGGTCACTCATTTCAAATAAACGGAAAATTCCCCAGTCTTTTCAAGGAAAGTGTAGAAATGTTATCTAGTGAAACACTGCAAAACAGGATGTTTCATGAAGGAATCTGCAGTAGAATGCTTGTGTGTATGTGTGTGTGTGTGTGTATGTATGTGTGTGTGTGTGTGTGTGTGTGTGTGTGTGTGTGTGTGTGTGTGTGTGTGTGTGTGTGTGTGTGTGTGTGTGTGTGTGTGTAGTGATGAGTGAGTGAGTGTGTGTGTGTGTGTGAGTGTGCGTGCGTGCGTGCGTGCGTGCGTGCGTGCGTGCGTGTGTGTGTGTGTGTGTGTGTGTGTGTGTGTGTGTGTGTGTGTGTGTGTGTGTACTACTTACAACAACTAGAATAGTTCTCTTTTTATGTCTCTCTTGGGGGGGGGGAGGAAGGCAGGAGAATGGACCAAGAAGGCAGACAAAAGACAAGAGGGAGGTGACAAGAAGAAAAGG
>CM060340.1:38532332-38534832 GCA_030674155.1 Stramonita haemastoma
GGGTAAACAACAGTGGAGTCCCCCCCTCCCTCCCTTTCCTTCTCTACCCACCCACCTACTGTCCTCAATCCCTTCTTTTTTTTTTTAAAAGGAATTTTAAAGACCGAGAGGGGTGGGAATGGAGAGGAGATGGAGGAAAGGGGGGTGGGGGGAGGCGGGGGCTGAGGAGGGGAGGGAGAGAGGGGTGCGGGTGGGGTGGGGACAGAGAGAAAAGGTCATGTCGAGTTTTAGTCAGGTCATGTTATCAGTACGGCAGTCAAACTGTCAGGGCTGTTCTCTGCCAGACCTCATTAATTTTATCACTGGGTAACCCTGCCTATCTTCACTGCAATTCTGAAGGCTTAGGCTTATAGGCACCACAAAGCTGTGGGCTATTGTTTTTTAAAATTTATTTATCTATTCTTTTATTTATTCTTTTATATCGAGGATAACGGAATAAGCACTCCTGTGCTTTTTACATCCAGTCTCCTTGTGTATGCAGTTTTGTCAATCTTGTCATCTGTTCCCACCGGCACGCGATGGCCTACTCTCACGAAAAGCGGAACAGGATATAACATGTGCGCAAGATGTTCTGCGTGCGTTGGCACACGGGGCCTTGGTTTATAGTCTCACCCGAAGGACTTCAGGGGAGAGTGGAGTCAGCACTGATATAGAATGAGTAGCCTACTTCCAAACTTGGCCGGGGGAAAATGTGCTGGTTTGTTTGTCTTCTTTTTTTTTTTTTTTTTTTACCGGATTGACACACTCACAGAGACAATAAGAGTTGTGTCAGATTTGGAATCGTTTGTTTTGCCATTGCCGCCGCTGTAGCCTAGTGGTTAGGGCGTTGGACTCGTAATCTAAAGGTTGCGGGTTCGACCCCAGCTTTCGGCTATGGCGTTGTGCCCTTGGAAAAGGCACTTTACGGCTATTTTCTCACCCCACCCAGGTGTAAAAGGGGTACCAACCTTATGTTGGGGGTTAACCCTGCGATAGACTGGCGCCCTAACCAAGGGGGGGGGGGGGGGGGGGGGGTGAGTCTATGACTCTCAGTCGCTTAACGCCACAGAAACCGGGATAAGCACCGGCCTGATGAGCCTTAGGCTCGGGACAGACTTTAACAAAAAACCACGAAATGAGTTTAATTTAACTTTAACTTTGACTGTCTTGCCATTGGCAGTCTCCAACGCACGTTTCAGGCCTCTGGCCCTGCCGTGGCAAAGTCTCTCTTTTGTTTCATTCCTCAGGGAGGGCTTCAGGGTTACTACGTGTGAGACATTGTACAGGCGGCGATCAGATCACCACGTCTTTCACTCACCATTAATGTAGCTGCATACCGACTTCGGGGATGGATGGGTGGATGGATAGAGTTTTTGATTTGCTTGTGCAAGATATAGCGCTATATAAATTCCACGTTTTTTTTTTTTTTTAATCATCATTATTATTACTAATATCATCATGATCATTATTATTATTGTTATTATCGTCGTCGTCGTCGTCGTCGTCGTCGTCGTCGTCGTCGTCGTCATCATCATCATCATCATCATCATCATCTGTCGTCGTCATCGTCATCATCGTCATCGTCGTCGTCGTCGTCGTTGTTGTTGTTGTTGTTGTTGTTGTTGTTGTTGTTGTTGTTGTTGTTATATTATTATTATTATTATTATTATTATTATTATTATTATTATTATTATTATTATTATTATTATTATTATTATTATTATTTTATTATCATCATCATCATCATCATCATCATCATCATCATCATCATCATCATCATCATCATCATCATCATCATCATCATCATCATCATCTGTTGGCATGATAACCCTACAGACCAAGCTGTACGGCCCACGAGAGGAGCTGGAAAGGACATGCGATTACTTTTCCCAGACACATCTGGCAGTGTAAAGCGAACGAGAGAAGAAGAAGGAGAAGAAGAAGAAGAAGAAGAAGAAGAAGAAGAAGAAGAAGAAGAAGAAGAAAAGAAGAAGAAGAAGAAGAAGAAGAAGGAGAAGAAGAAGAAGAAGAAGAAGAAGAAGAAGAAGAAGAAAGAAGAAGAAGAAGAAGAAGAGAAGAAGAGAAGAAGAAGAAGAAGAAGAAGAAGAAGAAGAAGAAGAAGAATCTGTTGGCATCACTGGACTCTGCAGTTAGTGACACCCACAGCCTTATCCTTTGTCCCTACAGGTAACCGGCTCTAATAGGAGAACCAACCATCTACTAACCTTCCCTCCACATCACCCACTACTTACTCCGTTACAGAAGCATACAAAAGACAAGCACAGTGCTTGTGTAAGAGGGGTTCTCTCTGTCCCTTAACGCAGGGATAGTGTTGTCTGTCTCCATGTGTTCAGATCTTTTCTGGCCCTGCTGACTTCCTGGAGTCTCGTGCGGCTGGATTCGGTGATGCTGATACTGTAATGAGAGATGCTGGTCATCCGCCTGTTTGGTTTGTTTTTGCCTCAATCTTTTGAAAGACGTCTTCATTATGGACTTACCTAATCTGATGTCTTCCCCCATT
>CM060340.1:38547332-38569832 GCA_030674155.1 Stramonita haemastoma
ACAGATCGTGAAGCATGAAAAAATCGCTGTTGCGTCTTCTCTCATGACCCCCTACGTCCTTGGGACATGGACTGAGTAGGAGTGAGTTGTAGTGAGTGAGTAAGGTGTGTTTGGGTTGTGTTGGGGTTGTGGGTGGGTTGGTGGTTGGGTTTGGTGGGTGGGTTTGGGTTGGGTTGTGTGGGTTGGTTTGGTTGTGTGGGTTGGTGTGCGTTTGGGTGTGTTTGGTGTGGGTTGGTTTGGTTGTGGGTGTGTTGGTTGTGGGTGGGTTTGGTTGGTTTGGGTGGGTTGGTTGGGGTGGTTGGGTTTGGGTGGGTTGATTTGGGTGGGTTGGTTTCGTTTGGGTGGGTGGGTTAGTGAGTTGGTGGGTTGGTTGGGTGGTGGGTTGGTTGGTTGGTTGGTTGGTTGGTTGGTTGGTTGGTTGGTTGGTTGGTTGGTTGGTTGGCTGGTTTGTTGGTTGGTTGGATGGTTGGTTGGTCTATCAGTGCGTTTCATTCCTAAGAGATGCAGACTGCAGATCAGAACATATTTTAGCGGAAGGCATGTGTATCAGTATGTTTGTTTAGTCTTTTCTTTTGTTGGTGAGGGGGGGGGGTGGGTTGTTTGGCATTATTCCCATTTTTATTTTGGTGTGATATGTTTTGCTTATTTCCCTGTTTTCCAAATCTGCAAATGCTTGTTTAGATCCACTTATCCTTGATTTGAATAAGTGATGTTGTGCTCTTGTAAAATCATTTGAAGAAATGAATATGTTTGAGCAACAACAACAAAGAAGAGTACAGCAGAATATTGTGTCCAGTTGCCAGACTGTTATTACCCATCACTACCTGTGTGAGCTAGAGGGACCCCCCCAGAGTGGACATTTAGGCTAAAACACTTTTGTTTTTATATATTACCACTTAATGTCACAGCAGATTTCTCTGTGTGAAATTTGGGCTGTTCTCCCCGGGGAGAGCATGTCACCACAGGTGCAGCTCCACCCCCATCCCCCTTTCTTTTTCCCGTCTGCAGCTGTATTTGTTTCCCTATCAGAGTGCCGTTTGTCTACAGAATTTTGCCAGGGACAATGATCTTGTTGCCGTGGGTTCTTTTAATTAAGTGCGCTAAATAATGATGTGTAACACACGGGATCTTGGTTTATCGTCTCATCCATAAGAGTAGCACCCAAGTCACTACTCATGGTCTAATGGATGGGGGAAAAGTTTCAGGCCCGAATGGGATTCAAACCACTGCACACTCCAACCCAAATTTTTTTATTTCTAGACAGGCGCGTTACCTCTAGAGCACTGCCCCACCTTGCTGGAAGAGGGTCTCTTCACTACAGACCTTCTGCACTCCAACTCTCCTTAGAATTCATCTCTTCTTTTACCCTCTTGCATTCCGATTCTCTGAACACAAACTGCCCCTAGATTTCACATGCCATCATGAAATCAGGTCAGGCACACATGCTCGCTCGCCTTTTCCTCCTCCTAAGTACACACCAGCAGCTATAATTACTTCCAGACTCTCAGCAGGGTTTCTACCTCTAGCCTGATAGAGCTTTGGCATGTGGTAGCAATTAAAGATGGTCACAGCAGCGTGATGGAAATCTACTGTGTGTAAATCCCAGCAAATCCCGGTTCGGGATTCAGGGAGGGCAATTATTCAATCCCAGCAAATCCCGGTTCAGGACTAAGAGCGGTAAAGAAGGAAGGTAGCAGAGGGCGGTTTAGATGTTCACCTGCCGAACAAGTAAACTGTGAGGTTCTGAGTTCAATATCCCGCCTTGCCCTTTCTTCCCTAGTTTGACGGGCAACTCAAACTGAATGTCAAATCTTTCAAAGGAGACTAAAAACAGTCAGACTTGTGTGTTTAAGGACTTGTGCACGCGAAAAAAAGCCATGACGGTGGAAAATTGGAAAGAGCAGGGAGGTACCTCCTGAATGTCCAGGCAAAATTGCTAAGTTCAATTCCCTACTGTTTCCCTGAAGAGAGAACTGGTTGTCAGGTCTTCAGGGGTGCCCCCACAGTCGTCAAACTATGGGACAGACAGACAAGACAAGACAAGACAAGACAAGACAAGACAAGACAAGACAAGACAGGTCAGGTCAGATCAGGACAGGACAGGGTTGGACAGGACAGGACGGATGGACAGACAGACAAACTGACAGACAGACAGACAGATTCCTGGTCAGAATTGGGCTACTGTTACAGTATATGACAGACTATGCGAGAATGTTTCAGCTATCTTAATGATGGTGATAGGGTGGGGGTGGGGTGGGGTGGGGTTAAATATGGCCCATATGCAAAAATCTTACCATCGGTGAACCTCAGAGCTCTAGTAAAAAAACAAAACAAAACCCAGTCACATACACAAAAAAAGTCACAACTGATCCTCCTCAGCCTGAGGAACACACACACATACACATACACACACACCACACACACACACACACCACACACACACACACACACACCACACACACACACACACACACACACACACACACACACCACACACACACACACACACAACACACACACACACACAACACACCACCACACACACACACACACACACACACACACACAACACACACACACACACACACACACACACACACACACACCACACACACACCACACACACACACACACACCACACACACACACACACACACACAACACACACAACCACACAACAACACAACACAACAACACAACACACACACACACACCACACACACACACACACACACACACACACACACACACACACACACACACCACACACACACACACACACACACACACACACCACTTAATAAATATTTTATTTTTTTTGGTTGGTTTGTTACTTTACCTCCTATTCTGTTTAACACCCCCCCCAAACCCCCCCCCCCAACAAAAAAAAAACCCAACAAACAAACCCACAACAACAACAAAAAAAAGGTGTTCCAACTGGCCTGCCACCTGGTGTACTGGGGCAAGGCCATCGTGATCTTCCCCATGTGCGAGAGCAACGAGTACATGCTGTCCCCCATGGCCAACACTCTGGTCAACTCCAACATGGTGGAGGAGTTTGTGGAGGAGTTCCCCGGCAAGAGTCTCCACGTCGTGCTGGCCGACTTCTCCTTCCCCACACAGCTGTGGAACATCCGGAACATCGTGGACCATCCGCAGGTGAGGTGGGGTGGGGGTGGGGGGGTGGGGTGTTGGGGGGGTGGGTGTGGGGGTGGGGGGGGGGGGGGTGTGGGGGGTTGGGTGGAGGGGGGGGGGGTGTTGTGTGGTAGGGGGGGGGTTGGGGGTGGGGGGTTGGGGTTGGGGGGGGGGGGGTTGTGGGGGGGTTGGGTGGGTGGGGGGGGTTGTGGTGGGGTGGGGGTGTGGGGGGGTGTTATGGTGGGGAGTGGTTGAGGGGGTGGGTGGGTGGGTGGGGTAGGGGGTGTGGTGGTGGTGGTGGGGTGTGGGTGGGTGGTTAGAGAAATGTTGGTTGGTGATGGTGGTACAGTCACCACCATACCCCCTCCCCCCTTCAACTACCACGATAAGTGAAATAGTAGTACTACTATTGCTGCTGCTGCTGCTGCTGCTGCTGCTGCTGCTGCTGCTGCTACTCTACTCTCTACTACTACTACTACTACTACTACTACTACTACTCTACTACTACTACTTACACTACTACTACTACTACTACTACTACTACTACTACTACTACTACTACTACTACTACTACTACTACTTCTCTACTTCTTCTCCTCTTCTTCTCTCTTCTTCTTTTCTTCTTCTTCTTCTTCTTCTTCTTCTTCTTCTTCTTCTCCTTCTTACTTGCTGCTACTTCTACTGCTACTCATAAAAAAGGCAAAGGTTTTCCTGTAACCTATGCAGTTTTTGAGGAGAGTGAGGTGACAGAGGCCTCAGCTTCTCTAAGGGCTAGCGTATTGAGGATGGTGCCCATCTCCTTTCCCTCACTGTTTTACCTTCCCTAGTCCTGAAAAAGGGCAGGTACCCATTTACAGCTGGGTGAACTGAGAGGACTGTCACACATCCACTTGTGTTGTGTGGGTAATCCAATTTCTAACCTTCAGTGTTTTGTGTGTGTGTAATCCAGTTTCGAACTGTCAGTGTTTTGGCTGTGTGTGTATGCAATCCAATTTCTCACCTTCAGTGTCAGGGGTAACAGGATAGCCTAGTGGTCAGAACATTGCGCTCGCAATTTGACGACCCAGGTTCGATTCCCAGGTCAAGGGGATTTTTCCTCTGGAGCTTAACATCAGCGCTGACTCCACTCCCCCGAAAAGTCCTTCGGGTGAGACCATAAACTGAGGCCTCGTGTGCGAATGCATGCAGAACATCCTGCGCACACGTTAAATCCTGTTCCACTTTTCATAAGAGTGGGCCATCATGTCCTGGTGGGAACAGATGACACAATTGACAAAAACTGCAGACACATGGGGACTGGATGTAAAAAAAACAGATGAGTAGCTTATTCCATTATCCTCAATATAAAAGAAAATTAACAACAATAAACAAAGGAAGGTGGCAGGATGGTTAAGACGTTTGCCTGCCAATATGTAAACCGTGAGTTTCTGGGTTCGTACCTAGCCTCGTCCTTTCTTCCCAGTTTGACCAAAAAATCAAACTGAATGTCAAAATCAGTCATTTGGATGAGACTATAAACCGAGGCCCCGTGTGCGAACACACGCATGCAGAACATCTTGCCGCACGTTAAAACCCTGTTCCCCCTTTCGGAAGAGCAGGCCATCGTGTGCCGGTAGGAGCGGGTGACAAAATTATAATAGAAAAAAACCCAGCATGCACACAGGTGTTGTGTTTAGACACCATCCCTGAGGGGGAAAAAATAATGGGTAGGCGCTGCACTTGTGGCGATGCGCTCTCCCTGGGGAGAGAGAGCAGCCCCAATTTCAGTAGAGAAATCTGCTGTGACATAAAGTGGTATAAAAAAAATAAAAAAAAAAAAAAACAATGTCTTGGCTGTGATCCTCAGTTGCAGCAGCAGCGCGTGTTGATGGTGATCTGGATGCTGCAGCGACGGCTGCTGATTCAGATCCACAAGTACATCTACTTCGTGCCCGACCACAAACGCAGGGCCTTCAAGTCGGACAGTGCCAACTCGTCTATGGTGGACTCATCCAACGTGCAGGTAGGCTTACCCACAGAGGTGGGTTTTTGAGTTCATCTTGGTGCTGTCACTGTGTGTGTGTGTTGTTGATTGATGTTTGATTTGATATTTGATTTAATAATTTAATATCGAGAGATAATTGGATTGATTATTCTTTTAATGGATATAAAGCACCCTTGTGCTTTTTTACATCCAGTCCCCGGTGTGTATGCACTTTTGTAAATGTCATCTGTTCCCACTGGCACACGATGGCCTACTCTTAAGAAAATGCGGAACAGGATTTAATGTGTGCGCAAGAAGTTCTGCATGCGTTGCACACGGGGCCTCGGTTTAAAGTCTCATCCGAAGGACTTTTGGGGAGAGTGGAGTCAGCACTGATGTTAACTCCAGGAGAAAAATCTCTGCGGAATTGAATGTGTGTGGTGTGTGTGTGTGTGTGTGTGTGTGTTGTGTGTGGTGTGTGTGTGTGTGTATGTGTGTGTGTGTACTGTGTGTGTGTGTGTGTGGGTGTGTGTGTGTGTGTGTGTGTCGTGTGTTGTGTGTGTGTGTCACTGTGTGTGTGTGTGTGTGTCACTGTGTGTGTGTGTGTGTGTCACTGTGTGTGTGTGTGTGTGTGTTCACTGTGTGTGTGTCATGTGTGTGTGTGTCACTGTGTGTGTGTGTCACTGTGTGTGTGTGTGTGTGTGCACTGTGTGTGTGTGTGTTGTGTCACTGTGTGTATGTGTCACTGTGTGTGTGTGTTGTTTGCTGCACAGGCGTGGGTCTTTGTCTGAGTTTTATTATAATCTAATCAGTGTTATTATCATCATCTTTTAGTATCTTCATTGTCTTCGTCATTGTCATCAGCGTGATTATCATCATCGTCATTATATTGTTTTTATCATATTATTATTATATTATTATTATTATTATTATTATTATTATTATTGTATATATCCATTATCATCATCATCATATTGTTATCACACACCATTATCTTTATCATTATATTTAAGATTAATTGTAATCCAGTTTCCAACCTTCAGTGGTGTGTGTCTGTGTCATCCAACTTCTAACCTTCACCTTTTAACCGGTGTTAATTATGCAGGAACTTGACCCCCCCCGCACTTGGATTGATTAAGCTAAAGCAAAAATGCAAAAGGTACGCTAAGTTTTAGCTCAGGGGGGGGGGGGGGGCTAGAACCCCTTGACCGCGCTAATGCTGGATTTGCGCACTGTGCACTGCCGGATGGGAGAAACTTTGCTTGTTTGACGGATGATTCAAAACTGCTCTCAGCCTCCGTGGCAGCAGTTTATTTATTTATTTAATTTTTTTTTAATTAAAAAAATTTTGTTGGTGTTTTTTTTTTGGGCGGCAGTTCATTTCTTTTTTCCTTTTTCTTTTTAAAAAAATGTATGTACTTTATTTTATTTTATTTTTTTTATATTTTATTTTTAAACAGTGGGTTAACAAATTTTTTTTAGTTCATTTCTCCCGGTCTCTATGGGGACAGGATAGCATAATGGTCAGAACATTGTGCTCGCAATTTGACAACCGAGTTCGACTCCCGTTCGAGGGGACTTTTCCCCTGGAGTTAACATCAGTGCTGACTCCACTCTCCCCAAGAGTCTTTCAGATGAGACTGTAAACCGAGGCCCTGTGTGCGAACGCACGCAGAATGTCTCATGCACAGTTAAATCCTGTTCCGCATTTCATAAGAGTAGGGCCATCACGTGCCTGGCGGGAACAGATGACAAGATTTATAAAAACTGCATACACTCGGGCCGGGACTGGATGAAAAAAAAAGCACAAGAGTGCTTATTGCATATCCTCGATATAAAAGAATAAACACAGCTGTCATTATCCCCACTTTTCACTTCTCTCAGGAGATAACTATCCCATCCCATCCCAGCCCAGCTGTGGCCAGCTGGGGCTATTTATAGCAGGAGCTGACCACACATGGACTAGGTAAAAGGAAGGAGCGCGCTAAATTTAGCACTCTTGACTTAGGCCCTACTGAGTGATGTTGGATTTGTGCACTGTGTAAAATGAAAAATAGAGAAAGAAAGATGTGTGTGTGTGTGTGTGTACATGGTGTGTGTATGTGTGCATGTGTGCGTGTGTGTGTGTGTGTGTGCATGCGTGTGTGTGTGCATGTGCGTGTGTTCAATGTCAATTCATTTACGTCTTCACAAATGTGATATTAGAATTAAAAAAACAAAACCCAAAAAAAGTGTTGTGGTGCGTGTGTGTGTATGTGGGGAGGGGCGGGTAGGAGGAGGTTTTGAAGTGGAAGTGGGTTATCACTAATTACACAGACGTTAGAAAAGTAAAATAATACAACATGTACTATGTACATGTGGGGCATGTGTTGTGTGTGTGCGTGCGGTGTGTGTGCGTGCGTGCATGTTTTTGTGCATGCATGCGTGCGTGCGTGCATGTGTGTGTGCAGGTGGAGGAGGAGTCGTTGTTCCGGTACGTGATGGACGACCATTCCAACCTGGAGCGCGCCCCCAGCATGTCGGACGTGGCCTCTGTCAACAGCGACGAGAGCATCGGCCCCTCCCCCTCCCACCCCATCATGACCCCCGCCTTCTCCTCCTCCTCCTCCTCCGCCACCGCGCTGGGCAAACACCTGTCCAAGTCGCCTTCCATCGAGGTACGATGTCGTTTCCAAGGTCGTGAGATTTGGGGGGGGGGGGGTTTTTGGGGTTGTGTGTGTTTGTTTTGTGTGTGTGTGTGTGTGTGGTCTGCTTTAAAAAGATAAAAAGAGAGAAGAAGATTCACGAGGATTTTTTTTTTTTTTTTGGGGGGGGGGGGGGGGGTGGATATGCAGGAGGTAGAATTTACACAGCATTTCTTTAAAAAAACACAAATCAATCCCCCTCCTCCCTCAACCCCCCCCCAAAAAAAAACAACAACCCAAAACCAAAACAAAGCATTTTAAAAAATTATTCAGAGTATTTTTTATGACAAAACAAGATAGTACTGAATAAGAAGTGGGGAGGGGTGGGGGGGGGGGGGGAGAGAGGTGGGAGGGAAGATGGGATTTTTTTTTGTAGCGCTGCCCTCAGTATGTTGGCCCCCTAGAAGAGAAGCTGAGGTCTGTGACACCTTGCTTCCAACCCAATGACTGCATAGGTTTTGGGAACACCTTTACCTTTACTGTCAAAGGTAAAGGTGTCCCATAACCTGTGTGATCGTAGGGGAGTGAGGCATCAGAGGCCTCAGCTTCTCCAGGGGCCAGCATGTTGAGGGTGGTGCCCATCTCCTCTCCTTCGCTGCTTTACCTTCCCTGACCCTAAAGAGGGCAGGTACCCATTGACAGCTGGGTGAAGTGGGGGGGGGGGGGGGGGGAACTATACTGTAGCCAAGGCGCGCAAACGGTCACCCATCCAGTTGGCAGCCACGCTCGATGCTGCTGAACATTGGTTTGGGGAAAGTGAGGGCTCTGACCACTGAGCTATCCTGTTGCCTTGCCTTTACTGTACTTTCTGTATTTTTTTTATGTTTTTACTCTCCTCAGCTGTAGCTTCCAGCTTCACCTAGGGTGAGATTTTGCATATGCGATCATTTTTGCCCCACGATTATGGTAGCCACATTCCAACTTTGGGCATGAATTTTTTTTTAATATTTGATTATTATTTTTTTAATCTTTTTTTTTTTTTTAGGAGGGGGATGACTATTTATGAAGTCAATCCTTTGGATGAGACTTAAATCTATTTTCCTTTTTTTGTTGTTGTTGTTGTTCTTGGGGGGGGGGGGGGGTTCTTTGGGAGGAGATGGATAGCCGCCCTCAATATGCTGGCCCCCTAGAGAAGCTGAGGTCTCTGATGCCTCGCTCCCTACGACCGCCTAGGTTATGGATCTTTTTTTTTTATTCCCATTGATTTTTTTTTTTGGTGTACATCACATCACAGGGGGTGGGATAGCTCAGTGGTCTGAGCACTTGCTTTCCCCAGTCAAGTTAAGCAGCGTCGAGCGTGGTTACCAGTTGGATGGGTGACCGTTTGCGCTTGCTTGGCTTCAGTACAGTCCCCCCAGTTCACCCAGCTGTCAATGGGTACCTGCCCTCTTTAGGGTCAGGGAAGGTAAAGCAGCGAGGGAGAGGAGATGGGTGCCACCCTCAATATGCTGGCCCTTAGAGAAGCTGAGGTCTCTTGACACCTTGCTCCCTATGACCGCCTAGGTTATGGGACAAAATAGCCTAATGGTCAGAACATTGCGCTCGCAATTTGATGACCTGGGTTCGATTCCCATTTGAGGGGATTTTTCCTCTGGAGTTAGTATCAGTGCTGACTCCACTCCCCCCAAAAGTCTTTCAGATGAGACTATAAACCAAGGCCCAGTGTGCAAACGCACACAGAATGTCTTGTGCACATGTTAAATCCTGTTTCGCTTTTCATAAGACTAAGCCATCGTTTGCCAGTGGGAACAGATGACAAGATTGACAAAAACTGCATACACACAGGACTGGATGTAAAAAAAAAAAAGTACATGAGCACATATTCCATTATCCTTGATAATAAAAGAATGAATAAATAAATAAAACAAAGAAATAAATAAACCTCGTTCCCTCCCCCCCCAAAAAAAAGTCAATAATGGTCAAAACTACTGACCGCCGCACAGCTGTCAGTGTCCCCCACTTCCAGCTCCTCTCATATGCTAATTATCCCATCCCAGCCCAGCCCAGCTGTGGTCAGCTGGTGCTATTTATAGCAGGAACTGACCACACATGGACTACTAGGTAAAAGGCAGGAGCGCACTAAATTTAGCTCTCTTGACTTAGGCCCTACTGAGTGATGCTGGATTTGTGCACTGCAGCCGAACAGTAATGGAAGAAGAAGAAAGGAGGACACCATCACCTTTTCTTCACCTGTTGGTTTAAACAGTTTGAATATAGAATTTTGAGCAAACATTGGAAACAACAGCATTTTAAGAGTCTTAGCAACAACAACACGCTTGTAGTTTATAGGCCCGAGAATTCTGAACAAACATTGAAAACAACAGCATTTTAAGAATCCTAGCTTCAACAACAACAAGCTTGTAGTTTATGGGCCCAGGAATTCTGAACAAACATTGAAAACAACAGCATTTTAAGAATCCTAGCTTCAACAACAACAAGCTTGTAGCTGATAGGCCGAAAACACTTGTTTGAAGGGGGGGGGCTTCTCCTCTGAGGGACTCTCTGCTGCCATGCTCTACTCTACGCGAGCTTCTTACCACTAGTGTGCTCAATAATGTGCTCTTTTCACCCGTTCCACAGTGCACAAATCCAACATCCCTCAGTAGGGCCTTGTTACAAACAGATTCAGGGCTCCTAATTAAGCATGTTCCTAGGATTGCAATGAATGACATTCTTTGATTATGACGCATGGAATATTAGTTATTGATACATGTTAATGCCTGTCGATTGCATATATGTTTGTCTGCTCGTGGAGTTTCGGGAGTATTTTATAATATTTTAAGAGGTTTTAGAAGTACCGAGAATCGTTCATAGTATTCTATGACATTCTGGAATCTGTCAAGACGCGTTGCTGCAATCTAAAATGTTTGTGTGAAGTTCCCCAAGCTTCCGGGATGGTCTGTCAGCGATGGTCTGGCAGCGGGCAGTAGAAGGGGCCTGGACTGTATAAATACAAGGGGCTGTTATCGCCTCGAGGAGGGAGGAGAGTCGAGGAGGAAAGATGATACTGAGAAGAGGAGAGGAGGGGAATTCCCACGGCGCTGGAATGTTTAGCGGGCAGTAGAAGGGGCCTGAACTGTATATATACAAGGGGCTGCCTTCGCAGTGGCAGAGGAGGGGAGTCCCACGGCCGAGCGCCCTAGTGATCGAGCAGGGGAGGCAATGCGGACTGTAGATTTAGGGATTTTTTTTTTATTAGAAGAAGGGGAGAAACATTGAAGGAATAGAAAAAAATTTATGAGAACTATGAAAGTGATTAGTTGATTGAAAGTTGTGTTTAGTGAGCGTAGTAACAGAGTCTTGGTTAAATCCGTGGTGATGTTAGAAAGGAGTTTTCTTGTTTGTTTTTATTGGAATTTTTGTACTGGAAACAATACTGTTTTGAAGTAGATTAGTTGAATAAAAGAATTATAACTTGATCTCTGAGTCGTGTGTGCTCTGTTAGATGTGATTCCCGAGAGGTAGGGGAGCAACTCTTGGCACTTCAGTCAGCGTTATACGTCCACTGGAGTGTCTTTAAAACAAAGAGTTTGATCCTTAGAACCAATAACGTAAGGGTAGGGGAGCAGCTCTTGGCACTTCAGTCAGCGTTATACGTCCACTGGAGTGTCTTTAAAACAAAGAGTTTGTTCCTCAGAACCAATAACGTAACATATGGGGGCCAAGCCGGGATACCTCTCAACATCGAACCATCAACACAGTAGCTTCCGACTTTAGATTTCAAGGATATAGTATTGTATTCACTGCTGCGGTTGTGTTTACAACATAGCTAGGGGATTTCAGTGTGAACTTCGTTGTTGTGATTCAGGGGGTGTACGTCCGAAAGCGTTGGATGTTTCGGAGTGGCCTGGAGCTGAATCTGTGAGGAGACTGCGTAGTCACAACGGGTGTGTCTACGACAGATCTCGGAATTTCAGTGTGTGGATTCGTTTGTCTGCGTATTCACAATGGGTGTGTTTACGGCGGGTCTAAGGAATTTGTTGATGAAATTCAGTGTGTGGATCCGTTCGTCTGTTTTGCTGAGGTAATTCAGACTGTGTTCCTGTAAAGGTGCGAAGTTCTGTGAGCATTGTGTATCTAAAGGGACTGTCAGGGGCCGCGGTCTTGCTTTAGCCTCCTGCTGAGTGAGATCTGGCGTCTGATTTAGTTAGTCTGTGGGGCTCATGTGAGTATAACTGGTTTAAGTTTTGTGTGTGTGGCGTCATCATCGTGAAAACAAGGGATTGGAGTGAGACATTATGTCATAACTTTGTAATTCTAACTTATGAAAAAATCAGTTATGGCAGATAGCAGGGAAGAGCTAGAAAGCCTAGCACAACAATATGAAACATTTTTAAAAGAGAAAGATCAGAAAGACAGAGAAGAAAGAGAAAGAGACAGGCAAGATAGGTTGGAAAGGGAAGAAAGAGAAAGAAAAGAAAGAATTGAAAGGGAAGAGAGAAGAGAAGCCCTTGAAAGAGAAGAAAGAGATAGAGAAAGAAAAGAGAGAATTGAAAGGGAAGAGAGAAAGGAAAAGCTCGAAAGGGAAGAAAGAGAGAGGGAGAGGCGTCATGAATTGGAGATGAGAAGACTTGAATTGGAGCATGGCAGCTCTGTTCAAAGATTGAGTAATAATGGTGATCTAGCTAAAGATACGAAGTCACCAGGGCTGGATGATAAACCAGAGGACCTGAACAGTTTCCTCCTGAGGTTTCGACGTTTTGTTGAAGAAATTGTGGAAATGGGTAAGATGGCATCAAGCAATGATAATGAGAAAATGCTGGAATCTGGAACCAGAAATAGTTCACAAATAGGAAAACATCCAGAGATAAACGCCATTGATGACAAGTTCAATGATGAGGAATGTGCCGTGACCACAAGGGCGCAATCAAAGAAGGAGGGGGAGAGCATTCCCCTGAAAGTCACTGATAGTTCCAAGGCAACTATGGTGGACAAAGGAAAATTGATGGAGCTTCAGAGGGCTGACCCATCGCTTGATAAACATCGTAAACATGAGGAGGCTGTCATGACAGGAAGTGGGGAGGTTCACTTTGAAGAAAAGGGGGGTGTCCTCTTCAGGGTCTTCAAGAACCATGGAGGAGTGGTACGCCAGGTGTTGGTGCCACCTCAACTACGTAACTCTACAGTGGAGCTGGCACATGACTCTATCACAGGGGGTCATATGGGCATGGGATGGGAATCCTCAGGATCTCAGTGTGCTACTCTGATGATTTTCATCCGAAAGAAAGATGAGGTAGGCGGCATGTGTGTGGACAATAGAATCGACAGGATTACAGTGTTCGATCCAGGAGGAGGTGTACCAGAGACTGAGCTGTCCCAGAGACTTCATCAAGGATTTCCACATCGGGAGTGATGGACAGGTGCCAAACCCAAAGGACATTTGTGGGAAAATTTATGTGGCCAGGGATTCTGTGAACACTGACTTTTGGCACCCAAGGGAAGGACGGTGCAGGCAGTATGTACGTGGACTACAAGAGGGTTGACAGGATTACGCTATTTGATCCAGGAGAAGGTGTCCCAAAGACGGTAACACATCTGCTCAGAAGTGACATTTTAGTAAATTCATTGTTTTGTCTTGAAGAATCATAATCTCAAAGATTGTGAAGTTCATATTTTTGGTCATTTGGTCTGTTGATGGTTTCCTAGCTGCTGAGTTTGACATGTTTGGTCATACAACATCATGAACGTGGTTATTATTTTGAAATTGTTGGGTATTATTGATTTGGTTGGCCTAGGCCAGGGGTTGTGTCAGTTGTTGATGTCAGCTCATTGCCAAGGCCTACACTAGAATGTTGTAATGTTGTAAACTGTTGTGTTTGAGATTGCCTTCGGCCATGACAAGCTCTTAACAGAACAACCTGCACTCTCCTTCAAAGGAGAATAAATCCTCTGAAGTCGGAGCATGGCTGCCAATATGGCGAGGTACATGAAAGTAGTCAAACACGCAAACTTCTCATTTAGTGTGCAATTTCAGTCTCACAGTGATTCCCGGGTGGGATTAGTGAGTCAGAGTGCACATTCTGGGTGACCCCCTAGAGTGTTAGGCTGGGGCACAACAACAGTATTGATTCGGTTTTGGTGCAGTGTTGATTGTGTGGGGGTTTTTTGGGTATGAACAAGTGCTGATTCCAGAAGACATTTGTGGGGCAAGGTGGGTGTCTCCTGATAGAACTTAAAATAGTTTGAATTTTGTGAAGTGACAATATTGGAACGTATTGTATTCTCATGAACATTTTTTGGATTGAAATGATTTATTGATTTGATTTGTTCGTTTGTATCGAGGGTGATGGAATGGGCACTCTTGTGCTTTTTTACATCCAGTCTCCGTGTGTGTGCGGTTTTGTGGATGTCGTTTGTTCCCGCCGGCGCACGATGGCCTGATCTTGCGAGGGGTGGAACGGGATTTGACGTGCGCACATGGTGTTGTGCGTGCGTTCGCACACGGGGCCTCGGTTTGAAGTCTCTTCCGAGGGATTTTTGGGGAGAGTGGAGTCTGCACTGATGTAAACTCCAGTAGGAAAATATCCCCGACCGGAATCGAACCTGGGTCGTCAAATTGCCAGCGCAATGTTCTGACCACTAGGCTATCGGTCCCTGAAATGTGCTAATGCTGTATGTTGAACTTGAGTGAGCTACTATGAACCTTGAGTTTCAAAGTCGAATCTGTTTGTTGTTTTGGAAACAAATGTTGGGAAATTTGTTCTAAGTGGGGGGGTAATGTTACAAACAGATTCAGGGCTCCTAATTAAGCATGTTCCTAGGATTGCAATGAATGACATTCTTTGATTATGACGCATGGAATATTAGTTATTGATACATGTTAATGCCTGTCGATTGCATATATGTTTGTCTGCTCGTGGAGTTTCGGGAGTATTTTATAATATTTTAAGAGGTTTTAGAAGTACCGAGAATCGTTCATAGTATTCTATGACATTCTGGAATCTGTCAAGACGCGTTGCTGCAATCTAAAATGTTTGTGTGAAGTTCCCCAAGCTTCCGGGATGGTCTGTCAGCGATGGTCTGGCAGCGGGCAGTAGAAGGGGCCTGGACTGTATAAATACAAGGGGCTGTTATCGCCTCGAGGAGGGAGGAGAGTCGAGGAGGAAAGATGATACTGAGAAGAGGAGAGGAGGGGAATTCCCACGGCGCTGGAATGTTTAGCGGGCAGTAGAAGGGGCCTGAACTGTATATATACAAGGGGCTGCCTTCGCAGTGGCAGAGGAGGGGAGTCCCACGGCCGAGCGCCCTAGTGATCGAGCAGGGGAGGCAATGCGGACTGTAGATTTAGGGATTTTTTTTTTTATTAGAAGAAGGGGAGAAACATTGAAGGAATAGAAAAAAATTTATGAGAACTATGAAAGTGATTAGTTGATTGAAAGTTGTGTTTAGTGAGCGTAGTAACAGAGTCTTGGTTAAATCCGTGGTGATGTTAGAAAGGAGTTTTCTTGTTTGTTTTTATTGGAATTTTTGTACTGGAAACAATACTGTTTTGAAGTAGATTAGTTGAATAAAAGAATTATAACTTGATCTCTGAGTCGTGTGTGCTCTGTTAGATGTGATTCCCGAGAGGTAGGGGAGCAACTCTTGGCACTTCAGTCAGCGTTATACGTCCACTGGAGTGTCTTTAAAACAAAGAGTTTGATCCTTAGAACCAATAACGTAAGGGTAGGGGAGCAGCTCTTGGCACTTCAGTCAGCGTTATACGTCCACTGGAGTGTCTTTAAAACAAAGAGTTTGTTCCTCAGAACCAATAACGTAACAGGCCTAAGTCAAGAGTGCTAAATTTAGCGCACTCCTTCCTTTTTACCTTGTCCATGTGTGGTCAGCTCCTGCTATAAATAGCACCAGCTGGGCTGGGCTGGGCTGGGCTGGGATGGTTAGCAGCTGAGAGGAGCTGAAAGTGAGGGATTCTGACAGCTGTGGTTCACCTGTCACCTCACCTCACCTCACGGCACAGGTGCAGAGTGTGCTCAATAACGTGCTCTTTTCACCCGTTCACCTGTCATCTCACAGGTGCAAAGTGTGCTCAAATAACATGCTCTTTACACCCCATCACCTGTCACCTCAGGTGCAAAGTGTGCTCAAATAAACATACTCTTTTCACCCCTATCACCTCACCTCATCTCATGGCATGGGTGCAAAGTGTGCTCAAATAACGTGCTCTTTAAAAAAACAACACAAAAGAACAAAAGAAAACATGCTCTTTTCACCCCCATCACACACCACACCTCACCACACCTCACCTCACCTGTCACACCTCTCACCTGTCACACCTCACACCTGTCACACCACACTTGTCACACAGGTGCAGAGCGACGGGTCGGCGGTGGCGGAGGACACCAAGTCGATCTGGCGGCAGGAGAAGAGCGGGCTGAAGGAACTGAACACGGCCGAGAGGGCGGCCATCCAGCAGTGCCCGGCCGCCCGAAGTCCTGAGGACCTGCAGCTGTTTGCGCGCCTCCTGCCCTACTTCAACGGGCGACACCACCTGGAGGAGGTCATGTACTACGAGGACATCATCCGCTCCCAGCTGCTCACCTTGATCGAGAAGTTCAAGGACGTCTTGCTGGTCGTCGCGCATGAATGAGGGTTTTTTTGGGGGGGGTTGGTGGTTTGGGGGTTGGGGTTGGGGAAGGGGAGGGTAGATAGGTGTGTGTGTGGTGGGGTGGGGTGAGGGGTGTTGAGTGTGTGTGTGTGTGTGTGAGAGAGAGTGTGTGTGTGAGTGGGTGTGTGAGAGAGAGTGTGGGTGGGTGTGTGAGGGGGGGGGGGGGGGGGGGGGGAGTTGAGTGGTGTGTGTGTGTGAGAGAGAGTGTGTGGGTGTGTGTATATGTGTGTCTGGATGTGGGTGTGTGTTTGAGTGAGTGTGTGTGTTTGAGTGTGTGTGTGTGTGTTTGAGTGTGTGGGTGTGGGTGTGTGTGGCGCATGTGTATAGGGGAAGGGATGGGGGTGGGGGGTAGGGAGAGGTGTGTGCGTGTGTGTTAAGGAGTAGCTGGCTCAGGAGCCAGTTTCCAAGTCAAATGTTTCAGGGTTGAGAGATTATGCTAGATCAAAGTGAAAACATGCCATTACGAAACAGAGACAGTATTTGCTGTAATCATGTTATGTGATTTCATGAGTGGGTGTAAGAACACAGGGGGGGGGGGGGGGGGGGGGGGGTTTTTGTTTTTTGTTTGTGGAATGTAATAGAATATGATGTCATGTATCCCAGACTCCGACTGGTGAAAGAGTTGCATTGAAAACTGTGACTGTGGAAAGTGTTGCTTTGAATGACTGGGGAAAGTGTTGCATTGACTGACTTGGGAAAGTGTTGCATTGAAAACTCTTGACTGGTGAAAGTGTTGCATTGAAAACTCTTGACTGGTGAAAATGTTGCATTGAAAATGGTGACTGGTGAAAGTGTTGGATTGACTGACTGGGGAAAGTGTTGCATTGAAAACTCTTGACTGGTGAAAATGTTGCATTGAAAACGGTGACCGGTGAAAGTGTTGCATTGAAAACTGTGACTGGGGAAAATGTTGCATTAAATGACTGGGGAAAGTGTTGCATTGAAAACTGTGACTAGTGAAAATGTTGCATTGAAAACTCTTGACTGGGGAAAGTGTTGCATTGAAAACTCTTGACTGGGGAAAGTGTTGCATTGAAAACTGTGACTGGTAAAAATGTTGCATTGAAAACTCTTGACTGGTGAAAGTGTTGCATTTAATAACTGGTGAAAGAGTTGCTTTGAAAACTGTGACTGGTGAAAATGTTGCTTTGAATGACTGGGGAAAGTGTTGCTTTGAATGACTGGGGAAAGTGTTGCATTGAAAACTCTGACTGGGGAAAGTGTTGCATTGAAAACTCTTGACTGGTGAAAATGTTGCATTGAAAACTCTTGACTGGGAAAGTGTTGCATTGAAAACTCTTGACTGGTGAAAGTGTTGCTTGAAAACTCTTGACTGGTGAAAGTGTTGCATTGAAAACTCTTGACTGGGGAAAGTGTTGCATTGAAAACTCTTGACTGGGGAAAGTGTTGCATTGAAAACTGATGAAAGTGTTGCATGGAAAACTGATGAAATGTTGCATTGAAAACTGTGACTGGGGAAAGTGTTGCATTGAAAACTGATGAAAGTGTTGCATGGAAAACTGATGAAAGTGTTGCATTGAAAACTGATGAAAGTGTTGCATGGAAAACTGATGAAAGTGTTGCATGAAAACTGATGAAAGTGTTGCATGGAAAAGTTTCTGTGATACTATGCATGGAAATTGTTGCTCTTTTTTTCTTCTCCTTTTTTTTTTTTTTCTTTAAAGGTATTTCATCGTAGGCTCCAAGGGCCCTCACTATGTACGTATCCGTATTTTGTGAAATGAATCGAAATGTGTTCGCTGCTTTAGCACACATGTGTTGACATAACAACCAGACAACAATCTCTTGACTGGCAGGCAACTTCATTTGACAGTGCACTCTTTGCTTGGTGGCCTTATTTCTGAGATGTTTCTGTTTTGTACTGCTGTCATACAGCCTTTCTTTCATACTGCTTAACACCTTGAGGAGAACTGACCAGCTACTCCACTTTGCTGGTGCCACTAGTGGAAGGATGTGCAGAGACACGAGTCTGTGTCGATTCTCTTGGCCATCTTAGGGAAGGACGGTGGCAGGATGATTAAGACGTTCGCCTGCCAATATGTAAACCGTGAGTTTCTGGGTTCATACCCAGCCTCACCCTTTCTTCCCAGTTTGACGAAAAAATCGAACTTAATGTCAAAGTCATTTTCGATGAGACTATAAACCAAAACCCCGTGTGTGAATGCACGCAGAACATCTTGCGCACACGTTAAAACCCCATTCTGCCTTTCGGAAGAGCAGGCCATCATGTGCCGGTAGGAGCGGATGACAAAATTAAAAAAAACAAAAAAACCCAGCATGCACACAGGTGTCGTGTTTAGACACCATCCCTGAGGAGAAAAAAAATTATGGGTAGGCGCTGTATTTGTGGCGACATGCTCTCCCCGGGGAGAGCAGCCCCAATTTTATGCAGAGAAATCTGCTGTGACATAAAGTGGTACAAAAATTAAAAGATCTTCAGTCGCAGACATGCAAACGTTCGTTGCCTGGCGCGCTTTGAGGCAAAACCCAACCATCCTGATGCAATTTGATTGTACAATATTGAAGGGGTTTTCTGTGCTGGTGTGACTTGTTTCAGTAAGTTTTCCTTTTGAATAGGGCATAATAAAATGGACTTTTTTTGTGGTTGTTTGATGTGCCTATACCACATTTTCGTATATGGCAATCTTGTCAGCTGAATTGTCAGAGGTGTAGAATGCTTAGACTGCATGTTTTTTTGTTTTTTTTCAATCATGGTTAATGTGCTGCAGAAAAGCAAATTGCAACTCTTGCACACAAGAGAGAGAGAGAGAGAGAGAGAGAGAGAGAGAGAGGAGAGAGAGAGAGAGAGAGAGAGATTATTTGCTTTGGGATATGATATGATCAGAAAAATTCTGAACTTGGTGCTTTTTAGTATGATTTGAAACAGAAAAAATAAACCATGATCAGCAACATTGCATTAATCATCATGATTTGAAATACTTTTTGAGTAGCTTAGAATTTTTTCACGCATGTAACAGTTTCTTTTTCTTTCTTTTTTTTTGATGTTTCATAAGAGACTGGAAGATAAGGTTGTCTTACCAAATTAGAATTGCTTGCAAGAGATTTTTAGAACTGAAAAACGAGTGTGTTCATGAAGAAAGTCTCCATGAATGTCTTAATTTTGAATATGGATTTCCTTGTGAAAATTGATGTGGATATCGAGCTGAAAATAAAAATAATCTGTGAATATGCAACAAGCTGTCAGTATGGGTTGTTCAGAGAAAGGTATGGAAGGAAAGGATCTTTTTCTCTGTTATTTATCTATCCATTCACTCTTCTATTTCAAGGATAATGGTATAAGCAATTATGGGCTTTTTTTTTTTACATCCAGTCCCCGTGTGCATGCAATTTTGTCAAGTTTGTCATCTGTTCCCACCTACTCTTCCAAAACACTGAACAGGTTTTAACATGTGGCACCAGATGTTTTTCATGCATTTGCACTCAGGGCCTCAGTTTAAAGTTTCAACTGACAGACTTTGACATTTTGTCAATTTTCTCATCAAACTGGGAAGAAAGCACACTGCTGGGAATCTAACCCGAAACCCCACAGTTTACCTGTTAGGCATGTAAACACCTTAACCATCATGCCATCTTCCCTCTTATGTATAGTACAGTATAGTATAGTTCATTGTTGTGATGCTTTTTCTCATGGAAGATTGTTGTTTTTTGTTTGTTTGTCCATCGTGTTAGACGATGACCTCCAAAACAGCAGAGGAGGCAGCTGCTGTTTCGGAAACTGGGCACAAATTTAATCATAGTGGAGATGCCTTGCCCACAGTACATCCTCACTCTCTCTCAGCCAAGAGGGCATAAGGACAGTCAGCGTTGGAGATGTTCTCCAAAGGCTAACTAGCCCCCCAGGGCTGCAGCACATAAGAACTGTGCAAGTCAAGCCTCCTAGTCAGTGAGTCGTAGAGGATCACTAAAGACTAAGTTGTAAAGTGGAATACCACGAGTGGGAAAGCCACTGGTCATACAGACAGGCTCTCACTTTGCTGTTGCCTCCAGCATCAATGGTTTAATAAAAAAAAAACAACTATGATAACACCCAGGCGCTGAAGAACAGCTGGAAAATGACACGAGAAGTCAGCTGTTACCAGTAGTGCTTGACTTGATTGACTGACTTCTAATGATAATAGTAAATGGATTTTTTTTATTTATATAGTGCTATAATCTTGCAAAAACAAATCAAAGTGCTGGCATTCAACCTACTCTTACATATGCAGCCCTATTATGATTAGTAGTTGTAACAAATTCAAATGTGCAAACACACACAAACACACATACACAAGCTTGCATGCACACACACAAGCTTGCGTGCACACACACACACACACACATACACACACAAAGCTTGCATGCACACACATACATACACTCGCACGTGTGCACACAAACACACACACATACACACATGTGCACACACACCCACACGTGCACACACACACACATACACACACACACACACACAAGCTTGCACATGCAAGCACCTCCTGTGACTTCTCCAATAGCTCCTAGAGGAGTCACTGATGTCCAATCAATCAATCAATCAATCCAATCTTCTTATTTATAGCCCTGTCGACCACAGAGGCCATATTGAGGCTGTCGCATGGTCAATTTTTAAATCTCAGATGAAAACTGTGCAACGATGTATGCAGATTAGAAACAGAGTTTAAAACCAATTATATTTGAATACCGTGCAACAATGTATGCAGATTACAAACAAGAGTTTGAAACCAACTCTACTTGAAAACTGTGCAATGATGTATGCAGATTAGAAACAGAGTTTGAAACCAACTCTACTTGAAAACTGTGCAATGATGTATGCAGATTAGAAACAGAGTTTAAAACCAACTTTACTTGAAAACTGTGCAACAATGTATGCAGATTAGAAATTATATTTGAATACCGTGCAACAATGTATGCAGATTAGAAACCGAGTTTGAAACCAACTCTACTTGAAAACTGTGCAACGATGTATGCAGATTAGAAACAGAGTTTGAAACCAACTCTACTGTCGTTCCTGGTCAACCATAAGGGTCAATCCAGGACGATTACTGCATTGTGGGAGAAACCACATTAACGAGACATAGAATGAGATAAAACCAAGACCAGATTCCTTCACACAACCTTGTTCTTAGCGACCTACTATGATAAAGGTAAAAGGTAAAGGTGTCCCATAACCTGTGTGGTCGTACGGGAGTGAGGCATCAGAGACCTCTGCTTCTCCAGGGGCCAGCATACTGAGGGTGGCACCCATCTCCTCTCTCTCGCTGCTTTACCTTCCCTGAACCTAAAGAGGGCAGGTAGGCTACCCATTTACAGCTGGGTGAACTGGGGGACTGTACTGAAGCCACAGAGCGTAAATGGTCACCCATTCTATTGGTAACCACGCTCGATGCTGCTTAACTTTGGCTGGGGGCAAGTGAGTGCTCTGACCACTGAGCTATCCCATCCCCAACTATGATATCTTCTCTCATATCAGATTGAAAATGCCCAATTCTGTCAGGAAGTTGAAAAATGTTTGGTAAACGTCACAAAATAAAAAAGATCTTTTAGGGAGTCTGCAGTAAAATGCTTGTGCCTAATATCCTGGACATCTGGACACTCCAGAAGCAGATGCTTGATGGTTGTTCGCACATCACAAGTCACACACACAGGGTTTCCTTGCCTTTGAGGCAATGAACCCCAGTAAGGTGAGAGCGGCCCAACTGGATGTTTTAGACACTGTATCTTGGGCAAAGTGAACTTGGCACAGCCCATCCCTCCCCAGGCCACAGAAAGCATGTGTGTGTGTATTTGTGTCTTTTATACTACTGGCCATGACCGCCTTCTTTTTGTCATCCTTGACAAGAGGGATCACCAATGGTAGAGATTTGGTGCATGCGGCCTTTTTTTGCCCACCATTGATAATTTTTTGTATTTTTTTTTTTTTGTATTTTGTACCACTTTATGTCACGGCAGATTTCTCTGCGAGAAATTCGGGCTGCTCTCCCCGGGGAGAGCGCGTCGCCACATGTGCAGCGCCTACCCATTTTTTTTTCTTTTTCCTGCATGCAAGTGTATTTGTTTCCCTATCAGAGTGGCTTTTT
>CM060340.1:38574832-38643845 GCA_030674155.1 Stramonita haemastoma
CTTTTAAATTGAGGATAATGGAATAAGCACTCTTGCGCTTTTTTACATCCAGTCCCCGTGTGTATGTCGTTTTGTAAATGTCATCTGTTCCCACGGGCACATGATGGCCTACTCTTACGAAAAGCGGAACAGGATTTAATGTGTGCGCAAGATGTTCTGCAAGCATTCGCACACGGGGCAGTCGGTTTAAAGTCTCATCCGAAGGACTTTTGGGGAGAGTGGAGTCAGCACATGTTAACTCCAGGAGAAAAATCTCCTCGACCGGACTCGAACCCGCGTTATCAAATTGCCAGCGCAATGTTCTGACCACTAGGCTATCCGTCCCCCCATAAACATAAACATACAACATGAAAATTAATCAGACCATGTTACTGACAAAAAGGGCTTGTTCCTTCAATCCTTGTCTCCATTCTCATTTTAAAACTAACAAAGACATTCAGCTACCACACACTCAAGTATCTAAAAATATATAGACTGCAAAATCTTGACAAGCCCCTGCTCTTTCACTTATTTTCTTAAAAATTTCAGTCAACAAAGGAAAACTTGAAATGATAAAAGGTAGAGGTGTGTGTGTGTTGTGTATGGTGTGTGTGTGTTGTGTGTGTGTGTGTGTGTGTGTGTGTGTGTGTGTGTGTGTGTGTGTGTGGTGTGTGGTGTGTGTGTGTGTGTGTGTGTGTTGTGTATGTGTGTATGTATGTGTGTGTGTGTGTGTGTGTGTGTGTGTGTGTGTGTGTGTGTGTGTGTGTGTGTTTCTGAAAACTCATACACAAAACCGATAAACCAATAATTCCAAACAGGTCTAACTGAAACAATAAAAGACATGTCCCGTTTTTCACCTGTACCAATCTATAACACTGACACCCAGAACTCATCATAAGGAAGAAAAATAAAACCCAAAAAACATTTTGTATTTTGAGTACATCTACATATATAATAATGTGGATGTGTGTGTGGTGTGTGTGTGCGAGTGAGTGAGTGTCTATGTGTGTGCCCGTGTGTGTGTGTCTGTGTATGTGTGTGTCTGAGTGTGCGTAATTTTTACACCTGTTAATCTTACATGTGAAAGGTCGCACAAGCGTGACTGATTTGAAAGCAAAGCGCTTTGATTCGTTTGCTTTTAAGCGCTATGAAAAGTTCCATATATTATTACTCTCTTATTTATTTTGTCATTATCGTTACTTTAATCACTATATTCTACAACTGTTTACATATATGTGACGCTCCACCATGAAACGAGGCGCTTAGCACATTACCCAATTTTGCACTAGGAGCCATTAAAGGCAGATGGGGGTCAAGTTGTCAATTTTGAGATTTTGATTGATTATTCAACTATATCCGTTTATCTACCTTATAATAAAATATCAAAGCATAAGTTTTATTCCTTTTGCTTTTAAATGTGTCTTGGAAATACACAAGCCCTCATTCTGACAACCTGTTATGAAACTAAACTTGCCTGTTTCTCATTTTGTCACTTCCTACATTCTGTCATTTCAATGTGTAATAACTTTGCACAGAATTGTCTGATTTTCAATCTGATTTTTGTATTGGATAGCCCTTTTATTGCAAATTAACAAAATGTTAATAACTAAAAATTGACCTCTGGTGCAATGCGACTCCTTATGTGGTGGAGCGTCACATATATATATATATTCTCTTTCCACCAGAAGACCCAGGTCAGGATGGTGAGACTTTAGACACAGGGTGTCATGGTAGGCCAGCAACAGAAGAGCATGACACAGACAGACAGACAGACAAAGACAGACACAGACAGACAGACAGACAAAGAGAGACACAGACAGAAAGACAGAGACAGACAGACAGACACATACAGCACAGTGCACAAATCCAACATCACGCAGTAAGGCCTAAGTCAAGAGGGCTAAATTTAGTGCCCTCCTTCCTTTTATCTGGTCCATGTGTGGTCAGCTCCTGCTATATAAATAGCACCAGCTGGCCTCAGCTGGGCTGGGCTGGGCTGGATTAAATTAGCAGCAGAGAGGAGCTGAAAGTGGGGGAAACTAACAGCTGTGACAGACACAAACAGACAGACACAACAGACAGACACAAACAGACAGACAGACAGAAAGAGAGACACAGCCAGCCAGCCAGCCAGCCAGCCAGCCACAGACAGACAGAGAGACAGACACAGAGACACAGCCAGCCAGCCAGAAAGCCAGCAAGCCAGACACAGACACAGACAGAGACACAGCCAGCTAGCCAGCCAGCCAGCCAGCCAAAGCCACCAGCCAGCCAGACACAGAAAGCCAGCCAGACACAGAAAGCCAGCCAGTCAGCCAGACACAGAAAGCCAGCCAGCCAGCCAGACACAGCCAGCTAGCCAGCCAGCCAGACACAGAAACAGCCAGCCAGCCAGCCAGACACAGCCAGAAAGCCAGCCAGCCAGACATGTAGGTCTCGCATCTCCACTGCCCAAACAGCTGCTTGCCTCTCTCCACTAGTGGACAGAGGGACCAGGAGGAGGAGGAGGAGCTGACTGGAACCTCCGCCCTGCAGAAAAACAAAACACAAAAAAAGATGATAAAAAAAAGAAGAGAAATTATCACAACAACAACAACAAACATTAAAACGCTTGAGAAAAACAGCGGTAAGAACTTTCACTCATCTACCTGTCTGTATAAGCACACACACAAAAAAAGAAAAGTTCTACAAGCACATACACACACAAAAAAGAAAAGTTCTACAAGCACACAACCAAAAAAAGAAAAGTTCTACAACACAACCACACAAAAAAAGTTCTACAAGCACACACACACAAAAAAGTTCTACAAGCACAACACACACACACACACAACAAAAAGTTCTACAAGCACACACACAAAAGAAAAGTTCTACAAGCACACACACACAAAAAAGTTTACAAGCACACACACGACAAAAAGTTCTACAAGCACACACACAAAAAGTTCTACAAGCACACAAAAAAAAAAGTTCTACAAGCACACACCGCACGATGTAGGCACCAACGAAAGTGTTCATCCACCACATGCGTTCCACACACAACGCGCATTCCACACCCACCAGGTTAAAAGGACAAGTTTAACCCAGCTAACTGCGTCCACCAGAGTCTAGACTCCAGTCCTACGCCACAAAACGGTAATTAAGCAACCGCCAAAGCTTAGCACACACAACTTTAACAAGTTCTAACAAGCACACACACACAAAAGTTCTACAAGCACACAAAAAAAGAAAAGTTCTACAAGCAAAACACAGAAAAGTTCTACAAGCACACACACACAAAAAAAAGATTTACAAGCACACACAACAAAAAATCACAAGCACACACACACACAAAACACAACACACACAAAAAAGAAAAGTTCTACAAGCACATACACACACAAAAAAGTTCTACAAGCACACACACACACACACAAAAGAAAAGTTTTACAAGCCAACACCACACAAAAAAGAAAAGTTCTACAAGCACACAAACACACACAAAAGAAAAGTTTTACATGCAACACCAACAAAAGAGCACAACAAAAATTTTACATGCACACAAAAAAAGAGCACACACAAAAAGTTTTACATGCACACAAAAAAAGAGCACACATATAAAAGAAAAGTTCTACAAGCACAAGCATAAAAAAGAAAAGTTCTTCACACACACACACACACACACACACACACACACACACAAAAACACGAAGTTCTACAAGCACATACACACAAAAAAGTTCTACAAGCACGCACACACAAAAGAAGAAAAGTTCCACAAGCACACACACAAAAAAGAAAAGTTCTACAAGCACACACACAAGTTCCACAAGCACACACACACACACAAAAAGGAACAGTTCTACAAGCACAGCGGTACTAGAAAGCAAACAAAAACAAAAACAAAAGAAGAAAAGATACTGAAAAGCGAAAAAAAAAAAAAAAAGATAGTCGAAAGCGAAATAAAAAAGAAAAGATAGTGGAAAGCAAAAAAAAAAAAAGAAAAGATAGTGGAAAGCAAAAAAACCCAAGAAAAGACAGAAGAAAGCAAAAAAAGAGAAAAGATAGAGGAAAGAAAAAGGTGAACGTTGCCCATACCCCTGAGGGGGATGGCTTGCCGTCAGTCTGGTGTCGGAGGCTGGGAGGTCTGAGGAGGAAGAGGGCGGTGGCCACCACCAGCCAGCCAATCAGCATCAGCATCAGGCCGCTGTAGCCGCCGTCAGGGGCTTCGGGCCCGACACTGCAGCACCCACAACACATCTCTCTCTTTATATATATATGTATATGTATATCATATATTACTGTATGTATGTATGTATGTATGTATGTATATGTATGTATAGTATGTAGTATGTGTGTGTGTGTGTGTGTGTGTGTGTGTGTGTGTGTGTGTGTGTGTGTGTGTGTGTGTGTGTGTATGTATGTATATATTATATATATATATATATATATATATATATATATATATATATATATATATATACTATATATATCTATATATCTATTATTATATATATATATAATATATATACTTATAGACTAACCAACAAAAGATCTCTTTTATATATTATATGACTGCAGTACCAACAAAATATCTCTTTATATATATATATATATATATATATATATATATATATATATATATATATATATATATATAATATATACATATACATACACACACACACACACACAGAGTTAACATCAGTGCTGACTCAACTCTCCCCAAAAGTCCTTTGGATGAGACTATAAACTAAGGCCCTGTGTGCGAACGCACGCAGAACATCTTGCGCACATATTAAATCCTGTTCCACTTTTTGTAAGAGTAGGCCATTGCATGCTGATGGCAACAGATGGCAAGATTTACAAAATTGCATGCACACAGGGACTGGATGTAAAAAAAGCACATGAGTGCTTATTTCATTATCCTTGATATAAAAGAATAAAACAAATAATTTTTTCTTTTAAATACACACACCCCTTGCATTTCATTTTATAGACTGCTACACACAAAACACAACACCACACACACACACACACGTGCGTGCATGCATGCACACACACACACACACACACACACACACACACACACACACACACACACACACACACACACCACACACACACACACACTTCTAAAATCACTTAATGTGAATAGACGTTAAACTGAAGAACACACACACACACACACACATACACACGTGCGCGCATGCACGCACAACGCAACACACACACACACACACTGTATGAACAATCCCAGCATACAAGAGTCATAATGATATCGAATACTTACTCTCATCTGTGAGGCAGCCTGAATCTGTGCATGTGTTCTGAGAGCTCCGCAGCTGAAAAAAAAAATATTGGTACAAAATGCACAATGATTTCTCAAATATTAAACATCATACATAACAAATAAGTCCATAATAGCTGTAAACAACATCAAATGAGCTACATGAGTCAAGGTCTTATTTTTTTATAAGGTTAAATCATGGCATCGTCCCCATAACCGTTAGGCCCGGCTACTCGTTCAAAAGTGGAACAAATGGCAATTCAATTGAGGCTCGTTTTAGCTACCTTAAATGCATGAGAATAGATATCCAATGACAGAATACACAATAAGACTGACGAGAGGCAAAAATCTCACCATTGGTGAACTTCTGAGCTCTAGCAAGAAACAGAAGTACTCACCCCCCCCCCCCTCCCCCCTACATTCGATTCAAAAAGATTCAACAAAATTGAACATCTCAAGCTAATCAAAAAGACAACACTGCAAACTTTTGCTGCATCAGTAAAAGAAAATAATGCACCCAAACTAAACATTAAACAGTTATGATATCACGAAAAACATAAACCAACAAATATCATATCTAGCAGGCTGGAGTTTTCTTCCTATCTATAGACATGAATGCTTTTACAGTCTTACTCTCAGCATCATTCCAGAAAACCCCTTGATAGTCCATCAATCCATCCGCCCATTTACCCATTTATTTATCTCCCTGACAATAATATTCTCTGTATTATTACCAATGTGTATAAAAGCACTTATGGTTCATAATTATATCAAATTTTAAAAAAAAAATTAAAAGAGAAGCAATTATCAATACAAGCATGTAAATTCTTAGTAAAATGTTCTTACTCCTGTCATTCTCTTTTTGTATAGGATAAAAAAAAAAAAGGGGGGGGGGAGTGAAGGGAGGGAGGGAAAAAAAAACAAACACTGAGACAGACAGACAGACGCATGCTCGCTCACTCGCACGCACGTACGCAAGCACGCACGCACACACACACACACAAGACAAACACACACACACACACAAACACACACACATGCGCACGCACGCACCACACACACACTTGACACAAGCAGAAGGAAAAGCCTTGCAAACTCTTCAAGCATGAAGTTATGCCTATATTCCAAACCTGTTACAAACTTTATTCAATATTTGATAGATTATATATAATATATATAAAAAAGTTACCAGGTTGATAAGACGCTGCATGGCGCTCTCATGGTTCCATATACACTCACATGGGTCAAAGTTGGACATCTTGATTTTAAACCTGATAGACAACAATAAAGTAATGAAGTGTTAACAAAATAAATCCTGCACAAAGATTAATTACTTCTGTTAAATTTATTTGATAAATTTTATATTTCAAACTTTTAACAATACTGCAATATGATTTTGAACATAACTTGACACTGAAATGCCTTGAAATTAACAAGTAAAGTGTGTGTGTGTGCATGTGTGATGCGTGTACATGCGTCCTTAATCTTATATTTCAAGGATTTATTTATAATTTATTTATTTATTTATTCTTTTATATCGAGGATAACAGAATTTATAGCAATCATGTGCTTTTTTTCATCAGGTCCCCGTGGTATGCAGTTTTTGTAAATATTGTCATCTGTTCCCACCGGCACACGATGGCCTACTCTTATGAAAAGCGGAACAGGATTTAACGTGTGCGCAAGATGTTCTGCGTGCATTTGCACACGTGGCCTCGGTTTAAAGTCTCATCCGAAGGACTTTTGGGGAGAGTGGAGTCGGCACTGATGTTAACTCCTGGAAAAAAATTTCCTTGACCGGACTCAAACCTGGGTCGTCAAATTGCCTGCGCAATGTTCTGACCACTAGGCTATCCATCCCCCCCCCCTCCCTTATATATATATATATATATATATATATATATATATATATATATATATGGCACAGGGCTGTGCACAACAGAAAGAAGTATGATAATAGCCCTTTTTCCCGTCAGAAATTTTGGAACCTCTACCTTGATTAAAAGAAATAATTATAACTGGTTAACAAAATAACCATAGTGTAGTCACAATGGGATCTTTAATTAAAACAGCCTATTACAGTATTAAAAGTTAAACTTAAAGTCTGTCCCGAGCCTAAGGCTCATCAGGCCGGTGCTTATCCCGGTTTCTGTGGCGTTAAGCGATTGAGAGCCATAGACTCCCCCGCTGTAGTCTAGTGGTTAGGGCGTTGGACTTGTAATCTAAAGGTTGTCGGTTCGATCCCAGCTTTCGGCTATGGCGTTGTGTTCTTGGGAAAGGCACTTTACGGCTATTTTCTCACCCCACCAGGTGTAAATGGGGTACCAACCTTGTGTTGGGGGTTAACCCTGCGATAGACTGGCGTCCTATCCAGGGGCGAGTTTGTGACTCGCAGTCGCGTAACGCCACACAGAAACCGGGATAAGAACCGGCCTGATGAGCCTTTACTGGCTTTAGGCTCGGGACAGACTTTAACTTTAACAGTATTAGTATTACTGGTATAACTATAACTAGTATTGATAATATCACATATATTTATGCATACTGTTTGTACACGATGACTTGGGAAAAGAAACATAAAGCTGACATTGACAAATTTTACACAGTAAACATTCACTTGATCTCTGCATTTGGCTAGCTGTACAGAGGGGCTGGGGCATAATGATCCAAATCATCTAGATCCACAAGATAGATCCATGAAGCCTTGTCTTGAGGATCTTCTTCCATTAATGTTCAGCTGTCAGTAGTTTGACCATTATTAACCTTTTTTCTTTCTTTTTTTTAGCGAAGTGCAAGTGTACCTGTCATCTGTTCCCACCGGCACACGATGGCCTACTCTTACGAAATGTGGAACAGGATTTAACGTGTGCGCAAGACGTTCTGTGTGCGTTCGCACACGGGGCCTCGGTTTATAGTCTCATCCAAGGACTTCTGGGGGAAGTGGAGTCAGCACTGATGTTAACTCCAGAGGAAAAAAATCCCCTCGAAGGGGAATCGAACCCGGATCGTCAAATTGCGAGCGCAGTGTTTTGACCACTAGGCTATCCCGTCCCCATGTTTTGGTTGTTTGTTCCTTGTGTAATCAGTGATGGTGTCTTGTCGTAAGCTTTGCAACGAATCCCAGATGTTGTTATGGTTCCCCCACCTACGCTAACATCCCTCCACTACGAGTGATCGACATTCCTCGCAAAGTCCCCCTCCCTTCTTGTTTTAAACAATACACAACATGACAGTTTTCGAGTAGAGCAACAAATCAAAACGTCAGATGTACCTGTTGTTTTTCTGAACGATCTGCACAAAAGCACGTAGTAGATATCTGTAAGGCCTACAAGCTAAAATTCTACGGCTAGATAGGCTAAATGACAGTGACTGAGAGTGAAGGCCAGCACGCCAGATTTATCTGAAACACCCGTATGTAAACAGTAGATAGGCTAGGCCCTAGGCCAAAAATACTATGTCTTCCGGATTCCCCGCCCCATCTCCCCCCCCCCCCCCCCCCTTCCCAGCCAAAACACACACACACACACACACCACGCTACTGGATCAGGATCAGGATTTGAGGCGTTGTTTTATGTGATCCAGGCTCTCTTTCCTTTTGCCTACATAAAAAAATCTATGGGGTTCGAATACTTTTCTACCAAAAAAAAGAGAAGAAAATGAAGAAAAAACCCCAGGAAAGGACCAAAAAAAAAAAAGGTCATTGTAAAGATTTATTGATGTTAGAGGCAGCCCGGATGTCTGTGATCACTACCGATTAAACGCCTTATATGCCTGCTTCACGTTTTGTTTGTTTTTGTTTTGGTTGTTGTTCCTAGAGTCGATTTTTTTTTAAAATTAGGTTTGGGGCGTTGTTTTTTTTCTAAAGGGAGGGGGGGGGGGGGAGTTGAGTGTGTGGTGGGGGGGGGGGGGGGGAGGGGGGAGGGTTGTGCTGGGTGTTGTGTGTTTTGGTTTTATTTTTTATATAAGTATTTTGTTGCTGCTTGTTTGTTTGTTCCCTTGGGTTTTTTTTTAAATTTAAAAAGTTTTTGTACTTTGTTGTTTTTTTTGGTTTTGTTTGGGGGGGGGGGGGGGGGGGGGGGTTGTTAATCCATTATTAGATGCACATCATCATTATCATCCTTGCACATGTGCCTACTTTCTCCCTCCCCATAGCCTGCCCCCACCACCCCCTTCCCCACCAAGGCTTGTCCTCATCTCCCCCCTTTCTCCCTGTTACCACCCCTCCTTCCCTTTTCCCCTGTCAAAGCCTTGATGGTAGCTAAAACTGATAAGGATGCACTTAAAAAAAAATCTTGGTGTGTGTGTGTGTGTGTGTGTGTGTGTGTGTGTGTGTGGTTAGGCCTAGCCAGTTCTTGAAACTGAATTTAATTTCATCACAGATTTCCTCCAGTCTCTGGGCAAAATCCTGGTGTTGTTCTTTTTCTTTTTTCTGGAGGAGGAAGGGGGCGGGTTTGCCAGTCAGGTATAACTAAGACCAGGCTTTAGGCGAGGCTAATTTATTTAATTCACAAAAGATCGTCATTTCTATATTATTATAGCCTAGCCTAGATTATTCTCATTTGGGGTTACTTTCAATCGGAGAGCTTTCTTATCCGTAAAATATTCTCTTCCTGCAGTTCCATGTTAGGCCTACTGCTAGGCCTAATAACAAAACACCAACCGACATCATTGACAGGCAAAACTCAATTTCTGTAGGTTGCTATGCCTGTTGTTATCAGCATTGCTATCATCGAACGTTTTTACTTTAGGCTACAATAGCCTAGTGCTGAAGTTGACAGCAGACGTTCGCATCGGCAGGCGTTCTCTTCGGCAGGCATTTAGTTCCTACACTTTCTTAGTTTCTATTTGAAAGCCAGCTTCGGGGCTTGTAACGATGGTGACCGTGGCCCCCTATTTTCTGCTGCTCTTACCTGCTGCAACTTGAGCCCCAAATGAACTGACTGCATCACGCAAGGGCCCGGGATCAAAGTAGTGTAGCGTCTTTTTTCACTGTAATTGTTGAGAAAACTGGACACACACAAGAATTTTAATTTAAAAGTTTTCAGTGCATGGTCATGTCGTTTGCGATAAGCTGTTGATCTTCAGCACTTTATCCAAGTGTGTTCAGTGTAGTGTTCTTTTGTTGTGAAGGAGTGACGCAAAATCATTCTTCCACTATGATAACAGCTAGACTGGATGTTCGCGTCAGGTTGCTCTTTTTTGTTTAGTAATGTTGTGTTTAGTAATGTTGATAGTTTTTGTACCAGTGACATAAATGTATAGCAGTTTTCCTTCTGAGTTGAATATTTAGTTTGGCAAAGTCAGGTTTGTAATTAGAATATTTGATTTTTAAAGTTCAACTTTTGGTAGGGATAGTTGTTGTTCTCACATTGTGATTTCTTAAATTAGTTTAGAGGGGTTGAGATCTGGGCAATATCTTGTCAGTTTGCTGTCTCCATCTAACCACAACTACTAACTGTATAACTACTAACTAGCCTCTGTGTGTGTGTGTGTGTGTGTGTGTGTGTGTGTGTGTGTGTGTGTGTGTGTGTGTGTTGAGAGAACATGTCTGCCACACTTTGTAAACTTTGCCATCCTTCCAGCTATCTGTCTCTTAGGCTAGTGTGTGCATGGGGGATGGAATAGCCTAGTGGTCAGAACATTGCGCTTGCAGTTTGACGACCTGGGTTCGATTCCCCTGGAGTTGACATCAGTGCTGAGTCCACTTCCCCCAAGAGTCTTTTGGATGAGACTATAAACCGAGGCCCCATGTGCAAATGCATGCAGAACATCTTGCACACATGTTAAATCCTGTTCTGCTTTTCGTAAGAGTAGGCCATCATGTGCTGGTGGGAACAGATAAGATTTACAAAACTGCATACACACGGGGACGGGATCAGTGGATGTATAAAAGCATATGAGTGCTTATTCCATTATCCTCAATATAAAAGAATATATAAATAAATAAATAAATAAATAAATAAATGTGTTTTACATGGTGTGTGTTGTGTGTGTGTGTGTGTGTGTGTTTTCAGATGATGGGAGGCAGATTTCAGTGACTTCACCCTAAGGTGAGGAAAATGGAGACCAGGCAATACTGCATCTCTTTGGAAGAGGATGTCTACAGGGACTGGCAAGCCATTGGCAAGGTGGAGGATCTTGAACAGGACGGGGACATCGCTCACTTCCTTGTGATTTTGTCAGTATTATCCACTAGATGATTATACTCAGTTGTTTCAATGTTTGGCAACTCGTATAAAAAATGTGTACATGCGCTCATTATTTTCTTTAGTTTAGCACTTTTTTTTCTTTCTTTTTTTTAAAGATTTTTCATGATCACAGCAATATGCACAGTCATTTACCCTGCAATGAGTTTCTAGGTAATGTTCATTGAATCATATATATATATATATTACAGCAACATGCTTTTGATGTTCATTGTATAATATTTGATGTTCAAATGTATAATACATTTTTGAACAAGTTTTGATAAAGAATGTAAATCAGAATTGGATGGGTGACCGTTTGCGCCCCTTGGATCAGTACAATCCTGCAGTTCCCCCAGCTGTCAATGGGTACCTGCCCTCTTTAGGGTCAAGGAAGGTAAAGCAGCAAGGGAGAAGAGATGGGCGCCGCCCTCAATATGCTGGCCCCTAGAGAAGCTGAGGTCTCTGATGTCCCCCCCCCTCCCCTCAAGACCACATAGGTTATGGGACATCTTTACCTTATAATGCATTGTTGGTAGAGAAAAAGCCTGTGTAATAGAAAGAGGAGCATTGTAACTGGAAAATTTTAAATGAAGAGACTCGTCAGTGGGGTTTTTTCTTTGGGGGGGGGGGGGGGCTGTTCCTCTGCTAGAGCTCCAGAGTTAACCAAAGGTGAGACGTGTGTGTTCACATATGCTACTGTTCCTCCCCCCCCCCCAAAACCATTTAGGTAGCCACATTCCGACTTTGGGGATGGTGTCTAAACTGCTAGTAAACATGACATCTGTGTGCATGCATTTTGGGGGGCTTTTTTTTTTGGTCATTCATTCCTATCGGCACACAATGGCTAACTCTTCTGAAAGGCAAAATGAGAACATGTGCGCAAGGTGTTCTGCATGTGTTTGCATACTGGGCCTCGGTTAGCTTAAAGCCTCATATGAAGGAATCCTTTGACATTCAGTTTGATTTTTTTGGTCAAAACTGGGAAGTAAGGGTGAGGCTGGGAATCGAACCTAGAACCTCATGGTTGACTTGTTGGCAGGCGATCAGGCTTCCACTGTCCTTCTTGATCATCAGTGTATGAAATTTGAAAATCATTAATGTTTTCCATTATGCTGATTTCTGTTTCCCAGAGGGGATCAGAAAGAAAACTATGGCAGAAAGTTTTTGGGTGCGTCAGTATTCAGAATCATGTGTTCACTTATATCACTTACAATCATCGCAGATTTCTCGGCATGAAATGTAGGCTGCTCTCAGTATCCGGGGAGCATGTGTCACTGCCAGTGTGGTTCTACCCTTTTTTCTGTTTGTGGGTGTAGTTTTGGTTCCCTTTGAGAGTGTTTTGTTGGGTTTTTTTTTTTGCTGCAGAATTTTGCCCGGGACAAGTGTCTGGTTGCTGTGGGTTCTTTTATATGCACTGCATGTATGTTCTACTTCAGCACGGGACTTTTGTTAATCATCTAAAAGAAGCTCTTGGATTATTAGTAGTGTATTAGACTATTACTCATAGTATAGTCAATGGGGTAAGCATCCACCTTAGACAGAAATGAGGTACTGAATGTGTGTGTGTGTGTGTGTGTGTGTGTGTGTACATGTGTGTGTGTGTGTGTGTACATGTGTGTGTGTGTGTGTGCGTGTGTGTGTGTGTGTGTGTGTGTGTGTGTGTGTGTGTGTGTGTGTGTGTGTGTGTGTGTGTGTGTGTTGTGTGCATACTCAGGTTTTTCCATGCTGAGTCTGTGTGCACATGCATTTATAATAATTGTTTTTATACAAGTTGCATTGTGTACCTTTTGAGGGTTGGGTTCATGTCTTCCATTCAAGGGAATTTTTCTCCTGGAGTTGACATCAGCTTTGACATCACTCTCCTGAAAGTCCAGAAAAAAAAAATATTGAGACGATAAACCTAGCTCCTATTATAAGCACATTTATGCAAAGAAAACATTTTGCACACACATTAAAACTACATCTGCCGTTCAAAGAAAAGAAAAGGCCTAGTATGGCCTGTGGCATGGATGACAAGAATGTTCCCAGCATGCTCCCTGCTAGCAGGAGAAGGACAAGCTCCGCCAGGTTCAACTTGTTCACGACACATTGCTTGAAAAATTAGAGCACCACCCCACCCCCACCCCACTCCAAACAATGCCCCAAGGAGTTAAAAAAAAAGAAGTCAAGTCAGTATCCAAAGAAATTTCTGATCTTTCGCGGTCACTAAAAGAGTTGTTGGTTCGTACATCTGCAGATATTCCAGTCAGAAGCAGAGGAGCGGCAAGGAGTGCTGTGTCCGTTGTGTGGGCTGTCACCGTCCCCTCACCCTCTACTGCAGCGTGTGTAAGGGTGCATCCCACCTGGCGTTCCCTGCCGCACACACCCCGTCCCCCTCTCTATCCTCGCCCATCTTCGCCTCGCAAGTGGTGGGCACCTCGGCGCCTCCAGCTGCCAAAGTTGAAAGCGCCTTCACGGCGGATGCTGATAAACGTGCTGGTCACACCGAAGATGTCCAAAGCACCACTAGCCCGCCAGAACAAGAAGAAGATGCCGCTTGTGGAGATTACTCCCTGGAGTTGGACATGGTCAAGACAGAGTCTCCAGTCAGCTGCTCTGACCAGGAATCCCACTTGACCCACGCCAAGGTCGGCTTTGCACTGCCTGAAGCCAACGCGGAGGAAAGCACGCAGTCAGGGAGAAGCGGGAGAAGGAAACTGGATTCTGTCCCAGGACAGGGTGAGGAGAGGAGAAAATCAAAGGGGCAGAGGAAGAAGAGACCGTTGACTACTAGAGCTAATGGAAAAACGAGAGACGATTTTCCTTCAGGACTTGACGAAACAGTCCGTCTGAAACTGAAAGGCGACTCAGACAAGACCTGCAGTGATGCGACTTCGGCAAAGCCTAGCAAAGAAAAAAGGAAACGGAAACCTTGCGCTTCTCGTGATCTGGAGGAGGGCTGCGTTGTCCCTGCAGAAGAGAGAGCGTTGGCTCAGATCCACGTTTATGATGACCGTTACTTTGAGCGTCACATGAGGGGAGATGAGCTTCTTAGTCTTAGGCGCTGTGAGAGACGGAGAGGAAAGAAACAAGGGAAGACGTTAAAAACTGCTCCCAAAACAAGGGTAAAGCACAAGAGCGGATGTGTACAATCCTCGTCCGCAGGCTCTGAAAATAGCAGTACTGATGAAGAAATGCTAGACTGGGAAAGTGGAAAAATTCAGAATGACTGTCGTTCTGTAATCAGCTGCAGACAGAATAGAAAAGGTCATCTTCAATCGCAAACCAATGGCAGCAGGGTGGTTCAGAATATGGTTCTGAAAGACTTTGAACATGATAAATCTATTGGACGAACAGAAATCTTAGAAACTGTTAACCCAGATAATTCTTGCAAACAGCCCATTAGGATACTGGTTTCTGCTCAGAAGATTCTGCCGTTACGGACTACAGATGGAAATTACGCCCGTTTCTTGTACACCTACTTTGAGTGTGCTCACTGTGACAAGGCTTTCACTCACAAACGAGCCTTCAACACTCATGTTCAAACTCATGTGGGGCAGAAAGCACACAACTGCCCTGCATGTGAAAAGGGTGTAGAATGTGCTTGTGTCAACGTGAAGCATGAAAGCAGACCAATTTTGCAGTGTGAAATTTGTGGCGCACATCTGAAAAGTTTGTACGCGCTCAGGTTCCACATCGCTGCCATTCACAAAAACGAGCGGCCCTTCAAGTGCGAGCTGTGTGAGAAATCGTTTGTGCTGAAGACAAAGCTGAGGTCTCACATGAAATACAAACACGCTGAAGGTGGAAGGCTTTTCCACTGTGACCAGTGCAGCTACCGCGCTTTCGATGCCAGAGGCCTCAAAGTGCACCAGATGTGTGTCCACTCCAACGAGCGGCCGTTCAAGTGTACGTTCTGTCCCTCAGCCTTTGCCATCAAGTTTTACCTGGATGTCCACCTGAGAAAACACACTGGCGAAAAACCGTTTCGGTGCAGTGACTGTTCACAGGCTTTTGCCCAAAGACCCAGCCTCACTCGGCACAGAAGGAAGTACCATGGTCCTGAGCCTACATCCTGCAGCAAGGCAACAGACTCTTCAGTTCCCAGTTTGTGAGTACTTTGGGACTGGAAAAGCAGTACTGATCAAGAAATGTGATTTTTGTGGGGCACTCTACTCTGCCTTGGCAGTCGATTGCTGCTGCTGGCTTGTGGTTATGCTGTTTAAGCTACTGAGCATTTATTCAGCGTTTAATGATCTTATAAGTGGTAAGTGGTGTTTTTGTGTGTGGATTTGAGGCTGCACTGTGCAGGAGGAGGTTCTGATAGCCACTATAGTATTTGTAATATGCACCAGTTAAAGTCACAGCAGATTTCTCTGTGGGAAATGCAAGCTGCTGTCCCTGGGGGAGAGTATGTTGCCACAAGAACAGTGCCAGTCTTTCTTAAAATCTGTAGACATGTGTATTTCTTTTCCTATTGGAGTGGGCTTTTCTCCAAATTATGCCAGAAACAACTTTTGTTGCTATAGGTTCTTTTGCGTGCGCTGAATGTGTTTTGCACATGGAAGCTTGGTTTATCTCATCCAAAAGACTAGCACCTCTCACAGTCTAGCAGATCAGGCACAAGCAGTAATTAAACCGGACCCCCACTTCTCGCTTCTTAGGCAAGTGCATCATATCTAGACCACCCATCCACCACTATAGTATAGTGATAAAAGCTTGACACTAACTCTGGAAAGAAATATGATCACATGGAGTAGATTTCGGCCCCCACTTCTACTTAAGTTACAGCGCTCAAATCCAGCATCGCTCTGTCAAGAATGCTGTATTTAGTGCGCCCTTTCCTTTTACCTAATCCAAATGTGGTCAGTTCCGGCTATAATTAGTACCAGCTGGCCCCATCTGGGCTGGGATGGGATGGATCAATAAGCAGTACATGTAAAATTTTGTTGCCGTCCTAGACAAAACTATTCGGTGGGTGACATATAGTTGCACAATCTTAAAGTGAGATTTAAAATTTTACAAGGTGACAGCCCTGATATGGCCTCTGCGGTTGGCAGGGCTATAGTAGTATAACCAACAAGACTGGATTGGATGGGAGGTTTGACATTTCACAAGGTGATAGCCCCGATATGGCCTCTATGGTTGGCAGGGCTGTAAATGTAAACAACTGCTACAAAACTGGATTGGAGTGAAGTTCTTATTTGTGGCAAAATGTCATGAGAGAAAGGCATGAAAATGAACTGGCAAAGTCAAAGAAGAAAGGAGGGCAAGAGTAAAATTAAAATGCAGAAAGGGATAAAACAGAAATTTTGGGGGAAAGAGGACATTTCTGGCTCACAATGTCCATAAAGTTGGTGTACAGCTCAACAGCTCTGGGTCCAAGCCAGAGGTAGTGTGCAGGATTGCACAGACAATAACAGCACTGTCAGTTCTGAACACCATCTGGAAAGATAAAAATATCTCACTCAAGTCCAAGATCAGACTAATGCGCTCCCTTGTCATATCCACATTCCTGTATGCCTGTGAATTGTGGACCCTGACTGCAGATTTGGAGAGAAGAGTACAGGCGGTAGAGATGAGATGCTTCTGGAGACTCCTTGGCATCTCCTACAGAAACCACATAAGCAATGAAGACGTGCATAACAGAATCCAGCAAACCTTTGGTCCCTATGAAAATCTTCTATCAATCGTAAAGAAGCGTAAACTTAAATGGTACAGGCATGTAACAAGATCAAAAGGACTAGCAAAAACAATACTGCAAGGCACTGTCCAAGGAGGAAGAAAAAGAGGCAGACCAAAGAAGAGATGGGAGGACAACATCAGCGAATGGACAGGCCTAGAACTCAACGAAATTTTGAGAAAGGCAGAACAGAGAGAGGAATGGAGGGAACTGGTTGCCAAGTCTTCATGGGTGCCCCCACGGTCGCCAGACTAAGAGATAGATAGATAGACAGCCCATATCAAAAAGTACCCCAAGTAACCTTTGGTAAGATTGGTGACAGTTGATGTTGATGGTTCATGACTGTTAACTGCCATGAATTAATGTGGACCAGGACCTATAATGTGAATCATTCATCAGTGACTCTTAGCCACGAAGCTAGCATGAATGCCTTTGATTATTATGATATGAAGGGAAAATAAATGTAAACGTTTTTCGTTGTTAGACTACTGTGATATGTTCTAATTCTACGTTTTCAAATCAAAACAAACCAAATCAAAATTCAGATTGAATTGATATTGAGATATAATGTGACTCTGTGTATTGATTTGCACAGATGGACTGCCATGACAGTATTCAAGCAAGGCGTGATTTTGTGTACATGTGTGACTGCAATGTTGGCCAGTGAGTTTCAAATTTTTGTGGAGAATTTGATTTCTTTTTTGTGATTAAACTTCATCATCAAAATGGATTTCTTGGTGTGGAGGGGTTTTGTGTGTGTGTGTGTGTGTGTGTGTGTGTGGTGTGTGTGTGTGTGTGTGTGGTGTGTGTGTGTGTGACTGTGTGTGTGTGTGTGTGTGTGTGTGTGTGTGTGTGTTGCTTGCTTTTTTCTCTTCTGTCTTTCAGCCTTTTTTTCATTTGTGTGTATACATGTATGTGAGTATGCCTGTGTATGTAGCTATGTATGTCTGTCTATGCTTTGGGGGGTTTTTTGGTTTTTTCTTTTTTTCTTTTTTTTTTTTTTAGAGGAAGGGGGTAGTTTGCTTTTAAACAGACTGAACTACAGCAGATTTTTCTGTGGCCTGTGCTTGCTCTCTCTCTCTCTCTCTCTCTCTCTCTCTCTCTCTCTCTCTCTCTCTCTCTCTCTCTCTCTCTCTCTCTCTCTCTCTCTCTCTCTCTCCCTCCCCAAACTCTCCATCCATTACATCTCAAGTGATGGTCTGGGTGCAAGTTTTTCAGATGAGGCGAAAAAACGAGATCCGTGTGTTACACAAAATTATTTAGGGCACGTAACAGAACCCACGGCAACAACAGTTGTCCCTGGCAAAATGATAGGGAAACAAATTGCAGTTGCAGACAGGAAAAGAGAAAAATAGTGGGTGGCGCTGCTCTTGTGGCGACGTGCTGTCCTCAGGAAGAGCACCCTGAATTTCACGCTGAGTAGTCTTCTGTGGCTTCAAGTTGTATTTTAAAAGCCGATTTTTTCACTAATTTATCAAAGGTGTCTGTGTTTTCTGGCTCTAAAAGATAACATAGCTGCAATTAAGCTTTCTGTCACGTGAGTGTTTTCAAAGTATGTTGGAATAAACACTTCATTGTGGTCTGAGATATTTTCAAATGCTGGTATGAGGTTTCAAAATCAGAGAAAAAGTCAGTTGGTGGGTCATTGTCACGTCACTGCTGGTCAGAGCATTGGGAAAAGCCTACCTCCCCCTTCAGCCCCAAAAGAAAAGCTGGAGTTAGGGTTGGGTAGCCGGCTCGCAGCTGAAATTAGAGAAATCAACAGGAAACTCAGTTATTCTAAAGACAGTGTCCAAACTTGAAAAATTGGGGTGCGAAAGTCATAAAACTGAAAATAAAAACTGAAACTTGACCAAATTCTTTTAAAAATATATATTCATGAGTGATTGTGTCTTTAGGTGTGGAGTATGAGTACAGGCCCACACCAAAACCCTGGAGCAACAGATTCGAGAGCTGCTTTTTGCTGATGATGCTGCCCTTGTGGCCCACACAGAAAAAGCCCTGCAGCATGTAACATCCTGTTTTGCAGAGGCAGCCCAGCTCTTCGGACTCGAAGTCAGCCTGAAGAAGACAGAGGTTCTCTACCAGCCCGCACCTCAGGTAGCGTACCACCCACCTCACATTACAATTGGTGAGACAGAACTGAAGACAGTCCAGCAGTTTACCTACCTGGGATGCACAATCTCCTCTGACGCAAAGATTGATAAAGATGTAGACAACAGACTGGCAAAGGCAAACAGTGCTTTTGGCAGACTCTACCACCGTGTCTGGAAAAACAAACACCTGAAGAAAGACACCAAGATCAGTGTCTACAGAGCCGTGGTACTGACCACCCTCCTGTACGGCTCTGAGTCATGGGTCACATACAGACACCACCTGCGAATTCTGGAACGCTTCCACCAACGCTGTCTCCGCTCCATCCTCGACATCCACTGGAGCGACTTCACCACGAATGCTGAGGTGCTGGAGCAAGCAGGGATCACCAGCATTGAGGCCATGTTGCTGAAAACGCAGCTACGCTGGGCAGGGCATGTCTCTAGAATGGAGGACCATCGCCTACCGAAGATGGTTCTCTACGGTGAACTTTCCACCGGACACCGCTACAGAGGCGCACCAAAGAAGAGATTTAAAGACTCTCTGAAGAAATCTCTGTCAGCCTGTCTCATAGACCATAACCAGTGGTCAGTCCTTGCTGCTGACCGGCAGGCCTGGCGACACACTGTGCATCAGTCGGTCTCCTCCTTTGAGGACAATCGCAAAGCGGCCCTTGAGGAGAGGCGAATAAGGAGGAAGAACCGCATCCCCTCTACATCAACCCCAGAATCGACTTTCCCCTGCAGCCGCTGCGGCCGGGTTTGTTTGTCACGCATTGGACTGAACAGCCACCAGCGAGCCTGCACCAGACGTGGACAGTGCCCTTAATCTTCGTTCGCGAAGCCAAGCCATGATGATGATGATGAGTACAAGATCTGATACATGCACAGATTTTTATGTTCTCTCTCTCTCTCTCTCTCTCTCTCTCTCTCTCTCTCTCTCTCTCCCCTCTCTCTCTCTCTCTCTCTCTCTCTCTCTCTCTCTCTCTCTCTCTGAAATTGTATGATTACAACCATATGTCACTTAACCCCCACAAAACCAAAATCATGCTTATTACAACAAGACAAAAAAGACAAAACATGACAACCAGACTTCCACCTATATAAATCAACAATGAAACTATTGAAGAAGTTGATACCCATAAGCTTGTGGGTGTAATGATTGACAACAACCTTTCATGGATGACGCACATAAATAAAAGTATGCAAAACAGTTTCCAAACAAGTGTACCAATTATGCAAAATCAAACACTTTATCAAGATACATGCCAGAAAAGTATTCTTACAGGCTTACATATTATCTTCCATTAATTATTGTTCTACACTTTTTGATACAGCCAGTGCCAATATCCTAAAACCTCTTAACAGCATGTAGCCTACAAACGAGCGCTCAAAGCAGTTCTCTTAAAATCATCTAACTGAGACAGACTATGAAAAACTTGAGGTTCTTCCATTAAAAGATATGTTCACCATAAATAAAGGAATATTTATGCATAAAATCATGACAGGACTTGCTCCACAAACCCTCCAATCTAAATTCCATGTCTTCCCGATACTCCATCAAAATTCAACTACCAAAACCTAGAATTGACCTGTTTAAATCAAGCCTTGCATACTCAGGTGGCTTACTATGGAACATGCTTCCGACACACGTGAAAACATCCCAGAGTAAAGAAACTTCCAAGAAAGCCATTTATACCCACCTCAAAAATACTTATTGATATGCTTACACAACAGAATCTCTACTACATGTTTTGAATAGTATGTTTATGAACTAAGCACTTGTATGTTATTTACACAACAGAACCCCCACTACATGTTTTGAATAGTATGTTTATGAACTGAGCACTTGTATGTTATTTGAAATCCATGTTATTGGCAATCAATTGAACTTTTTTTTTTTTTTTTTTTTTTTTACAGTAAAACTGTCTTAGTTGCTGTATTAGGATTTGTATTTTATGTGTATTACCGTAAAATCCCTAGCATACGCCCCCCCCCCCCCCCCCCCCCCCTGTGCACTGATTTAGGGCAAAATTGGGGGGTGGGCGTTTGCTAGGGATAGACCCCTTTGCACAAAATAATTTTTGTGCTCAACTGTGTAATTGAGTGAATAAAACCCCCGAAAGCATGAAAGTTAGGTCGTGTGAGTGTAAATGAAGGAAAATAGAAAAAAAGGGACTTTGAGGCAAAGAAAGCCAACGAGTTCCATCGCATTCCGTTGTAGGTCCTTGTTTCGCAATACCCTGCCTTCAGATCTTTCATCTTCCAGATAATGCAGCACACCTTGGTCGACATGTTCAGATCTAACTGCTGGTCCTTTTGACAGTTTCCGTTTTTGTTTGGTTTTTGTTTGTCTTTACCGTACTGTTGTTCAAGTCTATCTCTGTTTTCACTCCATACCTTGATCCTCTTCCTATCCACAGAAAATTCACGGGCACATTCCCACCTGCTTCGTTATCCAGATACTGGAGGGCTTCCAATTTGAAAGATACAGTGTAAGACTGTCGCTTCGGCATTTTGCAAAAATGGCACACAGAGATTCAAGAACCAACTTCCGGCCATCAGGAAGCGTCGTCAAAGGACTTTAAGAGCAGTCTGCACAAATCCTAGTGAAAGTGAGCATAGTCTCTTTGAAAAAAGCAGGGTGGGCGTTTGCTAGGTAGTTACCCCTGTGCACAACTTTTGGCCCAAAGTGGGGGGTGGGCGTTTGCTAGATGGTGGGCTTATGCTAGGGATTTTACGGTATTATCTGAAAATATTATCTTGATTTTCCATCATGTATTGCACTATCTGAAACTGCATTAGATTATGTCTGATTACTAGACAATCTTTTATATAAAAGTTTCTATACATACTATATCTACATGTGGTTTGCCTGCTTGTAGTTATATTAATTTTTTTTTTGTCTTTTTGTTTGGGTATTTCTCTTAGTAATGGCTCTCCTTACTATTCCCTTGAAATGTATTGATTTTTATAATATGAATGTTCTGGTTTAAAGATATGTGATGCCTTGTGTACCATCGTCCTAAATGATTGCAGTCTTCTTCTTCAATAGTATATATGATATTTTTAATGCATTGAGTTCGATTTAAACCTGATTCATATAACTTTAAATACTGTTTCGTTGCTATTTGATATTTTTATATACACAGTTTTGTTTTGTTTTGAGTTCTGTTTTGTTTTTTGATTGTTTGTTTCTTTGCTTCTCGTTTTTTTTTCTTTCTTTCTCATCTCCTATAGGTATCATTGCTGATAATTATTGTTTAAAGAAGTATTTTTATGGATGTTTTCAAATAATTTATTGACTGGATTTTTTATGCTGATGTAATTGGAAGATGCTCTCTCTCTCTCTCTCTCTCTCTCTCTCTCTCTCTCTCTCTCTCTCTCTCTCTCTCTCTCCTTTCCACCTTCCACTCTCACATATACTATCCTAGACTTATCACTGTATAGGTGTTTGGTTCCTATGTTGAATTGAAATTGAATTTTACTGTTTAAATACAGAGATATGATTTTTAATTAGTTTTTTTTGTGTTTAAGGATTTTTATGTTTGTTTTTTATGTGTGTGTGTGGTTTTTTATGCCTTCTTTGCTTGTTTTTCCCCCTCACACACACACACACACACACACACACACACACACACACACACACACACACACACACACACACACACACACACCACGCACGCACGCACACAAACACACAGACATAAACACACACGGGTACACACACACACACACACACACACACACACACACACACACACACACACACACAACACACACGGGTACACACACACGGTACACACACACAACGGGTACACACACACGGTACACACACACGGGTACACACACACGGGTACACACACACACGGGTACACACACACACGGGTACACACAACACACGGGTACACACACACACGGGTACACACACACACACACACCACACACACACACACACACACACACCACACACACACACACACCACACACACACACACACACACACACACACACATACTTGGAATGTATTATTTTTCATATGAATGTTTTGGCTTATAGATTTGTAATGCCTTATGTACAATCGTCCTGAATAATTGCATTTTCTCCTTCATCTTCATTAGTATATTCTTTATCCTTTAATGTATTGAATTTGATTTAAAACTGATTTGTATAATCTTAAATGTTGTTTCGCTCCTATTTGATATTTCTTGTATACAATTTTGCTCTTTTGTTTGTTGTGCTTTCGGGATTTTTCTTTTCATTGTTAGGATTGGCCACATTGTGAGCTTACAGGTTTCATTGATGATAATTATTGTTTACAGAGGTGTTTTGTGGGTGTCTTTATTGACTGGTTTGTTTTGATCTCGATGTAACTTGAAGATGCCTCCCCCCCCATCCTCCATTTCCACATATGCTATCCTAGTCTTATCATTGGATAGGAATGTTTCGGTTCTTATTGAAATTTGAATTGCAATTGTATTTTATTGTTTAAATATAGAGATATGGATTTCATTTAGCTTTTTTTGTGTGTGTTTAAGGGTTTTATGTTTGTTTTTTATGCGTGTGCGTGTCTTTTTCCTTTTTGCCTTCTTTGCTTGTTTTTCCCCCTGACACACACTGACACACACACACACACGCGCGCGCGCGCGCGCACGCACACACACACACACACACACACACACGCAGGTACACACACACACGCGGGTACACACACACACGCTCGCACGCACGCACGCACGCACGCACGCACGCACGCACGCACACACACACACACACACACACACACACACGGAATGTTTTATTTTTCATATGAAGGTTTGGGCTTATAGATTTGTAATGCCTTAACCTCCAAGGCATCAGTGACGCATGAAAGTCAGCCGTCATCAACAACGAGCTGCTGAGACTGAGGGTGGACATAGCTGCTCTGCAAGAGACCCGCCTTGCAGACACTGGAACCCTCAAGGAGAAAGATTTTACTTTCTTCTGGCACGGGAAGAGCGCGGAGGACCGAAGACAGCATGGAGTGGGATTTGCTGTCAGGAACACCCTACTGAAGATGGTTGAACCAGGAGACAAGGGATCCGAACGCCAGATGACAGTCCGTCTCCATACCTCCGAGGGCTTTGTCACTCTTGTCAGCGCCTACGCTCCCACCCTTACATCCACTGCAGAAGCAAAGGACGAGTTTTATGCGAACATCAGCAACCTCATCAAGAAAATACCCCCCAAGGAACATGTCATCATCCTGGGAGACTTTAATGCTCGAGTGGGTGCCGATCATGACGCATGGCCTTCATGCCTTGGACACTTTGGAGTTGGCAAGATTAACGAAAATGGGCAGCGCCTGCTGGAGTTCTACTCCTACAACGGCCTCTGCGTGACCAACTCCTACTTCCAGACCAAGCCACAACACAAGGTGTCATGGCGCCATCCCAGCTCAAAGCATTGGCATCAGCTGGATATGATCCTGATCCGACGTACCAACATCAAGTCTGTGCTCATCACCCGCACATACCACAGTGCAGACTGTGACACTGACCACTCTCTCGTCTGCTGCAAGACCAGGCTTCATCCAAAGAAACTCCAGAGCTTCAAATAGAAAGGCAAACCTCGCATCAATACCACCAGCATGCATCTTCCAGAGAAAGTCGAAGAATTTGCCAAGTCTCTCAAAGAAGCTCTGTCTGATGAACGCCAGTTCTGCTCAGCCTCTAAGAAATGGAACCACCTCCGGGAAGCCATTCAGAAAACAGCCTTTGCAACCTTTGGGGAAAAGATCTCCAAGAACAATGGCTGGTTTGATGCCAAGTCTAGCGAGCTGTCCTCCGTCATTGACGCAAAGCGTGCTGCCCTTGCCGAATACATGCGCTCCCCTAGTGAGAAATCCCTGCAAGCACTCAGAGCAGCCAGAAACAAAGTACAACAGACTGCAAGACGTTGTGCCAACGAATACTGGCAACAGCTCAGTGCCTCCATCCAGTCTGCAGCTGCCTCAGGCAACATCAGAGGAATGTACGAAGGCATCAAGACAGCTCTAGGGCCAACACAGAGCAAAACCGCCCCACTCAAGACCTCCAATGAGGAGGTTATCACCGACAAGAACAGACAGATGGACAGGTGGGTGGAGCATTACTCTGAGCTCTACTCTAGAGAGAACACAGTCTCCAACTCAGCCCTCGATGCCATTCAGCCTCTGCCCATCATGGAGGAACTAGATACTGAACCAACCCTTGCTGATCTCCGCAAAGCAATTGACAGCTTAGCTAGCGGCAAAGCACCTGGCACCGATGGCATTCCACCCGACCTCATCAAAAGCTGTAAAGACACCTTACTACAGCCCCTTCACGTCGTCCTATGCCAGTGTTGGAGGGAGGGAGCCGTGTCGCAAGACATGAGAGATGCCAAGATCGTCACTCTCTACAAGAATAAAGGCGACAGGAGTGATTGTAACAACTACAGAGGCATATCTCTCCTGAGCATCGTAGGAAAACTCTTTGCTCGTGTCATGCTTGTGCACCTCCAGAAATTTGCTGAGCGTGTCTACCCCGAGTCACAATGCAGCTTCCGAGCTGAACGCTCCACGGAGGACATGATATTCTCCCTAGGCGAGCTTCAGGAGAAATGCAGAGAACAACACAAACCCCTCTACATAGCCTTCATAGACCTGACCAAGGCCTTTGACCTAGTCAGCAGGGAAGGGCTATTCAACATCCTTCCAAAAATTGGTTGCCTCTCAAAACTCCACAGTCTCATCAGATCCTTTCATGATGACATGAAGGCAACAATCCAGTATGAGGGCAGTATGTCCAACCCATTTGTCATCAAGAGTGGAGTCAAGCAAGGCTGTGTCCTTGCTCCCACCCTCTTTGGCATCTTCTTTGCCCTGCTCCTAAAGCACGCTTTTGGAACTGCAACAGAGGGTGTATACCTACGCACCAGATCCAGCGGTCGACTATTCATATTGGCTCGGTTGAAAGCAAAAACAAAAGTGATGGAGAAAACTATTAGGGACATGCTTTTTGCTGCTGCTGCTGCTGTCACTGAAGGAAAATAGAAAAAAAGGACTTTGAGGCAAAGAAGGCCAACGAGTTCCATAGCTTTCAGTTGTAGGCCCTAGGCCTTGTTTCGCAATACCCTGCCTTTAGATCTTTCATCTTCCAGATGATGCAGCACACCTTGGTCGACATGTTCAGATCTAACTGCTGGTCCTTTTGACAGTTTCCGTTTTTGTTTGTTTTTTCGGTACTGCTGTTCAAGTCTATCCACAGAAAATTCACGGGCACACTCCGAAACATTCCCACCTGCTTCGTTATCCATATACTGGAGGGCTTCCAATGTGAAAGATACAATGTAAGACTATCGCTTCGGCATTTTGCAAAAATGGCACAGAGAGATTCAAGAACCAACTTCCGGTCATCAGGAAGCGTTGTCAAAGTACCGGTACATCACTGACAGACAAAAGACGTCAGTGGGAAAAGCATGACGTAATGTTAATTCACCTTGTTGGGGATGGGTGGGAGTGAGGAGAGCGGACAAAGAATAAGAAAAAAGGAAAGAAACACGAAAAGGTAAAAAAGGGGAATAAGATGACTTTTAGAACAGTCTGCACAAATCCTAGTGAAAGTGAGCATAGTCTCTTTGAAAAAAAGCAGGGTGGGCGTTTGCTAGGTAGTTACCCCTGTGCACAACTTTTGGCCCAAAGTGGGGGGTGGGCGTTTGCTAGATGGTGGGCTTATGCTAGGGATTTTACGATGTATATATATATATATATATATATATATATATATATATATATATATATATATATATATATATATATATATATATATAATGGTTTAGAATAATTTAGTTACCAAAGCTAATACTAAACAGCAAAGTTTTTTTTTTTTTTTATCTATCAATACAATTTGATACCGCATCTACCGGTTAATATTAGTCAGCAAAAGAATGCTGCACTTGAGGCGAAATATCCCTATATAGAAGCGAAAATACAATGTTCACTTGTCTTCATCACGTCGTTTTTCCAAATCAGCACTAAGCCTAGATTTCCTGAAGGCCCCAGCATGAGGCACATCGGGCGTTGTCTTTGTAATCTTGTATCTGTTTCCTAGCAGCCGGAGTCCAAACAAAGCGTCACCTCTGCCCTTGGAAGTTGGCTTCAGCTTCAAACTCTTGCTCCAAATGAATGTTTACCTCCCTGGAAAACTTTGTTGTCTGCTAGTCCTTGTTCATAATATCCACGCACTCACACGTATTCAAACCTTTCTTTATCTTTCAGAACAAAAATGCATCTTTAGTTTATCATTCTTCTTAATGAGAATACTTTAGATAAACAAGCTTTCACTTTCAATGATTTTCAAGGAGGAATTCATCACAGGTTGTCTCCTTGATCATTTTCAACAGGACTCAAGGTCTTGGATCTAATATTCTTTTTTTAAAATCCAAAATCGCAAAAACGGAATTCCGCAAAAACGAAAGAAGTGGATGTGTGGTGTAGATGGTAACGCGCCCGGCCTAGAAAGCAAAAAGTCCGGGTCGGAGTGTGTGGTGGTTCGTACCCCGTTTGGACCCAAATTTGTCCCCCCATTCATTAGACCCTGAGTGGTGGTCTGGGCACTAGTCTTTCGGATGAGACGATAAACCGAGGTCCCGTGTGTTACACTTCACTATTTAACGTACGTAAAAGAACCCACGGCAACAAGGGGGCTGACCCTGGCAAAATTCTGTTGAAAAAAACACTCTGATAGGGAAAACAAATACAGTTGCAGACAGGAAAAAGAAAAAAAATAATGGGTAGGCGCTGCACTTGTGGCGACGCGCTGTCCCTGGGGAGAGCAGCCCGAATTTCACGCAGAAAAATCTGCTGTGATATAAAGTGGTATAAAATACAACCCCCCCCCACAAAATCACCCATGATGTAAACTCACACACACACACACACACACACACACACACACACACACACACACACACACACACACACACACACAAAGCTGTCAGGATCTGATAACAGATCACCACATCAGCAGATGGGTAATCGTAGATAAGATATATTAATGCATATTTATGACTGTATAAACTTGGGTCATACCTCATTTATAATATCAATAACATCAGTGACACTGCCATCTCCCCACCTCATGCATACATTATACTGATTTCAGTTACAACTGAAAAAAAGAAAAAGCCTTACTAACTTTCCTTTCATTTGTTGAATGGATGGTGGTCTAGAGGTAACGGGCCTGCCAAAGAATGTGAAAAGTCCGGGTGGGAAGTGTGCGGTGGTTTGACCCCCGTTTAGGCCCTAAACTTTCTTCCCATCCATTGGACCATGAATGGTGGTCTGGGTGCTAGTCTTTCAGATGAGTCGATAAACCGAGGTCCTATGTCTTAAAAAAATATTTAGCTGACGTAAAAGAATCCACGGCTACAAGAGAGTTGTCCACGGCAAAACTGAACAGAAAACAGCCACTCTGATAGGGAAGCTAATACTGCTGCAGATGGGAAAAGAAAAAAAAATGGGTGGCACTACTCTCGTGGTGACGCACTCTCCCCGGGAGAGCAGCCCGAGCTTCACACAGAGAAATGTGCCGTGACTTAAAGTGGTGTGAAAGTGTAAAAAGGGTAACAATGAAGCCCACTACAAACATGTTCAAGTGAAACAGAAAAAGAGGAGGCGTAAAGGAAAGATCAGTGTACAAGTTTACGAATCGTCTCCTAATCCACTTTATGTCACAGCAGATATTTTCTCTGCGTGAAATTCAGGCTGCTCTCCCCGGAAGAGCGCCTTGCCACAAGTACAGTGCCTACCCATTATATATTTTATTTTTCCTGTCTGCAGGTGTATTTGTTTCCCCTATCAGAGTGGCTTTTTTCTACAGAGTTTTGCCAGGGACAAGCCTCTTGTTGCCGTGGGTTCTTTCACGTGTGCTAAATCATGATGTGTAACACACAGGACCTCAGTCTATTGTTTCATCTGAAAAACCACCACTCATGATCTAATGGATGGGGGAAAAGTTTTGGGCCCAAACGGGATTCAAACCACCGCACACTCTGACCGGGACTTTTCGCTTTCTAGACAGGCGCATTGCCTCTAGACAATCAAAACACTTAATAATTTATGAAATGATTATACTTTTAGATGCGTTTGTAACTGATCTTTGTTTTTGGTAAGTTTCAAATTTTGGAGAGCCTATCCTGAATACAAGAAGCTTGATTTGTACAGTTTGTTTCTGGGTCTTGGAAATAATAGCAAGTGGTTGTGTCTATGCTAGTTATTTTGTTTACACATTTGATGTTCTAGGGCTGTGAATAACTAGGCTTTGATCTGCCGTTAAGAGAATTAGCTTCGTACCTCTCTATCCTAAATTGTTCATTTGGGGTATGGGTTAAGATAGTTTCTGAAGTTTGTCTCTGATTTAGTATCTTACTTTACCTAAGGAAGTTTAATTCTTTCTTATACAGGGAGCATGTTTGTCCTACACTTAAAGAGAATGTATTAAGTCAATGTACTCTGTGTGTGTTTGTGTGTGTGCGCGTCTTCCTTTTAACGTCTATCCACTAAAAAGTGATTTTAGATTTTAGTGTGTGGCCGTGTGTGTGTGTGCGTGTGTGTGTGCGTGCGTGTGTGTGCGTGCGTGCGTGGGTGCGTGCATGCATGCATGGGAGCACACGATCGCAGCGTGGGCGACGTCATTTTAGATCTATCAGCGTGGCAGATAAAGCAGCACGGGTTTGTTTTTGAAATTCAAATTTTGGGGGGGGGGGGGGGGGGGGGGCAGCCCACGCTTATTTTCAAACAAGGTGCTGCCTTGCTGTGATTGGTGGCTGAACTTAGGACACTGACGACAGGAGTTGGGAATGTGACCCCATTCTGTGAAAGAGAAGTTGGCGGCAGTCTGCTAAAGTCTCTTTACAAACTCCAATATCAAATAGACAGATCTCCCAGTGGGCATAAAGGTGGTGGTGGTGGTGGTGGTGGGGGGGGGGTTAATATAGATAGCATCACTACTTTATGGAAATTTTCTGCTAATTCTCTTTTCAAAATATCATTTCTATCTCACTCATTGCTTCTGCCTTGGTCCATTAGACAAGAGTCTATTGTCTGCCTTCTTGGTCCATTTGCCTGCGTTTTTTGCAGAAAGACCTTAAAGATTACAGTTCTCTCCTACACTGAAGAGAAATGCACTGGGCCTGACTTGTGCAGTGCTTCACGGCAGCACTAGACATGTTTTGCTATTATGACAGACTATGTTGCTTGTTTCAAAGAACAAAACGGGGGGAGGGAGGGGGAGTGGTAAAAATGGGTATAAGTTTGTAGCAGTTTGTGTCTGCCATTCTCATTTCTGTGCATGCATGTCGTCTATCTGCATGAATGAATGTTTGTATGCATATATATGCTTGCATGTATGAATGAGTTGGGTGTGTTTGCATGAATGTCTCCCTACATGCGAGAGTGTGGTGCGGGTGTGTATGTGTATATGTGTTTGAAAGGCAACCCTGGACAGTAAAATAAAAACCCAAACCAAACATACATACATGAAAAACTACTGTCTGATGAACTGCAAGAATGTTTAGATTCAAATAAATACCAAACCAGCAACATCTTACCTTCACTACAGGTGTGTCACAAACTGTTCAATTTCTAGGTGCCCCTGGATGCAGGGCTTGTTAGGGTGGAGGATGGAGGTGGAGACCTATCCTGCTACTGCTGTTCATACTAACAAGGTACCCCACAGTGGTAACAGACATGGAAAGAAAAAAAAAGGGGGGGGGGGGGGGGGGGGGCGGGGTGGATGCCGATTTCGCGCCCTATTAGATAGGTTTATATGCTCAGAGAAAAAAACACGAAAAAGCTTTTATAGGCAGCACCACATGTATGTTGATAGTTGGTCTTTCTGATTGGCTGTTATTTCAGTACATCTGCCACGTTTATTTCGGGTGCATTACAGTTTGAAAAGAACCCCACTAGGCCTAAAACTAGACCTGCAAATCTCTCTCTCTACTTGTCTCTCTGGCTAGGTCCCTTGCTCGCTCTATAACCAGGAGGTATTATAATTGGATGCTTGTCCAGTTTGTCTGCATACAGTAGAATAGGGTGGTGCTGCCCTGGGCTCTGGAACTGCGGAAAAGTGCGGGCGGCAAGGTCCCGAAAACGGCGTTTGCGTCACAATGCTTCTAGTTCTTTAGCTCTTATTCATGGAGGGTGGGTATGCGTGCGCGCGTGCGTGCGTTCGCTGGTGTTTGTGCGTGCGGTTTTTTTGTGTTCGTGGGTGTGGAGGGGACCCGGCAGATTACTGTGGTGCACGATATTGCATGAAATAATTATTGGATGGTGTTGTAGGGGGATTTTTGCCTACACTGTACCCAGTTTCTAGGCGACAAACTTGGCTCTGTACAAGCCGGGTTGCCATCTTCCGGGCCGTGGTGTCGCCACAATTCCAGTGCCACACACATCCAAAATGCTTGTCCAGTTTGTCTGCATACAGTAGAATAGGGTGGTGCTGCCCTGGGCTCTGGAACTGCGGAAAAGTGCGGGCGGCAAGGTCCCGAAAACGGCGTTTGCGTCACAATGCTTCTAATGCTTCTAGTTCTTTAGCTCTTATTCATGGGAGGGTGGGTATGCGTGCGCGCGTGCGTGCGTTCGCTGGTGTTTGTGCGTGCGGTTTTTTTGTGTTCGTGGTGTGGAGGGGACCCGGCAGATTACTGTGGTGCACGATATTGTATGAAATTATTATTGGATGGTGTTGTAGGGGGGATTTTTGCCTACACTGTACCCTGTTTCTAGGCGACAAACTTGGCTCTGTACAAGCCGGGTTGCCATCTTCCGGGCCGTGGTGTCGCCACAATTCCAGTGCCACACACATCCAAAATGCTTGTCCAGTTTGTCTGCATACAGTAGAATAGGTGGTGCTGCCCTGGGCTCTGGAACTGCGGAAAAGTGCGGGCGGCAAGGTCCCGAAAACGGCGTTTGCGTCACAATGCTTGTAGTTCTTTAGCTCTTATTCATGGGAGGGTGGGTATGCATGCGCGCGTGCGTGCGTTCGCTGGTGTTTGTGCGTGCGGTTTTTTTGTGTTCGTGGGTGTGGAGGGACCCGGCAGATTACTGTGGTGCACGATATTGTATGAAATTATTATTGGATGGTGTTGTAGGGGGATTTTTGCCTACACTGTACCCTGTTTCTAGGCGACAAACTTGGCTCTGTACAAGCCGGGTTGCCATCTTCCGGGCCGTGGTGTCGCCACAATTCCAGTGCCACACACATCCAAAATGCTTGTCCAGTTTGTCTGCATACAGAAGAATAGGGTGGTGCTGCCCTGGGCTCTGGAACTGCGGAAAAGTGCGGGCGGCAAGGTCCCGAAAACGGCGTTTGCGTCACAATGCTTGTAGTTCTTTAGCTCTTATTCATGGGAGGGTGGGTATGCATGCGCGCGTGCGTGCGTTCGCTGGTGTTTGTGCGTGCGGTTTTTTTGTTTCGTGCGTGTGGAGGGGACCTCAGATTACTGTGGTGCACGATATTGTATGAAATTATTATTGGATGGTGTTGTAGGGGGATTTTTGCCTACACTGTACCCTGTTTCTAGGCGACAAACTTGGCTCTGTACAAGCCGGGTTGCCATCTTCCGGGCCGTGGTGTCGCCACAATTCCAGTGCCACACACATCCAAAATGCTTGTCCAGTTTGTCTGCATACAGTAGAATAGGGTGGTGCTGCCCTGGGCTCTGGAACTGCGGAAAAGTGCGGGCGGCAAGGTCCCGAAAACGGCGTTTGCGTCACAATGCTTGTAGTTCTTTAGCTCTTATTCATGGGAGGGTGGGTATGCATGCGCGCGTGCGTGCGTTCGCTGGTGTTTGTGCGTGCGGTTTTTTTGTGTTCGTGGGTGTGGATGGGACCGGCAGATTACTGTGGTGCACGATATTGTATGAAATTATTATTGGATGGTGTTGTAGAGGGGATTTTTGCCTACACTGTACCCTGTTTCTAGGCGACAAACTTGGCTCTGTACAAGCCGGGTTGCCATCTTCCGGGCCGTGGTGTCGCCACAATTCCAGTGCCACACACATCCAAAATGCTTGTCCAGTTTGTCTGCATACAGAAGAATAGGGTGGTGGTACCCTGGGCTCTGGAACTGCGGAAAAGTGCGGGCGGCAAGGTCCCGAAAACGGCGTTTGCGTCACAATGCTTCTAGTTCTTTAGCTCTTATTCATGGGAGGGTGGGTATGCATGCGAGCGTGCGCGCGTTCGCTGGTGTTTGTGTGTGCGGTTTTTTGTGTTCGTGGGTGTGGAGGGGACCCGGCAGATTACTGTGGTGCATGATATTATATGAAATTATTATTGGATGGTGTTGTAGGGGGGATTTTTTGCCTACACTGTACTCTGTTTCTACGCGACAAACTTGGCTGTGTACAAGTGGGGTTGCCATCTTCCGGGCCGTGGTGTCGCCACAATCCCAGTGCCACACACATCCAAAAGGGTTGTCCAGTTTGTCTGCATAGGGTAGAATACGGTGGTGGTACCCTGGGCTCTGGAACTGCGGAAAAGTGCGGGCGGCAAGGTCCCGAAAACGGCGTTTTGCGTCACAATGCTTCTAGTTCTTTAGCTCTTATTCATGGGAGGGTGGGTATGCAAGCGAGCGTGCGCGCGTTCGCTGGTGTTTGTGTGGTGCGGTTTTTTGTGTTCGTGGGTGTGGAGGGGACCCGGCAGATTACTGTGGTGCATGATATTATATGAAATTATTATTGGATGGTGTTGTAGGGGGATTTTTTGCCTACACTGTACTCTGTTTCTACGCGACAAACTTGGCTGTGTACAAGCGGGGTTGCCATCTTCCGGGCCGTGGTGTCGCCACAATCCCAGTGCCACACACATCCAAAAGGGTTGTCCAGTTTGTCTGCATAGGGTAGAATACGGTGGTGGTACCCTGGGCTCTGGAACTGCGGAAAAGTGCGGGCGGCAAGGTCCCGAAAACGGCGTTTGCGTCACAATGCTTCTAGTTCTTTAGCTCTTATTCATGGGAGGGTGGGTATGCAAGCGAGCGTGCGCGCGTTCGCTGGTGTTTGTGTGTGCGGTTTTTTGTGTTCGTGGGTGTGGAGGGGACCCGGCAGATTACTGTGGTGCATGATATTATATGAAATTATTATTGGATGGTGTTGTAGGGGGATTTTTTGCCTACACTGTACTCTGTTTCTACGCGACAAACTTGGCTGTGTACAAGCGGGGTTGCCATCTTCCGGGCCGTGGTGTCGCCACAATCCCAGTGCCACACACATCCAAAAGGGTTGTCCAGTTTGTCTGCATAGGGTAGAATACGGTGGTGGTACCCTGGGCTCTGGAACTGCGGAAAAGTGCGGGCGGCAAGGTCCCGAAAACGGCGTTTGCGTCACAATGCTTCTAGTTCTTTAGCTCTTATTCATGGGAGGGTGGGTATGCATGCGAGCGTGCTCGCGTTCGATGGTATTTGTGTGTGCGGTTTTTTGTGTTCGTGGGTGTGGAGGGGACCCAGCAGATTGCTGTGGTGCATGATATTATATGAAATTATTATTGGATGGTGTTGTAGGGGTGATTTTTTGCCTACACTGTACTCTGTTTCTACGCGACAAACTTGGCTTTGTACAAGAGGGGTTGCCATCTTCCGGGCCGTGGTGTCGCCACAATCCCAGTGCCACACACATCCAAAAGGGTTGTCCAGTTTGTCTGCATAGGGTAGAATACGGTGGTTGTACCCTAGGCTCTGGAACTGCGGAAAAGTGCGGGCGGCAAGGTCCCGAAAACGGCGTTTGCGTCATAATGCTTCTAGTTATTTAGCTCTTATTCATGGGAGGGGTGGGTATGCAAGCGAGCGTGCGCGCGTTCGCTGGTGTTTGTGTGTGCGGTTTTTTTGTGTTCGTGGGTGTGGAGGGGAGCCGGCAGATTACTGTGGTGCATGATATTATATGAAATTATTATTGGATGGTGTTGTAGGGGTGATTTTTTGCCTGCACTGTACTCTGTTTCTACGCGCAAACTTGGCTGTGTACAAGCGGGGTTGCCATCTTCCGGGCCGTGGTGTCGCCACAATCCCAGTGCCACACACATCCAAAAGGTTGTCCAGTTTGTCTGCATAGGGTAGAATACGGTGGTGGTACCCTGGGCTCTGGAACTGCGGAAAAGTGCGGGCGGCAAGGTCCCGAAAACGGCGTTTTGCGTCACAATGCTTCTAGTTCTTTAGCTCTTTTTCGTGTGAGGGTGGGTATGCATGCGAGCGGGCGCGCGTTCGCTGGTGTTTGTGTGTGCGGTTTTTTGTATTCGTGGGTGTGGAGGGGATCCGGCAGATTACTGTGGTGCATGATATTATATGAAATTATTATTGGATGGTGTTGTAGGGGTGATTTTTTGCCTACACTGTACTCTGTTTCTACGCGACAAACTTGGCTGTGTACAAGCGGGGTTGCCATCACTCGGGCCGTGGTGTCGCCACAATCCCAGTGCCACACACATCCAAAAGGGTTGTCCAGTTTGTCTGCATAGGGTAGAATACGGTGGTGGTACCCTGGGCTCTGGAACTGCGGAAAAGTGCGGGCGGCAAGGTCTCGAAAACGGCGTTTGCGTCACATTGCTTCTAGTTCTTTAGCTCTTATTCATGGGAGGGTGGGTATGCATGCGAGCGTGTGCGCGTTCGCTGGTGTTTGTGTGTGCGGTTTTTTGTGTTCGTGGGTGTGGAGGGGACCCGGCAGATTGCTGTGGTGCATGATATTATATGAAATTATTATTGGATGGTGTTGTAGGGGTGATTTTTTGCCTACACTGTACTCTGTTTCTACGCGACAAACTTGGCTGTGTACAAGCGGGGTTGCCATCTTCCGGGCCGTGGTGTCGCAACAATCCCAGTGCCACACACATCCAAAAGGGTTGTCCAGTTTGTCTGCATAGGGTAGAATACGGTGGTTGTACCCTAGGCTCTGGAACTGCGGAAAAGTGCGGGCGGCAAGGTCCCGAAAACGGCGTTTGCGTCATAATGCTTCTAGTTATTTAGCTCTTATTCATGGGAGGGTGGGTATGCAAGCGAGCGTGCGCGCGTTCGCTGGTGTTTTGTGTGTGCGGTTTTTTGTGTTCGTGGGTGTGGAGGGGAGCCGGCAGATTACTGTGGTGCATGATATTATATGAAATTATTATTGGATGGTGTTGTAGGGGTGATTTTTTGCCTACACTGTACTCTGTTTCTACGCGGCAAACTTGGCTGTGTACAAGCGGGGTTGCCATCTTCCGGGCCGTGGTGTCGCCACAATCCCAGTGCCACACACATCCAAAAGGGTTGTCCAGTTTGTCTGCATAGGGTAGAATACGGTGGTGGTACCCTGGGCTCTGGAACTGCGGAAAAGTGCGGGCGGCAAGGTCCCGAAAACGGCGTTTGCGTCACAATGCTTCTAGTTCTTTAGCTCTTTTTCGTGGGAGGGTGGGTATGCATGCGAGCGGGCGCGCGTTCGCTGGTGTTTGTGTGTGCGGTTTTTTGTATTCGTGGGTGTGGAGGGGATCCGGCAGATTACTGTGGTGCATGATATTATATGAAATTGTTATTGGATGTTGTTGTAGGGGTGATTTTTTTCCTACACTGTACTCTGTTTCTACGCGACAAACTTGGCTCTGTACAAGCGGGGTTGCCATCACTCGGGCCGTGGTGTCGCCACAATCCCAGTGCCACACACATCCAAAAGGGTTGTCCAGTTTGTCTGCATAGGGTAGAATACGGTGGTGGTACCCTGGGCTCTGGAACTGCGGAAAAGTGCGGGCGGCAAGGTCCCGAAAACGGCGTTTGCGTCACAATGCTTCTAGTTCTTTAGCTCTTTTTCGTGGGAGGGTGGGTATGCATGCGAGCGGGCGCGCGTTCGCTGGTGTTTGTGTGTGCGGTTTTTTGTATTCGTGGGTGTGGAGGGGATCCGGCAGATTACTGTGGTGCATGATATTATATGAAATTATTATTGGATGTTGTTGTAGGGGTGATTTTTTTCCTACACTGTACTCTGTTTCTACGCGACAAACTTGGCTGTGTACAAGCGGGGTTGCCATCACTCGGGCCGTGGTGTCGCCACAATCCCAGTGCCACACACATCCAAAAGGGTTGTCCAGTTTTTCTGCATAGGGTAGAATACGGTGGTGGTACCCTGGGCTCTGGAACTGCGGAAAAGTGCGGGCGGCAAGGTCTCGAAAACGGCGTTTGCGTCACATTGCTTCTAGTTCTTTAGCTCTTATTCATGGGAGGGTGGGTATGCATGCGAGCGTGTGCGCGTTCGCTGGTGTTTGTGTGTGCGGTTTTTTGTGTTCGTGGGTGTGTAGGGGACCCGGCAGATTACTGTGGTGCATGATATTATATGAAATTATTATTGGATGGTGTTGTAGGGGTGATTTTTTGCCTACACTGTACTCTGTTTCTACGCGACAAACTTGGCTGTGTACAAGCGGGGTTGCCATCTTCCGGGCCGTGGTGTCACCACAATCCCAGTGCCACATACATCCAAAAGGGTTGTCCAGTTTGTCTGCATAGGGTAGAATACGGTGGTGGTACCCTGGGCTCTGGAACTGCGGAAAAGTGCGGGCGGCAAGGTCCCGAAAACGGCGTTTGCGTCACAATGCTTCTAGTTCTTTAGCTCTTTGTGTCATGAATTGAATTCTTGTACTGTTTTATGGTAATAAGACACTGCTGTAATCACCAAAATGGCGTCTGTGAGTATGTGAGATTGTCTCTTCTATATCCTCCAAATATACAGCTATAATTAAGCCATTGTAACCGTTACAAGGTGTCAGAAGTCTTCTAACAACTTCTTCTAACAAGTTATCAATATATTTTGACGGACATGGCAAAATTAAGCCCAACAGAGAATTTTGATTTCTACAGACCAACCATGTGGCCAGAGTGGAGAGAACGTTTTTTAAGGTACCGTACTGCCACCAAGCTGAAAGCAGAGGCGGGCGATGTACAAGTCAGCTGTCTTATTTATGCTATGGGCAGGGAGGCTGACAAGATATTTTCTTCATTTACGTTCCAGCCACATGGTGATGATGAGCCGGACCCAAGAGAAAATTTTGATATTGTTTTGGGGAAATTTGACGCACATTTTATCCCCAAATGCAATGTCATCCATGAGCGGGCCAAATTTTATAGTCGGCAGCAGCAGCCTGGGGAATCTGTGGAGCAGTTCCTCAGAGTATTGCATGATCTGGCTGCGACATGCAATTTTGGCACCAGAGAAGAGGAAGACATCAGAGACAGACTTGTCATTGGCCTGCTTGACACTGAAGTCTCACAGAAGCTCCAGCTGGAAGCAGACCTGACCCTACAAACAGCAGTTGACACAGCCCGACATTATGAGCTGGTAAAGGCCCAACTGCAAGACCAGCGCAGCAAAGCAGTCGAAGCAGTGAGGGGGCATCCATTCCCACGGCACTCACTCGGACAAGGAGCACGTGATGTTGGACAGAAAGACAGCCACCACACAAAGAGACAGCAACAGTGTGGAAAATGCGGACACCAACATGACCGGGACAGATGTCCTGCGAAGGGCAAACGATGTAGAAAATGCCAAAAATTAAATCATTTCTCATCAGTTTGCAGATCCAGAGACGTCCACGGCATCAGCAACAGTGCAGGAACTGACATGAGTCAAGAAACATATAGCTTAGGATCTATTCAGCAGATTGGCGAAACATCATCCTCAGAGGGTCCCTGGAGAGTGACACTGGACTTATGTGGCCAAGCTGCCACTTTCAAGATCGACACAGGAGCAGATGTCTCCGTCATCTCCAAGGCCACCTACAACTCCCTGAGCCCAAAGCCCAAACTGAAGAAATCTACGACCATTCTTCGTGGCCCAGGGGGAATCATTACGAATGAAGGAGAGTTTTCAGCCACTATTCAACGGCGCAGCAAATCCTACAACATGAGATGCTTTGTCGTCAACATGGACACCGACAACTTACTCAGTAGAGAGGCTGCTACACATCTGGAATTGGTCCAGCGTTTGGACTCCATCGATCCAGAAGACCCCCTGTATGCACAGCTGAACAAAAAACCAGTTCAATGCAACCCTGTGCACATCACGATGAAGGAGGGACACAGACCGTACGCCATCACTGCTGCCAGACGCGTGCCTATTCCTCTCATGCAGAAGGTAAAAGAGGAGCTGCAGAGAATGGAAGATGCTGGAATCATTCAGAGCATCCAGGAACCAACAGACTGGTGTGCAGGGATGGTTCCTGTACTGAAAAAGGATGGGTCTGTCAGAATCTGTACAGACTTCAAGCATCTAAACAAAGCTGTCAAGAGGGAGAGATATGTCCTACCTACAATAGAGGATATCCTCCACAAGCTGAAAAATGCCACAGTCTTCAGCAAGTTGGATGCAACATCAGGGTTCTTTCAACTACCCTTGGACGAGGAATCCAGGAAACTGACCGCCTTCATTACGCCATTCGGGAGGTACATCTACAATCGTCTGCCTCAGGGAATCACATCAGCCCCAGAAATCTTCCAACGCACAGTAGAGCAACTCTTGAATGACCAGCCAAACACAGTGTGTTTCTTCGATGACATCCTCGTCTTCAGTGAAGACAGAGAGAGCCACAGCAGTCACTTGGAATCTGCAGAGAGGAAACTGAGAAGCGTTGGACTGAAATTGAACCGCCAAAAATGTGAGTTCATCAAAGAGGAGATAGAGTTCCTGGGTTACCTCATCAGTGGAGATGGAATCCGCATAGACCCTTCTAAAACGGACGCTGTTGTTGGAATGCCAGACCCAACAAATGTCACGGAGCTGAGGCGATTCATGGGGATGGTCAATTTCCTAGGACGTCACCTCCCCAATCTGTCCACAACAATGCATCCTCTGACGCAACTTCTGGAAAAGGACAAAGCTTGGGTGTGGGGCCCATCACAAGCTGATGCGCTTAAACGGATCAAAGACCTGATAACGACTGCACCAACCCTTGCGTTTTATGATCCGTCAAAGCCGACAACTGTCAGTTCTGATGCCAGCAGCTACGGCATGGGAGGAGTGCTCCTCCAGGACCAGGGAGATGGCACCCAGCGACCAGTGGCCTACTGTTCAAGAACGCTGACAGCAACAGAAAAGAAGTATGCCCAGATAGAGAAAGAATGCCTGGCTGCAGTATGGTCATGTGAGAGATTTGACAGGTATCTGGTTGGATTGCCAACGTTTGCATTAGAAACTGACCACAAGCCTCTAGTTCCCCTGGTGAACACAAAGGATTTATCGGACACTCCTCTCCGATGCCAACGCATGCTGATGCGCCTTGCTCGCTTCAACGTTGTTGCCCACTACACACAGAGCAAGAACATGTTTGTGGCCGACACCTTATCAAGGAGTCCACTCAGTTCACAGGGAGAAGGAGCCATGCTGAATGAAATAGCAGAGCATGTGGACACCCTCACAGCGGCATGGCCAGCTTCTGATGCCTACCTAGAGAAGGTGCGGAAGGAAACAGAGAAGGATACCAGTTTACAAATAGCACTGGAGTACACCCAAACCGGCTGGCCTCGATACAAGGAGGATGTCAAACTCGGAGCTCGACACCTTTTTGCAATACGAGGACAACTTAGTGTCTGGCAGGGAATCCTCATCAATGGAGACAGGATTGTCATCCCCCTCTCGTTGCAGCAAGGCGTGCTGGAAAGGATCCATGAGGGCCACATGGGGATCCACAAGTGCAGAGAACGAGCACAACACTCCGTTTGGTGGCCCCACATAAGCCAGGACATAAAAGACCATGTTACACGTTGTCGGTTCTGCCAGGAGAAGCAACCCTCACAGAGAAAAGAACCGCTTCTTGCTTCTCACCTTCCAGACAGACCATTTCAACGGATTGGTGTCGACATCTGTGAGACCAAGAACACCCACTTCTTGGTTGCGGTCGACTACTATTCCAGATACCTCGACATTGCCCACCTTCCGAACATCTCATCAAAGACAGTCGTGTCCAAAATGAAAAATTGGTTTTCCCATCATGGTGTTCCAGAAACAGTGATTTCTGACAATGGGACCCAGTTCACAGCATCTGAATTTAAAGCATTTGCTGCTGACTGGAATTTTCACCATGTCACAACAAGCCCTCACTACCCACAGGCTAATGGTGCTGCTGAGAAAGCAGTTCAGACAGCCAAGAAGCTCCTGAAACAGGATAACGTCTTCAGAGCTCTGCTTGCGTACAGAGCTACCCCTATTCCTGAGCTGGGATACAGCCCAGCTGAGTTGGCATTTGGAAGAAAACTGCGCACAACTCTACCGGTGCACCCCCGCACATTGTCTCCCTGAGTGATTCCCCGCAGAACACTGCAGAGGAGAGACACTGCCTACAAAAGCCAGCAGAAAGTGAACTTTGACCAACGTCATGGTGTCCAGCCACTCTCTGCTCTCCTCCCTGGTGATCCAGTCATCGTGAAATTGGATTGAGAAAAAGGGTGGAAACAACGGGCAGTGGTGGTGGAGCCATGTGCTCAACGTTCCTATCTTCTCAAGACACCGGAAGGAAGTGAGCTGCGACGAAATTGTCGCCACATCAGGCTGCAGAAAGAACCTGGTGAAGCCTCCAGCACAAGTCCACCTCAGGGTACGGCTGTAGGGGCTACACCTTCACCTCCCCCTTCAGTCAGTGCAGCACCTGGACCGTCTCCACTGTCATCTCAGTCCCCAACGGTTGAGCAGCAGCCTTGCGAAGACAACCCATCCACATCAAGGCAGTCTTTACCACCTCAACCTCCAGGGCAAATCTTCACCCGCAGTGGCAGACAAGTCAAGCGACCAACAAGATTTCAGGATTAGTACCTGTTGTGTTGTGCATGGCCTGTCTCCAAAAGGCAACGTGTAGCTAGGTTGCTCTTTTGGTTAGTTACCTGCCTCTAAGCAACAGTGTAGTTTGGTTGTTTATTTGGCAGAATGATTGTGTTCTAGTCATGAAGAGAGCAGCAGACTGCTCTGTAGGAAACATGAATGAAAATGACCCATGGCCTGTACAAGTGAGCAGTTGTGTAGTTAGGCTGTATCACTTGTTCATTAAGTAACCGTGTAGCTTGGTTACCATTATAGGACACGTGAGTAGGATATTTCAAGGATGGTTTTCTTTCAATGTATTTTCATATGTATTATTACTATAAATATGTATTTGTCAATTTTAACAAGAACGCTTTGCTGAAAGAATCATTGGTCATTGCAAACCGAGAGTTTGACATAGACGCTTTGTTGGAAATTCATTGTTTCATGTTTTTATTATCATTGATCAAAAGCAGAAAAAAAGCATGTTTAAATGCAAGTCATTTCTTTAACTTTAGAGGGGAGATGTGTCATGAATTGAATTCTTGTACTGTTTTATGGTAATAAGACACTGCTGTAATCACCAAAATGGCGTCTGTGAGTATGTGAGATTGTCTCTTCTATAACCTCCAAATATACAGCTATAATTAAGCCATTGAAACCGGATTCTGACTTTCGTTCACGTAGCGAGCGGACGTGTTTTGGACAGCGCTCCGCTAATACAATTCATAGCAGCAAAACTGTCTCTATGTAAGACCGAGGAGTCAGAGTGGAAAGGCTGTCACTTGTTTGTTTTTGGATTTTTTTTTCGCTTCGTAATTTGCTGAGCTTGAAGAAAGGAAGAAAATTTCCACAATGAGTGAAATTTAAGCCTAGGACTCCCAAATGGCAAACAAAGTGCAGACCTGCGGATAGAAAAAAAACAAACATATATATATATACCTACGGCGTGTTTTGAAAATGTGTAAACTCTAAACAGAACTTTTTGGCGGATGCAGTGTTAAAAATAAGACCATAACTCGGGTGTGTACTGTGAGAAATGACCAGCACCATCTCTCGTTTCCTCCCGGGTTCCAGCAAGCGTAAACCATCTTCGACATCTTCAGCCTCCGATTCGTGTGTAAGTCCCCAACCAACAGAAGAAAAGACCAAGCAGGAAAAAAAGAAACTGAGGCAGGACACGATAGACACTCTAAACGACAGTATGGATGTCCAAGAAGTGTTGGAAGAAATCAAAAGAGAACTGTTTGCTACGAGAGAAGACATCAAAGAGCTGCAAGAAAATGTAAACAAAGGGACAGCCAAACTTGACTACAGAATGGAGCAGTTGGAGAGCACAGTATTTGAACTTAGAAATGAAAGAGACGCTCTGGCGGGAGATGTGGCAGCGCTGAGGGAGGAGAACAAGGAGCTGAAGGCCAAACTAGAGCAGTGTGAGAAGGCGGACCAGGAGCTGAGAAGGGACCTGAACGACCAGGAGCAGCACGGACGGCAGTTCAGCCTGCGGGTGTACGGGGTAGCGGAGGGCCGGGGAGACAAGGAGACGGTGGAGGACTGTGTGCGCCACTGCATGGACGTCTTCAGCAAGAAAGTGGGGGTCTTGGTGTCTGCGGGAGACATTGAGATAGCCCACCGAACTGGCAAACCGGGCGGATCCAGACCGAGACCCATCATTGTCCGGTTCCACTCCAGGAGAGTCAGGGGCCTGGTTCTGGCGCAGCGCCGCAAATTAAAGCAGACCGGCGTGTCCATCGGGGAAGACCTCACGCAGAGAAATTACAAACTGTTGCAGAAAGCCAATCAACATTCTGCCACTCTTGCGGCATGGTCGTCAAATGGAAAGATTCTGACTAAACTGAAAAATGGAAAAATAATTAAACTGGACATTCACATGGACGTAAACAAAATCCTTACGAAGGAAATGACGTAGTGGGGAAATGGTGAAACACCCTGTGACTCAAAGTTGTAGATATTGGATTCATTTCGTCATTGTTGTATCTTTTTCCTTTCGATGGATTGGTGTTTTTGTGTTTAAAAAAAAAAAAGGAGACTGGTGATCGAGTGTTCTTTCTCTTGGGCTTGCATGATATCTGTGCCGGACTTGTGTTTTTTCAGGGAAAGGTTGGTAAATTCTTTGAAATGTTTCTATTATTTTTTTTCTGGCTTTGACATGAGTAGGCAGGCATATGTTTCATGGGTCTGCTTCTCAGTGACATAATCCACCTGTTTGAAAACGACAGGATCATGACCTAGTGTCAGATTATATATTTATATAAAGAAAAACAAACCACAGTCATATGATGTAATCCATTCTCTGTTTGGCCAGAGGAGTGGTGATTATTGTTGTTTTGTCGAGGTTTTCTTCTTTTTTTTTTTTTTTTTTTCTTTTTTTTCTTTCCCACCTAGTGCAGAGATAGAGATGGGGGTAGGGGGGTGGGGGGTGGGGGGGGGGGGGGGGGGGGTCAGCAAGCATGCATCTAACTGGGAGGAATGGTGGTGAGGAGAAAAGAGTATTTTCCGTAAATATAATATACTACTTTAATGAAGCTGCCGAACCTTAAGGGGAGAGAAACTATGGGCTTCTGTCACTGCTGAAAGAGATAAATAGCAGAGCTACAGAGCGGCAATGATGAAAGCTGTGTTCAATAACTTATTCGCTGAGCTTGCTTCGCTTTGATTCATAGATCCATTTTGATTCTGTCTGTCTGTCTGTCTGTCTGTCTGTCTGTCTGTCTGTCTGTCTGTCTGTCTCTTCCTTTTGGTGAGAGCAGAATAAGGACTGTGCACATGGGCACATGCGTACCAACTCACACGTACATATACGCATACATACACGCGTGCACAAACGGGCATGCACACGCACGAAGCTACAAACAGTGATACAAACTAAGTTATAAACACACAGACATACAAAAACACACCCACAAATACACGTGCACACATACACTCTCAAACAAACACACACACATGCGCGCGATGTTATAGTATGGGAACTGATAATGTGAAGGATGAATGATGTCAGGATATTTCAAAAGCTGTTATGGTAGAAAGATGTAATGATAATCAAAAATGCCCTGACAATTTAAATATGTAATGATCTTTAGATTAATAGATGAGTTAAAGATGTGATTGTCTATAAATGATGCGTGTGATGGGTCTGTGATGTGATGGAAAAAACAAACAGTGTGATGGGTTTGTGATGTGATGGAAAAACAAACAGTGTGATGGGTTTGTGAGGTGATGGAAAAACAGAATGATGGGTCTGTGATGTGATGGAAAAACAAACAGTATGATGGGTTTGTGAAGTGATGAAAAACAAAAAGGGTGATGGGTTTGTGATGTGATGGAAAAACAAACAGTGTGATGGATTTGTGATGTGATGGAAAAACAGAATGATGGGTTTGTGAAGTGATGAAAAACAAAAAGGGTGATGGGTTTGTGATGGGATGGAAAAACAAACAGTGTGATGGGTCTGTGATGTGATGGAAAAACAAACAGTGTGATGGGTCTGTGATGTGATGGAAAAACAGTGTGATGGGTTTGTGATGGGATGGAAAAACAGACAGTGTGATGGGTTTGTTATGGGATGGAAAAACGTGATGGGTTCGTGATGTGATGGAACAGCGTGATGGGTTTGTGATATGATGGAAAAATGTGATGGGTTTGTGAAGTGATGGAAAAATAAGCAGGGTGATGGGTTTGTGATGTGATGGAAAAACGTGATGGGTTTGTGATGTGATGGAAAAACGTGATGGGTTTGTGATATGATGGAAAAACAAGCAGGGTGATGGGTTTGTGATGTGATGGAAAAACGTGATGGGTTTGTGATGTGATGAAAAACAAAAAGGGTGATGGGTTTGTGATGTGATGGAAAAACAAGCAGGGTGTTGGGTTTGTGATGTGATGGAAAAGCGTGATGGGTTTGTGATATGATGGAAAAACGTGATGGGTTTGTGATATGATGGAAAAACGTGACGGGTATGCCATGTGATGGAAAAACAGTGTGAGAAGTTATGACAGGTAATGATATAATGGGAAAAAGGGGACAGACGGACCCAAAACAATCTCAATGTAGCTTGTGAAGGTGTTAGTTAAATGGCAATTTGATGACCAAAGCATTGATGACATTTTTTTTTTTTTGTATCGAGGATGGCGGAAGCAGTCCTGTGCGTGCACTCGTGGTTTTGTGGGTCTTGTCATGTTTCCACCGGCATATGGTGGCTTGCTCTTGCAGGGGACGGAGCGAGATTGGCGTGTGCGTGGGGTGTTTTTGCGCGCGTTCGCAGGCGGGACCTCGGTTTGTGGTCTCGTTGGGGGATTTTTAGGGGGGAGAGTGGAGTCTGCGCTGATGCGGCTCCACTCGAAGGATAAAGAGGCACTTACAATATGGATGATGAGAATGTCCGCACATCCTCGTGCAACAAGCACACACATGGGTACATATATCATAGGACAGAGAGTACACACATACGTGCAGATGAGTGCGTAATCACACTCACACACACCCATGCAGACACACATACCTACACACACACACACACACACACACAACACACACAAAATCGCACATACATACACACACACACACACATACTCTCTCTCTCTCTCTCTCTCTCTCTCTCTCTCTCTCTCTCTCTCTCTCTCTCTCTCTCTCTCTCTCTGTCTCTCTCTCTTGGGGTGGTAAATGACCAAGCTGACCAAAGAGCAAAGGGCTCGGAAGAGGAACATGTTCTGTGTGTTTTATACTCATGCCTTTTTTCACAGGCTTTTCAAATGAACGTTGGTCATCTGTTGGGATAGCTTAATGTTGATATGAAAATAAGGTTTTTTGTTTGCTAGTATGTTTGAGGGTCTTGTGGGTTTTGTTTTTGTTTTTTTTGTGTGTGTTTTTTTTTTCCCCTCGTTCGCACGTGCAGGCGCACACGTACGGGCATACACACGGGCGCGCGCACGCAGGCACACAAATACATGCATGCATGCATGCATACACGCGCACGCACGCACACACACACGCACACACACACACACACAAACACACACACATGCCCACACACACACACGCACGCACACGCACACGCGCGCGCACACACACACACACACACACACACACACACACACACACACACACACACACACACACACACACACACACACATCGCGTGTGTGCGCTCGATTCATTCATAGGCTCATGGGATGGATACATTTCAGTTTGAAAACTGTGTATATAGCGCTGATGTCAGCTTCATTTCTTTGAATTGTTTTTGGTCAACATTCTCACAGATGATTATGTTGCAACACGCACAATGTGCAGGAAGCTTGCACTTACGTTTTGTCAGCGATTGTCAGAATATTTGATACTTTTGCTTATTTTTTTTTCTTTTCATTGCTTTTTTCTGGTTGTTTTGATGTCAAAACGCTTTACTTTAAGTGTTTATTTTTCTTTTTTACATATTTGCAAAATGAACTTTGGCATAATTTTGTTTATACGCTCAACTTTACATGCCATGCTTATGTCTTACTTTAACTGTTTTGAAAAAAAATGTGTACACCATGACTCAAGATTTGAAAATAAGGTTCTTAATAATACCAGCTGCTTTGCCAATTTAAAAGAGTACACACATTATGAACAGAAAAGGACTCTTTCTTTCTGTATCATCAATATTTATTCAAAAGTTATAACATCATATGGATAGTATTACCATTGCTTCAATGAATTGTCAGGGGTTGGGAAATCTGTACAAACGAAGAGACCTGTTCCATTACTTGAAGCAGAAAAATTATTCCATATACTGCCTTCAAGACACACATTTTGATAAAAAGTTAGAAAAATATGTAAGGTCAGAATGGGGATATAAATGTTTTTTTGCGTCTTATAAATCAAATTGTAGAGGGGTTGCTATTTTTTTTCTCAAACAATTTTGAATTTAAAATACAAGATATAAGTAGGGATCCAAACGGAAATTTCATAATATTACAGTTTTCAACAATGGATAAAGATTTCCTTCTAGTTAATGTCTATGGTCCAAATAGAGACAACCCACAGTTTTATGTCAACCTTAAAGAGACAATTAAGTCATATAAGATAAATAATATTATTGCTGTGGGCGATTGGAATATTGCACCTGATCCTAATCTAGACTGTGACAATTATACACAAGTAAATAATCCCAGAGCTAGAAAAGCACTTGAAAATTTTACAGAGGAACTTGCTCTGGCTGACATATGGAGAGAATGTAACCCAGAGTATAGGAGATATACATGGCGAAAAACAACTCCACTGAAGCAAGGTCGCCTTGACTTCTTTCTTTTGTCTGAATACCTTATCTGGTATTTTGAAAACACAGATATACTTTCTGGATACCGTTCTGACCACTCAATGATAAAGCTTACTTTAAAATTTGGGAAAAGTAAAAATCAGAAAAGTTTTTGGAAGTTTAACTCTTCCCTTCTAAGAGATAGACAGTATGTGGAAGAAATAAGTAGAGAAATTTCAAATGTGATAAAAGAGTATGCAGACAAAAAATATGATAAATCAGTAATAGAGAAGATTCCCAAAGCTGAAGTTCAGCTATCCGTCTCAGATAAAAGCTTTTTAGACTTTTTGTTGATGAAAATTAGAGCTAAAACAATAGGATATGCTGTAATGAAGAAGAAAAAAACAAGAGAAAATGAAATTAAATTGATAAACGACATCGAACAATTAGAAAAGTTAGAGCATAAAAGAGAAAATGAAATACTACAAATTAGAGAAAAAAATAAAGAATTGGAAGAAATACGTAATAAAACAATGGAGGGGGTGTTGCTGAGATCCAAAGCACGATGGATTGCTGATGGTGAAAAGATATCCAAATATTTTTGTAACCTAGAAAAAAGAAATTATATCAGTAAACGTATGTCAAAATTATTAAGAGAAAATGGAACAATTATTGAAAGCGAGAAAGATATTGAAAAAGAAGTTACAGCATTTTACGAGAATCTATACAAAAGGAGAAACATTGAACAATGTGATATTAAACAGGTGGTTAAAAACCTACCCCAAATACATAAAGAAGAACAACAGCAATTAGGTGGTAAAAATTACGATTGAAGAAGCAGGATGTGCACTAAAAAATATGAAAAATGGAAAAAGTCCGGGAACAGACGGCTTCACAGTGGAATTTTTCAAGTTTTTTTGGACAGAAATAGGTCATTTTATAGTAAGAGCTCTTAATGAAAGTTACCAAGATGGTGAACTATCAGCGACACAGAAGGAAGGACTAGTCATTTGTCTTCCTAAAGGGGACAAATCTAAAGAATATATTAAAAACTGGCGTCCAATAACCCTTCTCAATGTAGTTTATAAAATAGGTTCTGCATGTATTGCAAACCGGATCAAAAGAATTTTGCCCAAACTCATCAGTGAAGATCAATCAGGTTTTATGGCAAATAGATACATTGGAAATAATGTTAGGCTAATTTATGATATGATTAACTATCTGGATAAAAAAAATCAGCCTGGATTATTGCTTAGTGTTGACTTTGAAAAAGCATTCGACTCCTTAAGCTGGGACTTTATGTTCAAAGTCATGAAGGCGTATGGTCTTGGAAACAACATCCATCAATGGATCAAGACATTTTATACAGATATAAAATCAACAGTCCTTGTAAATGGTAACAGCACACAATGGTTTAGAATTGAAAGAGGATGCAGGCAGGGTGACCCAATATCACCTTACTTATTTATTCTTTGTGCTGAGATCTTAGCTATAATGATAAAGGAAGATACATCAATTAAAGGTATATGCATTGGAGAGACAGAGCATAAAATTTCCCAATATGCAGACGATACTCAATTGTTCAACGCAGGAGATAAGATATCATTCGAACACTCTATACATATTCTAGAGAAATTTGGCCAAATTTCAGGTCTTAAAATGAATAGTGACAAAAGCCAAGTAATATGGCTCGGGAATAAAAAAGAATCAAGTAAGGTGTTTTGTCCCCATCTAAAAATGACATGGAATCCTCCAAAATTCAAGATTCTGGGTATCTGGTTCACTTCAAATCTAGAAGGATGTGAAACTATGAACTATAATGATAAATTTTCTGAAATCAAAAGGCTATTTAAGGTTTGGTTACAAAGAGTGATTACTCCACTTGGAAGAATTGCCATTTTAAAATCCCTTATCTTATCAAAACTAATTCACCTGTGGATATTATTGCCAGATCCACCTGACAATTTCATAAAAAGTCTACAAAAACTATGTTTCCAGTTTGTATGGAGCAATAAGCAGGATAGAATAGGTAGAAAGACAGCTATTAAACCTGTTACCCAAGGAGGGATAAACATACCTGATATAAGAAAATTTATTTGTGCTCTGAAACTTACATGGATAAAAAAAATCAGAAGCATAAATCATAAATGGATAAGTATTGCCGAAAAAATGTATCCACTTCTCACCAATTTGGAAAGCTATGGATCAGCCATTACAGCCAAATTCTCCAATATCAATCCATTCTGGACACATACGTTTAAAGCTTATAGAATTTTCTCCGGTCGCATTAACCCTTCAAATGCACAAGAAATGCTTGCTGAGCCAATCTTTTACAATGAAAATATAAAAGTAGGTAACGCAGTAATCAAACACACTAATTTAATACAGAAAGGTATATACTCCATTAAGCACTTTATCAATGAAAATGGTGAATTTATTAAATATGAAGATTTCAGGGCCATTTGTGGCAGATCTATAGACTTTCTTACTTTCCAGGGGTGGATTTCTTCGATTAAACAGTACATAAGAAAAACTGGCATTCCAATTAGTGACAACCTAAGCTATAATCAAGAGACACCCACGGTACTGCGAATCATTGATAGTGTCAATAAGGGGACAAAAAAGTATTATGAATACTTAGTATCAAACAAACAACTTCCAAACTGTTGCGCAAAGTGGACAGGAAAACTACATGAAAACTTTAATTGGAATGACATTTTTGTTAAAATACATAAAATCAATGATGTAAAACTAAAATGGCTGCAGATGAGAATAATTCACCGTATCATTGCTACAAATGTGGTGTTGAACGCTATGGGTTTAGTGAATACAACATTTTGTACTTTGTGTAACGAGGCCAGAGACTCAATAGAACACTTTTTATGGGATTGTAAACATATTAAAGCCTTTTGGACAAGCTTAGAAAATGTATGTAAAGAACGATGCACAAATGCTTGTAACATAACTTTTTCCCGCAACTTAGTCATTTTTGGGTTAGATCAACGCATAAAAACAGATAAGACCTTCGATTTGATACTGCTGCTTGCTAAGTTACACATCTACAGAAGCAAACTTGATGGTCATATACCAAAATTTTCTAGTTTTTGAACACAGCTACATAATAGGTTTAAAACTGAGCAGTATAATGCACGCATTGCAAATAACCTTATGAAATTTGAAATAGAATGGAGTCATTATAAAGCATTATTTCTGGATACATAAAACATAGATAATCCATTAAAATACAACTTTATAAAAAAAAAAAGAAAAAAAAAGGGGAAAAAGGAAAGAAAAAAGATGCCCAAATCTTGAGATCTCATAAACAAGTCTTACTGTAAGTGGAAAAGGGAAAAAAGCAACTGTAACATTTTCCTGTTGTATGATTATAGGGCATGGTATGTAGGTGGTACATTGTATGTATTTATGCATGTATGTATTCATGTAATTGTATGTACGTATGCAGGTGTGTGTGTGTGTGTGTGTGTGTGTGTGTGTGTGTGTGTGTGTGTGTGTGTGTGTGTGTGTGTGTGTGTGTGTGTGTGTGTATGTTTGTAGGCATTATATGCATATTATATGAATGAGGGTATTTGAACGTTCTATAATCACTTACAGTATTAGTATGCACCCATGAACATACGACTTATTCTCAATGATAATGCCTGTCATGGATATATGCTTTTGTAACAACAAAAGGAATTAAAAAAGTTTAAAAAAAAAAAAAAAAAAAAAGCCATTGAAACCGTTACACTCTTATTCATGGGAGGGTGGGTATGCAAGCGAGCGTGCGCGCGTTCGCTGGTGTTTGTGTGTGCGGTTTTTTGTGTGTTCGTGGGTGTGGAGGGGACCCGGCAGATTACTGTGGTGTATGATATTATATGAAATTATTATTGGATGGTGTTGTAGGGGGGATTTTTTGCCTACACTGTACTCTGTTTCTACGCGACAAACTTGGCTGTGTATAAGCGGGGTTGCCATCTTCCGGGCCGTGGTGTCGCCACAATCCCAGTGCCACACACATCCAAAAGGGTTGTCCGGTTTGTCTGCATAGGGTAGAATACGGTGGTGGTACCCTGGGCTCTGGAACTGCGGAAAAGTGCGGGCGGCAAGGTCCCGAAAACGGCGTTTGCGTCACAATGCTTCTAGTTCTTTAGCTCTTATTCATGGGAGGGTGGGTATGCATGCGAGCGTGCGCGCGTTCGCTGGTGTTTGTGTGTGCGGTTTTTTGTGTTCGTGGGTGTGGAGGGGACCCGGCAGATTACTGTGGTGCATGATATTATATGAAATTATTATTGGATGGTGTTGTAGGGGGGATTTTTTGCCTACACTGTACTCTGTTTCTACGCGACAAACTTGGCTCTGTACAAGCGGGGTTGCCATCTTCCGGGCCGTGGTGTCGCCACAATCCCAGTGCCACACACATCCAAAAGGGTTGTCCAGTTTGTCTGCATAGGGTAGAATACGGTGGTGGTACCCTGGGCTCTGGAACTGCGGAAAAGTGCGGGCGGCAAGGTCCCGAAAACGGCGTTTGCGTCACAATGCTTCTAGTTCTTTAGCTCTTATTCATGGGAGGGTGGGTATGCATGCGAGCGTGCGCGCGTTCGCTGGTGTTTGTGTGTGCGGTTTTTTGTGTTTGTGGGTGTGGAGGGGACCCGGCAGATTACTGTGGTGCATGATATTATATGAAATTATTATTGGATGGTGTTGTAGGGGGGATTTTTTGCCTACACTGTACTCTGTTTCTACGCGACAAACTTGGCTCTGTACAAGCGGGGTTGCCATCTTCCGGGCCGTGGTGTCGCCACAATCCCAGTGCCACACACATCCAAAAGGGTTGTCCAGTTTGTCTGCATAGAGTAGAATACGGTGGTGGTACCCTGGGCTCTGGAACTGCGGAAAAGTGCGGGCGGCAAGGTCCCGAAAACGGCGTTTGCGTCACAATGCTTCTAGTTCTTTAGCTCTTATTCATGGGAGGGCGGGTATGCATGCGAGCGTGCGCGCGTTCGCTGGTGTTTGTGTGTGCGGTTTTTTGTGTTCGTGGGTGTGGAGGGGACCCGGCAGATTACTGTGGTGCATGATATTACATGAAATTATTATTGGATGGTGTTGTAGGGGTGATTTTTTGCCTACACTGTACTCTGTTTCTACGCGACAAACTTGGCTCTGTACAAGCGGGGTTGCCATCTTCCGGGCCGTGGTGTCGCCACAATCCCAGTGCCACACACATCCAAAAGGGTTGTCCAGTTTGTCTGCATAGGGTAGAATACGGTGGTGGTACCCTGGGCTCTGGAAACTGCGGAAAAGTGCGGGCGGCAAGGTCCCGAAAACGGCGTTTGCGTCACAATGCTTCTAGTTCTTTAGCTCTTATTCATGGGAGGGTGGGTATGCATGCGAGCGTGCGCGCGTTCGCTGGTGTTTGTGTGTGCGGTTTTTTGTGTTCGTGGGTGTGGAGGGGTCCCGGCAGATTACTGTGGTGCATGATATTATACGAAATTATTATTGGATGGTGTTGTAGGGGTGATTTTTTGCCTACACTGTACTCTGTTTCTACGCGACAAACTTGGCTCTGTACAAGCGGGGTTGCCATCTTCCGGGCCGTGGTGTCGCCACAATCCCAGTGCCACACACATCCAAAAGGGTTGTCCAGTTTGTCTGCATAGGGTAGAATACGGTGGTGGTACCCTGGGCTCTGGAACTGCGGAAAAGTGCGGGCGGCAAGGTCCCGAAAACGGCGTTTGCGTCACAATGCTTCTAGTTCTTTAGCTCTTATACATGGGAGGGTGGGTATGCATGCGAGCGTGCGCGCGTTCGCTGGTGTTTGTGTGTGCGGTTTTTTGTGTTCGTGGGTGTGGAGGGGACCCGGCAGATTAATGTGGTGCATGATATTATATGAAATTATTATTGGATGGTGTTGTAGGGGTGATTTTTTGCCTACACTGTACTCTGTTTCTACGCGACAAACTTGGCTCTGTACAAGCGGGGTTGCCATCTTCCGGGCCGTGGTGTCGCCACAATCCCAGTGCCACACACATCCAAAAGGGTTGTCCAGTTTGTCTGCATAGGGTAGAATACGGTGGTGGTACCCTGGGCTCTGGAACTGCGGAAAAGTGCGGGCGGCAAGGTCCCGAAAACGGCGTTTGCGTCACAATGCTTCTAGTTCTTTAGCTCTTATTCATGGGAGGGTGGGTATGCATGCGAGCGTGCGCGCGTTCGCTGGTGTTTGTGTGTGCGGTTTTTTGTGTTTGTGGGTGTGGAGGGGACCCGGCAGATTACTGTGGTGCATGATATTATATGAAATTATTATTGGATGGTGTTGTAGGGGGGATTTTTTGCCTACACTGTACTCTGTTTCTACGCGACAAACTTGGCTCTGTACAAGCGGGGTTGCCATCTTCCGGGCCGTGGTGTCGCCACAATCCCAGTGCCACACACATCCAAAAGGGTTGTCCAGTTTGTCTGCATAGAGTAGAATACGGTGGTGGTACCCTGGGCTCTGGAACTGCGGAAAAGTGCGGGCGGCAAGGTCCCGAAAACGGCGTTTGCGTCACAATGCTTCTAGTTCTTTAGCTCTTATTCATGGGAGGGCGGGTATGCATGGCAGCGTGCGCGCGTTCGCTGGTGTTTGTGTGTGCGGTTTTTTGTGTTCGTGGGTGTGGAGGGGACCGGCAGATTACTGTGGTGCATGATATTATATGAAATTATTATTGGATGGTGTTGTAGGGGGATTTTTTGCCTACACTGTACTCTGTTTCTACGCGACAAACTTGGCTTGTACAAGCGGGGTTGCCATCTTCCGGGCCGTGGTGTCGCCACAATCCAGTGCCACACACATCCAAAAGGGTTGTCCAGTTTGTCTGCATAGGGTAGAATACGGTGGTGGTACCCTGGGCTCTGGAACTGCGGAAAAGTGCGGGCGGCAAGGTCCCGAAAACGGCGTTTGCGTCACAATGCTTCTAGTTCTTTAGCTCTTATTCATGGGAGGGTGGGTATGCATGCGACGCGTGCGCGCGTTCGCTGGTGTTTGTGTGTGCGGTTTTTTGTGTTCGTGGTGTGGAGGGGACCGGCAGATTACTGTGGTGCATGATATTATATGAAATTATTATTGGATGGTGTTGTAGGGGTGATTTTTTGCCTACACTGTACTCTGTTTCTACGCGACAAACTTGGCTCTGTACAAGCGGGGTTGCCATCTTCCGGGCCGTGGTGTCGCCACAATCCAGTGCCACACACATCCAAAAGGGTTGTCCAGTTTGTCTGCATAGGGTAGAATACGGTGGTGGTACCTGGGCTCTGGAACTGCGGAAAAGTGCGGGCGGCAAGGTCCCGAAAACGGCGTTTGCGTCACAATGCTTCTAGTTCTTTAGCTCTTATTCATGGGAGGGTGGGTATGCATGCGCGCGTGCGCGCGTTCGCTGGTGTTTGTGTGTGCGGTTTTTTGTGTTCGTGGTGTGGAGGGGACCGGCAGATTACTGTGGTGCATGATATTATATGAAATTATTATTGGATGGTGTTGTAGGGGGTGATTTTTTGCCTACACTGTACTCTGTTTCTAGCGACAAACTTGGCTGTGTACAAGCGGGGTTGCCATCTTCGGGCCGTGGTGTCGCCACAATCCAGTGCCACACACATCCAAAAGGGTTGTCCAGTTTGTCTGCATAGGGTAGAATACGGTGGTGGTACCCTGGGCTCTGGAACTGCGGAAAAGTGCGGGCGGCAAGGTCCCGAAAACGGCGTTTGCGTCACAATGCTTCTAGTTCTTTAGCTCTTATTCATGGGAGGGTGGGTATGCATGCGAGCGTGCGCGCGTTCGCTGGTGTTTGTGTGTGCGGTTTTTTTGTGTTCGTGGGTGTGGAGGGGGACCGGCAGATTACTGTGGTGCATGATATTATATATGAAATTATTATTGGATGGTGTTGTAGGGGTGATTTTTTGCCTACACTGTACTCTGTTTCTACGCGACAAACTTGGCTCTGTACATGCGGGGTTGCCATCTTCCGGGCCGTGGTGTCGCCACAATTCCAGTGCCACACACATCCAAAAGGGTTGTCCAGTTTGTCTGCATAGGGTTAGAATACGGTGGTGGTACCCTGGGCTCTGGAACTGCGGAAAAGTGCGGGCGGCAAGGTCCCGAAAACGGCGTTTGCGTCACAATGCTTCTAGTTCTTTAGCTCTTATTCATGGGAGGGTGGGTATGCATGCGAGCGTGCGCGCGTTCGCTGGTGTTTGTGTGTGCGGTTTTTTGTGTTCGTGGGTGTGGAGGGGACCCGGCAGATTACTGTGGTGCATGATATTATATGAAATTATTATTGGATGGTGTTGTGTGGGGTGATTTTTTGCCTACACTGTACTCTGTTTCTACGCGACAAACTTGGCTCTGTACAAGCGGGGTTGCCATCTTCCGGGCCGTGGTGTCGCCACAATTCCAGTGCCACACACATCCAAAAGGGTTGTCCAGTTTGTCTGCATAGGGTTAGAATACGGTGGTGGTACCCTGGGCTCTGGAACTGCGGAAAAGTGCGGGCGGCAAGGTCCCGAAAACGGCGTTTGCGTCACAATGCTTCTAGTTCTTTAGCTCTTATTCATGGGAGGGTGGGTATGCATGCGAGCGTGCGCGCGTTCGCTGGTGTTTGTGTGTGCGGTTTTTTGTGTTCGTGGGTGTGGAGGGGACCCGGCAGATTACTGTGGTGCATGATATTATATGAAATTATTATTGGATGGTGTTGTAGGGGTGATTTTTTGCCTACACTGTACTCTGTTTCTACGGCGACAAACTTGGCTCTGTACAAGCGGGGTTGCCATCTTCCGGGCCGTGGTGTCGCCACAATCCAGTGCCACACACATCCAAAAGGGTTGTCCAGTTTGTCTGCATAGGGTAGAATACGGTGGTGGTACCCTGGGCTCTGGAACTGCGGAAAAGTGCGGGCGGCAAGGTCCCGAAAACGGCGTTTGCGTCACAATGCTTCTAGTTCTTTAGCTCTTATTCATGGGAGGGTGGGTATGCATGCGGCGTGCGCGCGTTCGCTGGTTTTGTGTGTGCGGTTTTTGTGTTCGTGGTGTGGAGGGGACGGCAGATTACTGTGGTGCATGATATATATGAAATTATTTGGTGGTGTTGTAGGGGTTTTTTGCTACACTGTATCTGTTTCTAGGCGACAAACTTGGCTTGTACAAGGGTTGCCATCTTCGGGCCGTGGTGTCGCCACATTCCGTGCCAACACATCAAAAGGGTTGTCGTTTGTCTGCATAGGGTAGATCGTGGGGTCCTGGCTGACTGCGAAGTGCGGGCGGAGGTCCGAACGCGTTGTCACAGTTTAGTTCTTTAGCTTTCAGGAGGGTGGTATGCGCGCGTGCGCGCGTTCGCTGTGTTGTGTGTGCGGTTTTGTGTCGGGTGTGGAGGGACGGCATACTGTGTGATGATATTATATAATTTGTGTGTTTGGGATTTTGCTACATGTACTTTTTCTAGGCGACAATTGGCTTGTACAAGCGGTTGCCTCTTCCGGCTGTGTCGCCCATCCAGTGCCACAACTCAAAGTGTCATTTGTGCATAGGGTGAGTGTGGACTGGGTCTGGAACTGCGGAAAAGTGCGGGCGGCAAGGTCCCGAAACGGCGTTTGCGTCACAATGCTTCTAGTTCTTTAGCTCTTATTCATGGGAGGGTGGGTATGCATGCGCGCGTGCGCGCGTTCGTGGTGTTTGTGTGTGCGGTTTTTTGTGTTCGTGCGTGTGGAGGGGAGCCGGCAGATTACTGTGGTGCATGATATTATATGAAATTATTATTGGATGGTGTTGTAGGGGTGATTTTTTGCCTACACTGTACTCTGTTTCTAGGCGACAAACTTGGCTGTGTACAAGCGGGGTTGCCATCTTCCGGGCCGTGGTGTCGCCACAATTCCAGTGCCACACACATCCAAAAGGGTTGTCCAGTTTGTCTGCATAGGGTAGAATACGTGGTGGTACCTGGGCTCTGGAACTGCGGAAAAGTGCGGGCGGCAAGGTCCCGAAAACGGCGTTTGCGTCACAATGCTTCTAGTTCTTTAGCTCTTATTCATGGGAGGGTGGGTATGCATGCGCGCGTGCGCGCGTTCGCTGGTGTTTGTGTGTGCGGTTTTTTGTGTTCGTGCGTGTGGAGGGGCCGGCAGATTACTGTGGTGCATGATATTATATGAAATTATTATTGGATGGTGTTGTAGGGGTGATTTTTTTGCCTACACTGTACTCTGTTTCTAGGCGACAAACTTGGCTGTGTACAAGCGGGGTTGCCATCTTCCGGGCCGTGGTGTCGCCACAATTCCAGTGCCACACACATCCAAAAGGGTTGTCCAGTTTGTCTGCATAGGGTAGAATACGGTGGTGGTACCCTGGGCTCTGGAACTGCGGAAAAGTGCGGGCGGCAAGGTCCCGAAAACGGCGTTTGCGTCACAATGCTTCTAGTTCTTTAGCTCTTATTCATGGGAGGGTGGGTATGCATGCGCGCGTGCGCGCGTTCGCTGGTGTTTGTGTTGTGCGGTTTTTTGTGTTCGTGCGTGTGGGGGGAGCCGGCAGATTACTGTGGTGCATGATATTATATGAAATTATTATTGGATGGTGTTGTAGGGGTGATTTTTTGCCTACACTGTACTCTGTTTCTAGGCGACAAACTTGGCTGTGTACAAGCGGGGTTGCCATCTTCCGGGCCGTGGTGTCGCCACAATTCCAGTGCCACACACATCCAAAAGGGTTGTCCAGTTTGTCTGCATAGGGTAGAATACGGTGGTGGTACCCTGGGCTCTGGAACTGCGGAAAAGTGCGGGCGGCAAGGTCCCGAAAACGGCGTTTGCGTCACAATGCTTCTAGTTCTTTAGCTCTTATTCATGGGAGGGTGGGTATGCATGCGCGCGTGCGCGCGTTCGCTGGTGTTTGTGTGTGCGGTTTTTTGTGTTCGTGCGTGTGGAGGGGAGCCGGCAGATTACTGTGGTGCATGATATTATATGAAATTATTATTGGATGGTGTTGTAGGGGTGATTTTTTGCCTACACTGTACTCTGTTTCTAGGCGACAAACTTGGCTGTGTACAAGCGGGGTTGCCATCTTCCGGGCCGTGGTGTCGCCACAATTCCAGTGCCACACACATCCAAAAGGGTTGTCCAGTTTGTCTGCATAGGGTAGAATACGGTGGTGGTACCTGGGCTCTGGAACTGCGGAAAAGTGCGGGCGGCAAGGTCCCGAAAACGGCGTTTGCGTCACAATGCTTCTAGTTCTTTAGCTCTTATTCATGGGAGGGTGGGTATGCATGCGCGCGTGCGCGCGTTCGCTGGTGTTTGTGTGTGCGGTTTTTTGTGTTCGTGCGTGTGGAGGGGAGCCGGCAGATTACTGTGGTGCATGATATTATATGAAATTATTATTGGATGGTGTTGTAGGGGTGATTTTTTGCCTACACTGTACTCTGTTTCTAGGCGACAAACTTGGCTGTGTACAAGCGGGGTTGCCATCTTCCGGGCCGTGGTGTCGCCACAATTCCAGTGCCACACATCCAAAAGGGTTGTCCAGTTTGTCTGCATAGGGTAGAATACGGTGGTGGTACCCTGGGCTCTGGAACTGCGGAAAAGTGCGGGCGGCAAGGTCCCGAAAACGGCGTTTGCGTCACAATGCTTCTAGTTCTTTAGCTCTTATTCATGGGAGGGTGGGTATGCATGCGCGCGTGCGCGCGTTCGCTGGTGTTTTGTGTGTGCGGTTTTTTGTGTTCGTGCGTGTGGAGGGGACCGGCAGATTACTGTGGTGCATGATATTATATGAAATTATTATTGGATGGTGTTGTAGGGGTGATTTTTTGCTACACTGTACTCTGTTTCTAGGCGACAAACTTGGCTGTGTACAAGCGGGGTTGCCATCTTCCGGGCCGTGGTGTCGCCACAATTCCAGTGCCACACACATCCAAAAGGGTTGTCCAGTTTGTCTGCATAGGGTAGAATACGGTGGTGGTACCCTGGGCTCTGGAACTGCGGAAAAGTGCGGGCGGCAAGGTCCCGAAAACGGCGTTTGCGTCACAATGCTTCTAGTTCTTTAGCTCTTATTCATGGGAGGGTGGGTATGCATGCGCGCGTGCGCGCGTTCGCTGGTGTTTGTGTGTGCGGTTTTTTGTGTTCGTGGTGTGGAGGGGACCGGCAGATTACTGTGGTGCATGATATTATATGAAATTATTATTGGATGGTGTTGTAGGGGTGATTTTTGCCTACACTGTACTCTGTTTCTAGGCGACAAACTTGGCTGTGTACAAGCGGGGTTGCCATCTTCCGGGCCGTGGTGTCGCCACAATTCCAGTGCCACACACATCCAAAGGGTTGTCCAGTTTGTCTGCATAGGGTAGAATACGGTGGTGGTACCTGGGCTCTGGAACTGCGGAAAAGTGCGGGCGGCAAGGTCCCGAAAACGGCGTTTGCGTCACAATGCTTCTAGTTCTTTAGCTCTTATTCATGGGAGGGTGGGTATGCATGCGCGCGCGTGCGCGCGTTCGCTGGTGTTTGTGTGTGCGGTTTTTGTGTTCGTGGCGTGTGGAGGGGGACCGGCAGATTACTGTGGTGCATGATATTATATGAAATTATTATTGGATGGTGTTGTAGGGGTGATTTTTTGCCTACACTGTACTCTGTTTCAGCGACAAACTTGGCTGTGTACAAGCGGGGTTGCCATCTAACGGGCCGTGGTGTCGCCACAATCCAGTGCCACACACTCAAAAGGGTTGTCCAGTTTGTCTGCATAGGGGGAATAACGGGTGGTACCCATGGCTCTGGAACTGCGGAAAATGGCGGGGCAAGGTCCCGAAAACGGCGTTTGCGTCACAATGCTTTTGTGTCTTTAGCTCTTATTCATGGGAGGGGGGTATGCATGGCAGCTGTGCGCGCGTTCGTTTGGTGTTTTGGTGTGCGGTTTTTTGTGTTCTCGTGTTGGAGGGGACCGGCGTAACGGGGTGCATGATATATATGAAATTATTATTGGTGGGTTGTAGGGGATTTTTTGCTACACGTACTCTGTTTCTAGCGACAAACTGGTGTGTACAAGCGGGGTTGCATCTTCGGGCCATGGTGTCGCAACATTCCTGTGCCACACACATCAAAAGGGTTGTCCAGTTGTTGCATAGGGTGAATCGGTGGTGGTACCCTGGGCTCTGGAACTGCGGAAAAGTGCGGGCGGCAAGGTCCGAACGGCGTTGCGTCACAGCTTCTAGTTCTTTAGTCTTATTCATGGAGGGTGGTATGCATGCGGGTGCGCGCGTTCGTGTGTTTGTGTGTGCGGTTTTTTTGTTCCGGCGTGTGGAGGGGACCGGCCAGATTACTGAGTGCATGAGTTATATGAATTATTATTGGATGGTGTTGTAGGGGTGATTTTTGCCTAACTGTACATAGTTTCAGGCGACAAACTTGGCTTGTACAAACGGTTTTTGCCATCTCTCGGGGGTGGTCGCACAATCCATGCCACCACATCCAAGGGTTTGTCCAGTTTGTCTGATAGGGTAGTAAATACGGTGGTGGTACCCTGGGCTCTGGAACTGCGGAAAAGTGCGGGCGGCAAGGTCCGAAAACGGCGTTTGCGTCACAATGCTTCTAGTTCTTTAGCTCTTATTCATGGGAGGGTGGGTATGCATGCGGCGTGCGCGCGTTCGCTGGTGTTTGTGTGTGCGGTTCTTTTGTGTTCGTGGTGTGGAGGGGACGGCAGATTACTGTGGTGCATGATATTATATGAAATTATTATTGGTGGTGTTGTAGGGGGTGATTTTTTGCCTCACTGTACTCTGTTTCTATGCGGACAAACTTGGCTGTGTACAAGCGGGGTTGCCATCTTCCGGGCCGTGGTGTCGCCACAATTCCAGTGCCACACACATCCAAAAGGGTTGTCCAGTTTGTCTGCATAGGGTAGAATACGGTGGTGGTACCCTGGGCTCTGGAACTGCGGAAAAGTGCGGGCGGCAAGGTCCCGAAAACGGCGTTTGCGTCACAATGCTTCTAGTTCTTTAGCTCTTATTCATGGGAGGGTGGGTATGCATGCGCGCGTGCGCGCGTTCGCTGGTGTTTGTGTGTGTGCGGTTTTTTGTGTTCGTGCGTGTGGAGGGGAGCCGGCAGATTACTGTGGTGCATGATATTATATGAAATTATTATTGGATGGTGTTGTAGGGGTGATTTTTTGCCTACACTGTACTCTGTTTTGGCTGTGTACAAGCGGGGTTGCCATCTTCCGGGCCGTGGTGTCGCCACAATTCCAGTGCCACACACATCCAAAAGGGTTGTCCAGTTTGTCTGCATAGGGTAGAATACGGTGGTGGTACCCTGGGCTCTGGAACTGCGGAAAAGTGCGGGCGGCAAGGTCCCGAAAACGGCGTTTGCGTCACAATGCTTCTAGTTCTTTAGCTCTTATTCATGGGAGGGTGGGTATGCATGCGCGCGTGCGCGCGTTCGCTGGTGTTTGTGTGTGCGGTTTTTTTGTGTTCGTGCGTGTGGAGGGGACCCGGCAGATTACTGTGGTGCATGATATTATATGAAATTATTATTGGATGGTGTTGTAGGGGGATTTTTTTGCCTACACTGTACTCTGTTTCTACGCGACAAACTTGGCTCTGTACAAGCGGGGTTGCCATCTTCCGGGCCTGGTGTCGCCACAATCCAGTGCCACACACATCCAAAAGGGTTGTCCAGTTTGTCTGCATAGGGTAGAATACGGTGGTGGTACCCTGGGCTCTGGAACTGCGGAAAAGTGCGGGCGGCAAGGTCCCGAAAACGGCGTTTGCGTCACAATGCTTCTAGTTCTTTAGCTCTTATTCATGGGAGGGTGGGTATGCATGCGGCGTGCGCGCGTTCGCTGGTGTTTGTGTGTGCGGTTTTTTTGTGTTCGTGGGTGTGGAGGGGAGCCGGCAGATTACTGTGGTGCATGATATTATATGAAATTATTATTGGATGGTGTTGTAGGGGTGATTTTTTGCCTACACTGTACTCTGTTTCTAGGCGACAAACTTGGCTTGTACAAGCGGGGTTGCCATCTTCCGGGCCGTGGTGTCGCCACAATCCAGTGCCACACACATCCAAAAGGGTTGTCCAGTTTGTCTGCATAGGGTAGAATACGGTGGTGGTACCCTGGGCTCTGGAACTGCGGAAAAGTGCGGGCGGCAAGGTCCCGAAAACGGCGTTTGCGTCACAATGCTTCTAGTTCTTTAGCTCTTATTCATGGGAGGGTGGGTATGCATGCGCGCGTGCGCGCGTTCGCTGGTGTTTGTGTGTGCGGTTTTTTGTGTTCGTGCGTGTGGAGGGGAGCCGGCAGATTACTGTGGTGCATGATATTATATGAAATTATTATTGGATGGTGTTGTAGGGGTGATTTTTTGCCTACACTGTACTCTGTTTCTACGCGACAAACTTGGCTGTGTACAAGCGGGGTTGCCATCTTCCGGGCCGTGGTGTCGCCACAATTCCAGTGCCACACACATCCAAAAGGGTTGTCCAGTTTGTCTGCATAGGGTAGAATACGTGGTGGTACCCTGGGCTCTGGAACTGCGGAAAAGTGCGGGCGGCAAGGTCCGAAAACAGGCGTTTTCGTCACAATGCTTCTAGTCTTTAGCTCTTATTCATGGGAGGGTGGGTATGCATGCGCGCGTGCGCGCGTTCGCTGGTGTTTGTGTGTGCGGTTTTTTGTGTTCGTGCGTGTGGAGGGGAGCCGGCAGATTACTGTGGTGCATGATATTATATGAAATTATTATTGGATGGTGTTGTAGGGGTATTTTTTGCCTACACTGTACTCTGTTTCTAGGCGACAAACTTGGCTGTGTACAAGCGGGGTTGCATCTTCCGGCCGTGGTGTCGCCACAATTCAGTGCCACACACATCCAAAAGGGTTGTCCAGTTTGTTGCATAGGGTAGAATACGTGTTTACCTGGGCTCTGGAACTGCGGAAAAGTGCGGGCGGCAAGGTCCCGAAAACGGCGTTTGCGTCACACTTCTGTTCTTTGCCTTATTCAGGAGGTGGGTATGATCGCGCGTGCGCGGTTCGGGTGTTTGTGTGGCGTTTTTTGTGTTCGTGTGGAGGAGCGGCAGTACGGGTGCATGATATTATATGAAATTATTGATGGGTGTAGGGTGTTTTTGCCTACGTACTCTGTTCTAGGCACAAACTTGCTGTGTACAACGGTTGCATCTCGGGCCGTGTGTCGCCACAATTCCAGGCCCAACACCAAGGTTGCATTTGTCGCTAGAAATACGGTGGTGGTACCGGCTCTGGAACGCGAAAGTGCGGCGAAGGTCCGAAAACGCGTTTGCGTCACAATGTTTTCTTTAGCTCTTATCTGGGAGGGTGGGTATGCTGCGCGCGTGCCGCGTTCGCTGGTGTTTGGGCGTTTTGTGTCGTGGTTGGAGGACCGCAGATATGTGGGCAGATATTATATGAATTATATTGATGGTTGTAGGGATTTGCCTACACTGTACTCTGTTTAGGGACAACTTGGTGTGTACAGCGGTTGCATCTCCGGCCTGGTGTCGCCACAATCCAGTGCCACAACATCCAAAAGGGTTGTCCAGTTTGTCTGCATAGGGTAGAATACGGTGGTGGTACCCTGGGCTCTGGAACGCGGAAAAGTGCGGGCGGCAAGGTCCCGAAAACGGCGTTTGCGTCACAATGCTTCTAGTTCTTTAGCTCTTATTCATGGGAGGGTGGGTATGCATGCGCGCGTGCGCGCGTTCGCTGGTGTTTGTGTGTGCGGTTTTTTGTGTTCGTGCGTGTGGAGGGGAGCCGGCAGATTACTGTGGTGCATGATATTATATGAAATTATTATTGGATGGTGTTGTAGGGGTGATTTTTGCCTACACTGTACTCTGTTTCTAGGCGACAAACTTGGCTGTGTACAAGCGGGGTTGCCATCTTCCGGGCCGTGGTGTCGCCACAATCCAGTGCCACACACATCCAAAAGGGTTGTCCAGTTTGTCTGCATAGGGTAGAATACGGTGGTGGTACCCTGGGCTCTGGAACTGCGGAAAAGTGCGGGCGGCAAGGTCCCAAAACGGCGTTTGCGTCACAATGCTTCTAGTTCTTTAGCTCTTATTCATGGGAGGGTGGGTATGCATGCGAGCGTGCGCGCGTTCGCTGGTGTTTGTGTGTGCGGTTTTTTGTGTGTCGTGGGTGTGGAGGGGACCCGGCAGATTACTGTGGTGCATGATATTATATGAAATTATTATTGGATGGTGTTGTAGGGGGGATTTTTTGCCTACACTGTACTCTGTTTCTACGCGACAAACTTGGCTCTGTACAAGCGGGGTTGCCATCTTCCGGGCCCTGGTGTCGCCACAATCCCAGTGCCACACACATCCAAAAGGGTTGTCCAGTTTGTCTGCATAGGGTAGAATACGGTGGTGGTACCCTGGGCTCTGGAACTGCGGAAAAGTGCGGGCGGCAAGGTCCCGAAAACGGCGTTTGCGTCACAATGCTTCTAGTTCTTTAGCTCTTATTCATGGGAGGGTGGGTATGCATGCGAGCGTGCGCGCGTTCGCTGGTGTTTGTGTGTGCGGTTTTTTTGTGTTCGTGGGTGTGGAGGGGACCCGGCAGATTACTGTGGTGCATGATATTATATGAAATTATTATTGGATGGTGTTGTAGGGGGGATTTTTTGCCTACACTGTACTCTGTTTCTACGCGACAAACTTGGCTCTGTACAAGCGGGGTTGCCATCTTCCGGGCCCTGGTGTCGCCACAATCCCAGTGCCACACACATCCAAAAGGGTTGTCCAGTTTGTCTGCATAGGGTTAGAATACGGTGGTGGTACCCTGGGCTCTGGAACTGCGGAAAAGTGCGGGCGGCAAGGTCCCGAAAACGGCGTTTGCGTCACAATGCTTCTAGTTCTTTAGCTCTTATTCATGGGAGGGTGGGTATGCATGCGAGCGTGCGCGCGTTCGCTGGTGTTTGTGTGTGCGGTTTTTTGTGTTCGTGGGTGTGGAGGGGACCCGGCAGATTACTGTGGTGCATGATATTATATGAAATTATTATTGGATGGTGTTGTAGGGGGGATTTTTTGCCTACACTGTACTCTGTTTCTACGCGACAAACTTGGCTCTGTACAAGCGGGGTTGCCATCTTCCGGGCCCTGGTGTCGCCACAATCCCAGTGCCACACACATCCAAAAGGGTTGTCCAGTTTGTCTGCATAGGGTAGAATACGGTGGTGGTACCCTGGGCTCTGGAACTGCGGAAAAGTGCGGGCGGCAAGGTCCCGAAAACGGCGTTTGCGTCACAATGCTTCTAGTTCTTTAGCTCTTATTCATGGGAGGGTGGGTATGCATGCGAGCGTGCGCGCGTTCGCTGGTGTTTGTGTGTGCGGTTTTTTTGTGTTCGTGGGTGTGGAGGGGACCCGGCAGATTACTGTGGTGCATGATATTATATGAAATTATTATTGGATGGTGTTGTAGGGGGGATTTTTTGCCTACACTGTACTCTGTTTCTACGCGACAAACTTGGCTCTGTACAAGCGGGGTTGCCATCTTCCGGGCCTGGTGTCGCCACAATCCCAGTGCCACACACATCCAAAAGGGTTGTCCAGTTTGTCTGCATAGGGTAGAATACGGTGGTGGTACCCTGGGCTCTGGAACTGCGGAAAAGTGCGGGCGGCAAGGTCCCGAAAACGGCGTTTGCGTCACAATGCTTCTAGTTCTTTAGCTCTTATTCATGGGAGGGTGGGTATGCATGCGAGCGTGCGCGCGTTCGCTGGTGTTTGTGTGTGCGGTTTTTTTGTGTTCGTGGGTGTGGAGGGGACCCGGCAGATTACTGTGGTGCATGATATTATATGAAATTATTATTGGATGGTGTTGTAGGGGGGATTTTTTGCCTACACTGTACTCTGTTTCTACGCGACAAACTTGGCTCTGTACAAGCGGGGTTGCCATCTTCCGGGCCCTGGTGTCGCCACAATCCCAGTGCCACACACATCCAAAAGGGTTGTCCAGTTTGTCTGCATAGGGTAGAATACGGTGGTGGTACCCTGGGCTCTGGAACTGCGGAAAAGTGCGGGCGGCAAGGTCCCGAAAACGGCGTTTGCGTCACAATGCTTCTAGTTCTTTAGCTCTTATTCATGGGAGGGTGGGTATGCATGCGAGCGTGCGCGCGTTCGCTGGTGTTTGTGTGTGCGGTTTTTTGTGTTCGTGGGTGTGGAGGGGACCCGGCAGATTACTGTGGTGCATGATATTATATGAAATTATTATTGGATGGTGTTGTAGGGGGGATTTTTTGCCTACACTGTACTCTGTTTCTACGCGACAAACTTGGCTCTGTACAAGCGGGGTTGCCATCTTCCGGGCCCTGGTGTCGCCACAATCCCAGTGCCACACACATCCAAAAGGGTTGTCCAGTTTGTCTGCATAGGGTAGAATACGGTGGTGGTACCCTGGGCTCTGGAACTGCGGAAAAGTGCGGGCGGCAAGGTCCCGAAAACGGCGTTTGCGTCACAATGCTTCTAGTTCTTTAGCTCTTATTCATGGGAGGGTGGGTATGCATGCGAGCGTGCGCGCGTTCGCTGGTGTTTGTGTGTGCGGTTTTTTGTGTTCGTGGGTGTGGAGGGGACCCGGCAGATTACTGTGGTGCATGATATTATATGAAATTATTATTGGATGGTGTTGTAGGGGGGATTTTTTGCCTACACTGTACTCTGTTTCTACGCGACAAACTTGGCTCTGTACAAGCGGGGTTGCCATCTTCCGGGCCCTGGTGTCGCCACAATCCCAGTGCCACACACATCCAAAAGGGTTGTCCAGTTTGTCTGCATAGGGTAGAATACGGTGGTGGTACCCTGGGCTCTGGAACTGCGGAAAAGTGCGGGCGCAAGGTCCCGAAAACGGCGTTTGCGTCACAATGCTTCTAGTCTTTAGCTCTTATTCATGGGAGGGTGGGTATGCATGCGAGCGTGCGCGCGTTCGCTGGTGTTTGTGTGTGCGTTTTTTTGTGTTCGTGGGTGTGGAGGGGACCCGGCAGATTACTGTGGTGCATGATATTATATGAAATTATTATTGGATGGTGTTGTAGGGGGATTTTTTGCCTACACTGTACTCTGTTTCTACGCGACAAACTTGGCTCTGTACAAGCGGGTTGCATCTTCGGCCCTGGTCGCCACAATCCCAGTGCCACACACATCCAAAAGGTTGTCAGTTTGTCTGCATAGGGAATACGGGGTGGGCCCTCTGGGAAATGCGGAAAATCGGGGGGCAATCCCAAAAAGGCGTTTTGGGCACAAACTTTTATTTTTTAGCTCTTTTCATGGGGGGGTGGGTACATGCACGGGGCCCGTTTGCTGGTGTTTTTTGTCTTTTTTTTTTTTGGGGTGTGGGGGGGACCCGGCAATTCTGTGGTGCTATATTATAGAAAATTTTAGGGAGGGTTTTGGGGGGTTTTTTGCCCACACTGTACTCTGTTTCTACCACAAAATTGGGTCTGTACAACGGGGGTTTCCCTCTTCCGGGCCCTGGGGTTTGCCACATCCCATCCACAACTCCAAAAAGGGTTGTCCCCTTTTCTATAGGGGAAATACGGGGTGGTCCTGGGGTCTGGAACGCGGAAAAGTGCGGGGGGCAAGGCCCAAAACCGCGTTTTTCGTCACAATCTTTATTCTTTAGCCTTATTCAGGAGGGGGGGGATGCATGGACGGCGCCGTTTGCTGGTTTTGTTTGGCGGTTTTTTTTTTTCGTGGGGGTGGAGGGACCCGGCAGATTTCTTGGTCTATATTATATGAAATTATTATTTGGGTGGTTGTAGGGGATTTTTGCCACACGTACTCGTTTTTA